>VXBJ01000359.1:279420-291851 GCA_013400055.1 Nycticryphes semicollaris
GGGGTGTCCCTGCTGACTGCGGGGACATCAGACTAGATGACCCTAGGGGTTCCTTCCAGCCTGGACCATTCTATGATTCTATTATATATAATATATATATAAGCATTATATATATATATATATATATATATATAAGCATTTTCTAATGATGCTAATATTATTTTGTTACTTTTCCTTAGCTATACTGTTTTCCTCACATTTTAGCTGTGTTTTATTGTGGTGGTACCCATCAATATGTTTTATATATGTAGGATAATTTCTGAACCTTTTTTTTTGTCTTCTGAAGATTTGTCTATTTTGATTAAAACTTCCACTGCAGCAACTACTTCCTACTAGTTGGTTTTTTTCTAGAACACTTGACATAGTAAGACCTATTTAGCCACTGACAATCCCTAACAATCTATCAATAGGAATAATAAGAATATTATTTATTATTTGTTTCAAGAGCTCTTATTGTGTCCCTCCAAACATGAAAGGTAAGAAATTCACTGTACTGAATGAGTACACAGTAACTATTCAATTGATTTCTGGCAATAGCAACTTTACTATAAAATGAAATTGTTACTTAGGAACTTGGAAATTAAAATAACTGTGGACATAGTCTTGTAAAATATTTTTATTGTGAAAAAAAATAATTATTACATTAAAAAGCATCTTCTGCTTTCCTGAGGACTTGAACTTTGTTCTGATTCTTTTTTCACAAAACATACAATAAAGAATCCTCTTTAATTTCCTTGATGATATATTGAGAAGCTTATGCAAAGCCTATTAAAAATGTTGTTCATTACGTTGTTGAGTACTAAATAGCCTTGATCTTGACATAGGTGCACACATTACCAAATAGTGATAAAAGTTTCCTTTGAGCGTTCTAGTTTGAGGAAATAGGAAATATGCAGCAGAATGTCTATAAAGTACTGACAAAGATTGTGCAGTAATTCTATACTGTTCCTTGGAAAACAGTTGAAAAAAATCAGTAGAAGTCACCAGTTCCCATTGAAGCTGCTAGTCTCAAGGAAATCACTTTGCAGACACTTTTGGACAGGTTCATTAGAGAACGAACAAGCAGCAGATTAAAGTGTCTGGTGTCCAAAAAGTAGTGCCTGTTAACGCTGACAGCTTAAATAGGTACAGGGGTAATTGCTAACTGTGTTTCATTTCTTCATCAGGGCATATTCACTGGTAATGCTGTCAGAGCAAAAACAGCCCTGGTTAAAGCAAAGCTTCTTAGCATCCAGGTTTTACTTACAGATCACATTCATCTCACTGGAATGTGTGGGTAACTTTGAGCAAGGGTTATGGAGCTGTTTTCTGAAGGTACTTTGAGTTATAGGGCTTTGTAAAGCTTGTCAACTCTTCCCTCTTTCATGGGCATACAGAAAAGATTAAGGGGAGTACTGAAACTATTGTGAAAATTGCTTGGTAAAAAAGGAAAGTTGCACGGGGTTTTTATTTTCTCAGGCTGTTTTTTTGTCTGAAGGACAAGATCAATCTATTTTAAAGGAATCACTGGGGAATGGTTATAATACAATTCTCTTAAACTACAGGGAAAGGATCAAGAAAAAAAGGAAGTATTTAAAAAAGTGATCTTTTCTAATTATTCATATATTCTGGTTTTATATTTATTTGAATGGAGTCTTTTATGAGTCCAGTAAATAGATCTGCTGAAACTTAAACTCTGCCAGAATAATTTTTAGCCTGAATAGTTTTGGTGAACCAGTGCACATAATAAATACCTGGATAATCAGATACAGAGATGTGTCACCCCACAATACTCCATAGGAACCTGCTTCTGGGTTATTAAAATGTACAAGTTGCTCACAGGCCTTCTATATTAATATATGTGATCCTTACTGAACACACAATAATTAGAATCCAAATAGTAAGAACTCTTTTTAATTAACTTACTCTGAATAAATACAATATAACTTACACTCCAAATAATATTTTTTTCTTATATTTTAATTAAATAAAATAAAACTCAGGGTTTTTTTTCACTTTGCAGTCTCTGCACTTCCCCAGGGAAGCATCATCTTTATAACAACTGAAAACTACAGTTATGATCAACATGTCTTCAATTCTACCTCTCAAAGACAAGGCCTTGGATGATTATCTCTGAGCCCATAACCACCCCATATTTTCTGGTTACCATCATGTCTGAGCTCAGTAAAAATGTGGGAGCATGCTACATGAAAGCTATCTCTTAGGACTAGACTATCGCCTGTGCAGGTGAGAAATTCTACTTATCCTCAAAATGGGCTAAGAATCTGCTTTGGATTTAGCCAAGCACTGGCACAATCATTTTTTGAAAAAAAAGGTCAGACTTTCTTCTGATGATATTTGGAATGAGAAAAGGCAAAAAAAAATAAAAATGAGAAGAGTTGACTGTAAGAACTGCATGTTCCAAACATTAATTCTCCATAAAATGTGCCCCTGAAAGGCTGGTTATGCTTTTGGACCAACTCTTTACCTATATAATATAAGTGCCTGGGGTGTGTGAGCTGTCGAGAGAAGGGAAGAGGGAGATCTGTGGATCTGGTGCTGCAACAGCCTGGTCTTTCCTCTCAAACACCTGCCTTTGTAAGTCTTTGTAACTTTATATTTTGAAACTCAAAATATACAAATGTACTTTGCTTCTGCTTTAGACTCTCGTGCATCAAGGTAGCAGAGTAAGATAACCTTTGAGGCACTTCACTTCACTGGTCGCTGCAACCTTTAAATTCTGTGTTTTGGAAAGCTTGCTGCACTTGACTCAAGACTCTCAGCTTGCATCCCCGATTTGTTGCACAGGCCACTTTGAGTGAAGTCGACAAAGTAAGGATCTTGTAGTGACTGCTGTAAACCAAGTGTACATTACCGGCAGCAAGGACTAAGGACATAGTGAGACAAAGCTTCAATGAATGCAGGTACTCTATGTACCTGATTTTGGCATGTGCCATGCTTGTATTTTGAATGTGGTTTTTTTATATAAATAAATCTATATTTTTGTCCTGAGTTGAGAGACATGGGACTAACTTTTCTTCTAATGCTGGGGAAAATTGCACTTTTAGAAGACTCTAGTCTCTGAATTCATGAAAATATTTAGTTTATGGCCAGGGAGGCTCTGTGGGGTTCAAGGTCTCAGTGTTTTCGAGCCTTGCCAGGTGCAGGGACAAGGAGGAGCAAGGCCTAGGCATTTGATCCAAGCTGGCCAGCAGTGAATGTCATGAATGTCACATTCAATATTAATTAGAAAAGTTTGCTGTATAGTTCTCTCTCCCTTGATGGTGGCAATCTAGACAACTGCTTGCCCCAGTGCCAGACCCCTGAGGTCTTCCTTTCCTCCCGAAGCCGTTGCACTCGCAGTGTCTGACATTTGCTGTCCACTGCTGGGAGTGCAGTTTTCTGCTGATTGGATGAGTATAATTATTGTATATCTTATATCAGTATCGGAATCAATACTGGTTCTTTAGTACTATCGTTAATTAATTATCTAGTCTTATTCTATTAAATCTATTTACATTTCAACCCTCGTGTTTCTTTGCGTTCCCCGATTCCACTTTCCTGAGTGGGGTGGGGTCATCAGGTGGCTGAATAATTGTCTGAATGACAAGAAATTGTTACGGGTTTTCTCAAACCATAACAATGTTATACATTGAAAGTAAATCTGTATAGTATTTGGATGTAGCTTTTTGGATATAGGTTCCTTTTCTGCAATATTATTTTTTTTCCTGTGCAATTGTCCGGTCTCTTTCTAATGATTGTTTTCTGTTCAGCTGATATAACTTTATCTGTGGTCTAGAAACATAACAAAGATTCAATATTGATAGCAACATTTTTATTGTTAATCCACAAGTTTTATCCTTTGGCCAAATTATCCTCTTGTTTACACTGAAGACAAACTTTGGTCTTTAATTTTGTATGAACTAGATATGAAAACCCACATATGCCCATTAGTGATTTTTTTCCTAGTGGCAGAGTAATAGTCCATTTTTTTCCTAAAGTGTTTATGGGAGTTACTGTGGCCATTAGCATGGATCAGAATAGCATACAGTGATATTCAATAAAACATTGGAGAAGGTGCATTTCCAAATTTGTCTTCCAGTGTCCAGACATGGTTGCGCTTCAGCCACTCTTATTATATAATTTAGTGAAACGACATGGCACTGGCACCTGTAGGTGTTTGCAACTGGAATCAAACAGTTTTTAAGCATTTTTTCAAGACCACAAAATATTGTGGCTTATTAAAATGATAATATGCAAAAATAGCAGTAAGTGGACGTAACTGAATAGCTTTATGGCAATCTTTCTGATGCACCTGCTCAAAGCAGAATTAGAATTGTATACTGGTTTAGCTGCACGTCAGTGAAAAGAACCATGTTGGGGCTTTGTTATAACAAATTGGATATTGCATTCGAAAATATCCTTTTCAAATGCTTTACATTTGATCTGATTATTATCTTTATTTTGAGATGTCTCATCATTAGGCCTATCTTGTAAATCAATTTGTAAGCACTATTTATGGTGAATTTTATTTATCATTATTTTAAAGTATTTTTCAATAGATTTTCAGCTTTTCAATATTTTTTTTTGGCTCTGAGATAATTTTATTTGCACTTGTATGTACATAATTCAGATTGGTACAAGGTTCTTTGACATGAGCAAGACACTTGGCTGAAAGATGATATCCTTAAAATAGATGTAAAATCCTCATCCACTGTGTAATAATTTCTTTACACTTAGTGATGACATAAGGAAAGAAATGCAGAAAAACACAGTATGTAAATAGTAAATATTTGTATTGTTATTAGAACTGGAAAAGCTTATTCATTTCAGAAGTGAAACTGTGGCTTCTCTGAAGCATCTGGAGTTTCTGCCACCAGCTTCAAAGAGTCAGGAATTCACATCAGAGGGTAAGGAGCTAATGGATTAAAAGCATCACATGTTCTTAATGGAGTCGCTTCCAAAGATGCGTTTGAAAATCCTGCTATTCTTCATGATGACAGTTGCATAACAGCTATGCACTCAAACAGATTTTCCATGAAACAATAACCATTCTGAATTCTTAATTTGCTGTGCATTCAATAAAAAGAATAAGCCAATTATAGTATTTTACAAGATCATCCTTGAATGAAAAAGATTATGGGTTTCAAAGTAAGCTGTAACTGTCTGTGACCTCAGCCAAAGGGTGCAATTGTCATCAGCTAATTCACACTTGCCATGGGTGACATTTGGGCTATCTGACTGCAGCAGACAGCATATGTGAGTCAAAAGCAAACCCATGCATGAGGTGGGTACAAGCCTGTGATAGATCTCGAGTGTTTT
Organism: Nycticryphes semicollaris; assembly: GCA_013400055.1. NCBI lineage: Eukaryota > Metazoa > Chordata > Aves > Charadriiformes > Rostratulidae > Nycticryphes > Nycticryphes semicollaris. The sequence goes on from VXBJ01000359.1 coordinate 284,722, forward strand.
ATTGCTGCATGCCAAGATCCCGTTCTGTCAGCTGAGCTATGGGAACAGCTATCACTTAACTTCGTAGCCTATTCCAGCTGCAGAGTGAAGCAAGCTATCTGAAATTCTAGTTAAGGAAGACTGTTAATGCATTTTGCTTCCTGGTTTGGAGGCTAGAGGAGAAGCTAGAGGATACAGAGCAATATTCCCACTGAGCTTGGGGGCACTCATCATTCTTCATCCCAATGAACCATTCTAGCATTCTTCTGTTAACATAAAAAAAACATAGTCAGAGAGTATTCTTTTTTGTAACCAACTCTATTTCCTCAGATTTGCCTTCCACAAGAGAATCCCAGTCTTCCTAGTCAATTACCTAAAGTAGTATATCATGGAAATTTGCCTGTTACACTTAGAAAACCATTTAAACATACTGGTAATGTATTGATTACTTCCTAAACTGTTATAGGTATTACATAGCATTCTGGTTACATTATCATGCAATTGTCTCATGCAGATCTGACAGGGAAGAAAAAGGGAATTCAGAACAGATATTTGCTTTAAATTTCCTGCTAGTTCTCCTACTGAAGACTCAGTTTTAAAATTATAAGTCTACATTTTGTGCATAATATATTGTCATTCTATTATGACAGCTGATTAGTGTTCTTTGATTACAGTTATTAAAAATGATTTTATATAACATATGCAAACAACGTCACTGTGTTTCTGAATGCTTACTCAGTGGCTTATTTACCGGCACTTCCCTTTAATACTGCACAAAGCATAGTGACAGATTTTCCTCTCAGAAATCATCCTCCATTGCCTTGAACTTGTCAAGATGAGCAAGACTATGCCATGGTCCTCTATAATAGTATTCATATATGTAAAGCCAAATATCTTTGTAAAGTTATTAGGTCCCTTGCAGGTAGGTAAATTTGAACAAGTTTTTTGAAATAGTTAAAATTGTTTCTTAATTAAATATCTAACCTTTCAAAACTTTAGAATTTAAGAAAGAGCTCCTGAAAAAAGCAGTTGAATACTTTACATGTTATTTTCTTTTGGTTTGTCATAAATGCATATAATTTTTGCTTAGTGTGAAACAACAATGGGCAAAATTTGCCTTTTTAGCTTTTTTTAGTCTTTGATGCTTATATCATATTAATTTTCATACATATGTTAAATTTAATGATTAAATGTAGCAAATCGCAATTCTTGGGAAGATATAAAAAAGACAGTATCATAGTTGATAAAATATATGAAAAATAATATAATTCCTCATTGAGTATATTTGGGCATACTCAACAGGCAGTGTATAGGGCATGTGGCCCCTATAACAGTGTGGGCCATGTGATCCCCTCTCTCAGTACTGCATGATCAGCACACCAGGTGATGTTGCTGGGGAGAAACAAGAGTCCTCTTCACCCTACTCCCTCTCTTATGGCAAATCTCTCCACCTACTGGATATACAAGCTCTGGGTGCATGTGAGAACTCAGTTCAGACTACTATGGCTGAAGTTTTGGTTACAGCACCTGCAGTGTCCACCTAGACTCACAATGAAACACAACAGGTAACGGAGTACATGACTGACTTGGATTTCCAGTGGGTATCAGCATTCATAAACAGCATGCATCCTGCTTTTTATATAACATGTATACTAAAAGGGAATCTAGGCTAGAAAGCCTAGAAAGTAACAAGAACTCAAAATGATTGTTCTTGGGCTTCAAAATCATAAATAGCTTTCTGGGAGCAACAGCAACTACCTGTGCCTGGGGTTTTGCCAGGCAGGAAGAGCCATTCCTAGGGAAGGGATGAGTTCCCCAGAAGAAGCTACCCAGCAGATCAATCTCTGTTCTAGACCGGGCCTTCATTTTTCTGTACTAGAAAAAAATGATCCCAGATTTCTGTGAGCACACTAGATATTGCTCTCTAATTATAATTTTAATTGTGTCTAATTGCCATGTTGCATTCCATTGCATAAGAGTCTGCCTGTTTCTCTGACAGATGCGAATTCATTCAGCTTGAAAACCTTTCAGAGTCTGAGGTATGTAAGTTCATGGCAGGCATCGCTCTTGCTCCAGATGGCTGCAGCTTTAGGTTTGTAGCACTTTTTTGAGTTCTTTAGTCATGCTTCAATGTTTTTGAGAGCACATGCAAATAAGGAGCAATGATAGCAGCTAGTAAGCAGAGTCCCCCAACCAACCCTAGAACAGCTCATCTTCTGATATTTATTTTAAAATATAGGAATACGATATGAGAACCTGGCACGTTGGAGATTAATTTGAAATAATGCAAATAGGATAAATGGAACTTAAAAATGCAGTGTATGAGCAGACAGGAGAGAAATGAGAGTGCTACACGAGAGCTAGAATTTTAGTTTAATTTCTTGTAGTTTGCAGTACAGACACCATTTTCTCTATGGAAATAAAGTGAACAAATTACAAATACCACCATATTTTCCTGAAAGTGGAATTCAAAGATAATTATATGATTATTTCCATTACTGTATTTATAAAAACAGATGATAGAAATAGTTATCATATTTACAGGTCTGTCATAATATATAAAAGCCTCAACCTTTAATATATTGTAGTTGCAACATTTCTGTCAAGTTTGAAAATGCGATTTTGCCCATTTTGCCCATGAAACTGAGGCAGAGATAGAGGGAGCCCTACAGAAGAACAAAAATGTTGTGAATTACAGGTGCAACTCTGAAGTTGGTAGAGAATGGATTAAGTAGACTCTTGCAAGGGCAAAAGTATAAGTTAAAGGAAGGTTTTTTTATAGTGTGTCTGATGCAACAGGTCTTATATATTATGAATGCAAGATTTTGAGAAAGAAACTGCTTTCTTAGACTGCTTAAAAGATACATTCTGATTTAAGGGAATTTATCCTGTTTATCAGCTGCATATTCCTGCTATTTTGGTGTCTCTCCTTTTTAGCTACAATAGCAAAACCCCCAAATCTGACTCTACAGTTACTCATTCCAGGGAGTTTTGGTGCTCCATCTAATGTTTTTTGGCATTTAGAGCAATGGGATTTGGCTTACTTTGTTACATTGCCCCTTCCTTCTTTACCTGTATGAGCTGTATTAGCTCTTCCATACATATCCACAGAAGACGCCTTTAAAATTTTTGAAATAAGGCAGAAGTTCCGTAGCTAGTCTGAATTATTATCATTCAGATGATTCTGTCTTCCTGCTCCATCTCATATGCCTGTCTGGGGGAGTGTTCCATTTTTGACTGTTGAATTTTTTCTAGAGAGGCATGTTTTACTTAAGCTTTTCAGGTAAAAAAACCCCTACATATGACACTAATGCTTATTTAAACATTTATTACTATGTCTTAATTAGTTCAGACCATATAAATAGATTACATTAGATAACTATACATATAAAACCTTAAGTAGAGATAATAAACAACATTTCTGCAATCACAAGAGAGATTTGTAGTAAATTTGATATCTGAACCCCATTTTCTTTATATGTCTGAAAGCCAAGTTTTGTATCTATCTCAGTAAGCAAGAATGGCTTCTGAAGTGACATAAGTAGTCAGAGATTTCTTGACTCTAATTTTTCATGGAAATGCAGAATCATTTAAGTTGAAAGGCTCCTCTTGAGATCATGTAGTCTAACCTCCCTGCCTCTGCAGTCAGCCAGAGGAGGTTGTCCAGGATTGTGCCCAATTGGGTTTTCAATGTCTTTATGGGTGGAGGCTTCATAAACTTTCTGTGTAACCTGTGCCAGCCTTTGACCAACCCCACAGTAAAAATAATTGGCTTCTTATTTTCAGATGGCATTTCATGTATTTTAATTTGTGCCCATTGCCTTATGCCTTGTCACTGGGCATTACTGAGAAGAGTTTAGTTCTTTTTTCCATTTTCTTTCATGAGGTACTTGTATACATTGATGAGATCACCCATGAGCCTTCTCTTCTCCAGGCTGAACAGTCCCAGCTCTCTCAGCTCATATAAGAGATGCTCCAGTATCTTAATCATCTTTGCAGCCCTGTGTTGGACTTACCCAAATAAATCCATGTCTTGCTTTTACTGAGAAGCCCAGAACTGGAACTGGACCCAGTACTCCAGATATGGACTCATCAGTGCTGAGCAGAGAGGAAGGATCATGTACATCCCCACCTGCTGGCAATGGTCTTCCTTATGCAGCTGAGAATACTGTTGGACTATTTTTGCTTTGAGGGCCCGTTGCTGGCTCATGGTCAGCTTGTTGTCCCCCAGGACCCTAAGGCCCGTCTCAGCCCCCAGCATGTACCAGTGCTTGGGATTTGTCCTCAGATGCAGGACTTCCCATTTCCCCTTGTTGAACTGCATGAGGTTCCTGTCAGCCATTCTCCAGTTTGTCCAGGTCACCCAGAAAGACAGCACAACCATCTGGTATATTAGCTACTCCTTGTTATTTTGTATCATTTGTGAACTTTCTGAGGATGCCCTCTGTCCCATTATCCATGTCATTAATGAAGCTGTCAAACAGTCTCGGGCCCAGTATGCCTGGGATACAGCACTCGTGACTTGCTGTCAACTGCACCTTGTGCCACTGACCACATGTGAGACACTGTCAAAGACGAAGTAAACAACATCCACTGCTCTCCCCTTATCCACCAAGGTAGCCCCCTCATTGTAGAAGGCTGTCAGGTTGGTCAAGCATATTTTGCCTTCTTGAATCCATGCTGACTATTCCAAATGACTTTCTTGTCCTTCATGTGTTTGGAAATACTTTCTAGTAGGATTTTTAGCAGTAAAATAGGAGTTAACAAGGTAGATTTTAACAGTGTTATTCTTTTCTGTATATCTCACATATAAAGTCACAAGTAAGTGTATCTCTAGCAAAGGATGATTTTCCTCTTATCAAAACTTGTCACAAAATAATACTTAATTTTTCCAGTGCTCTGTAGGTTTTTCAAGATATTACCAGACAATGACTACAACAACATGGGCAGCCAGAAGAAGGAACAGAAAAATACATGTACTTTTAAAACGGTGTTTCATTATTCATTTAAAAATACCAATAGTGGATTTAAAAAATTAAATTATCTAAAATATCTGTGCTCTGTAGAGTCATTACTCTGGACATTTTTTAGTTTTGGGGCAATCTGTTAGGTATGATCACAGCTCCCTCAGCAAATGTATATGGTTTTAGTTCATAACAACTTAAAAAGCAAAGAGGATAGTTGATGTGGCTGGTTGCCACATCAGGTTAAGCACCTGATTGTGATGCCTAAATTAGGAGTTGCTCTAGCCTTTGTGTCTAGAGAGAAAATAGAGAAAAATAAGCACCTTCAGAGGGTATTTTTGATCCTAGGTGAACTGCGTTGCTTCCTTTGCACTCTTTCTCGCAAAGGATGATAGAAGCCATGAACAGTCCCCAAGATGAGGTGATGTTGTCAGGAGCTTAGAAGTCAGAGGGAGAAATTAAAACCTCTATTACAATGAGAGGTATTAATATTAAATGGGTATGGCTTCAGCCACACATGATTGCCTCACGTGCCTACAAACATGTTTGCATATTAAGTAACATATTCTTGTTGTCTGTTGGGAGACCTGCATGAAACCCTCTGCACATAAGATGCCTATCTGCATCTGCACATAAGCCTGCAGCAGAGCTGACTGCAGAATAAAAGGGGAAGGCGACTCAGACTTTATAGGTGGAAAGCAGGGTCTTTCAGAATACTGTGCTTCTCTCATGACTGCTGAATTGAGAAAGAGGCATCTATCAGGGTGTTCAGTAATGGTGTGAAAAATTTAATAACTTGTTAGAACACATGATACAGACTGTAAAAGAAGACTTATTTTCTCCCTATCAAGCTGACTATTGGGTATCCATTTTAAATGGAAAAACTAACATTCAGTCTCTTCTCTTTTGTCACAGTCTAATAGGGACTGTTTCCTGTCTCAGCTATAAAACTTGCTAATTATCAGCTCCAAGATATTAACAGTTTATACCATGTGGAATCAAAAACCCCTCATCCTTCACACATCACACTTCTCCTTTGAACATGCAGAATACCTCAATTTCTTTGTCAATGACCTGTTAAATTGATTCTATCCTCAAATTCAGGCAAGGAGGTTTTATAGATTTCACATTTCTTGATAAAGTCTGAGGCACATATAGATTATGGTGGTGTCCTTTCCTGTTCAGATGAAGAATGGATATTTGGTTTTGAGATGTCTGAGTTTTATAATGTACTGTATATGACTGGCAGGTACATTACAAAAATAAGTCAACAAAAGATTTATGTCATATGTATACGTATTAGGCCATTCACTAGTTTTCACTAGATGATTGAATAAATGAATTTTCTCACAGGGAAATCCACTTACACCCCTTAAGAAGGGATGTAATTTAGCCTGCTATTTAGGCACATTTCTGGATAATAGAAGACAAGTGGCAGTGTTGGCTTGTTTTCTCTATGTCTACTGACCCTATAGCTCAGTTTCATCCCTACAAACTTTATATATCTGATGGATATATCTAAGTTGAAAGAGTACTTGTCCTCCGCCCCCTCAGTACACTATGGTGATGCAGAGAGAGGCCAGTGCTGTTTGTATGCCTTTGACAATAGAGATACTTCAGGTGTCTACACTCAACTTAAGAATTAATTAGATGTGGGTTGGAAATTACTAGCTAGGCACTAATTGGTTAATGGGTATAACTAATTTAAATTTAACGGCCTTAAGCTGTTTCCTGTACTGTATCACAACTTTAGTGGGAGGAATGCCCCTGTGGTTGAGTGATGATTTGGGTTGAGGACTGTACATCAGGTTTCAGTCCTTCTGGCTAAATTTGGATTTCTTGGTGGGTTTTTTCTGTTCATTCTTTAGTTGCTGAACACAAAACAGTGAGGTAAGTGAACTGAGTTCTTTGTTCTATATTTTGTTTGCTTTATTTTGTTTTTTTTCTTAATAAAGAACACTTTAAGTAACCTAAATGAAAGATGTGTGTTGACAGGCCTCATCTCACAGAGGGGCCCTCTATATATTCTATAAATCAGTGTCTAAACCTAGGAAAGGGTAATATTTTAGGTACACCCCTCTTTCTAGCATCTCTCACTAGCCACTTTAGGCAGCTTTCTTCTAAAAAAAATTGTAAGATACAGGAAACTAACTGTAAATCCTATTATCAGTAAAAAGCTGGGGGGGG
>VXBJ01000359.1:301059-315480 GCA_013400055.1 Nycticryphes semicollaris
TTTTTTTTTTTTTTTTTCCCCCAAATCTATAATACAGCTTTTGATTTTTTTCAGCAAGTATGTTACTATATTTTCCCTCCAAAGACTACTGAATTGTCAAGCCCACACACTTCCCCACAAAGAATACCTGTGCTCTTGGAGAAGCTCTTATAAGCTGTCTCTCCCTTTTCATGCACTCAGACACTGGCTATGCATAACAGCCTTGCTGCCTCCCCCCCCCCAACAGTACAGTAACATTTTTATGTAGGAGGTAAGATAGAAGTTTTGTTCCCTGTCAGGCAGCTGAGCTACCTTTGGGAGTGAGCACCTCAGGGTACAAGCTTCAGATGCCTTCTCTGGCTTGCAATGGCAAAAGAACAAAGGGAGAGTGCTACAACAGTGACTTACAGCCTGCCATCAGTGGGCCCTTCAGGCTTTCCTGGACCCTTTCTAAAGCGTCCAAAAAAGGAAATGGAGTAAATAAATTAAACTTACTCTTTGGTGTCAGTTCACAATTATGGAACCTATTTCTTCATCTAAAAAAGCTGCAAAAATCATTCATTTACATCAGTTACAACATAATTATTTTATACCAGCAAAGGACTTGATCCTGGACATTGATTTTTAGTTTTTAAACACTTGGTCTCTTTAATATTCCTTTAAGGACTCAAAACAGTATGTTGATGTGCTGAAATGCTATTTACTTGCTAAGCACCATTTTGAGCTTTTAAATGAAAGTCTGGGAAGACCATCACCATCCTGCAACATTACAAAACTGCTTCCCTCTGTACCTGGAATTGTGCCTAGGAGCCTAACTTGTAGCTTTGTCCGTGTTCTCACAAAGCGCAAGCACAAATCTACAACGATCTCATATGCTGAAATAAAGTTTAGCAGATGATATAGATACTTCCCCTGAAAGGAAAAAAAAAAAAAAAAAAGCTTCTTTTATTTGTCTCTTTGGTAAACTTCCTATGAAATAATGATGAGAAAATGTGTTTTTTCTATGATAAGTTGCCAGGAGGGTAATTAAAAGATCAGGGTATATAAGGGTATATAAAGTTGCTCAATTATTTCTGGATCTTGTACTCTTCAGTTCTGCTCCCATATGTTTATGTTTTTACATGGCTTGTGTTTAATCAAAAACTATGTATATATGTGTTAATATGGTCTACCTGGGGAATTCCAGTACAGAAACTAATTATTTCTTCAAACTGATCTGACACCATGCACAATTGATACTGATGGGTGATGAAATTATAATTTCCTTGTGATTAAACTAATTGTAAATGCACTGTCATCTGTTAGTGAGTAAGGTTAGCCTGACATTTTAATTGAGTGATGGTCATAAAGTCATTGTATTGTATATCATGGTATAATGGCATTATTATCTGTTCATCACAACAATCTATTGGATGGAAAGTTTGATAGAAATTGATTTGTCTTTTCAACGTGCTCCCAAGAATACAAGATCAGTGGTTGCAGTTGTGGTAAGACCACCTCAGCGATAGTCCATGTGGAAGCTGGATCTGACATTACATCAGAGCCTCTTTTTTCATGGCTTCAACTAGAATGGGGAGTATGTAGCTGTGGTCTGAGGGGCAGGGAATAAGTACTAGTGATAAGTTCTGTTGTCACCGTGAACAGCAGTTGATTTACCTATTTTTGCATTAGGGTTGGATGGAGACAAGAAAAGAAGGGACCCTGAAACAAGATCTTCTGTGCATTTTGTCTTATTCTGATAAAAGCTTTATTTTCCTTTTCTGGCAGCAGTAGATCTGCTATTGTATTTTTTTTTTTTTTTAAGACTTTCCTTAGTCTGAAAGATGATAGTGTTGTTTTGGGGTTATTTACATGTTTGGGCTTGAGGAAAAATCTCTGCCCTGTGGGAAAATGCAAGGGTAGAGGATGAAGAAAAGAGCATCATAAAAATGTATCAAGAATCATACTGGCTTCTCTGCATTAGTCAATACCTACCTTGGCGCATTCTTAAAGGATTTAATATTGCTAGGATTGTAAAGTAAAATACTCAAAAGTGGTTAATGCCAGGATTGTTTCAACATTGCTGTTTTGAGTATGTGAGTTGCATCAATCGTCACGCTGTCACACAGAGCTCTAACCCTGGCCAGGCCCCAGGTTTATTCCACGTGCAGAATGTACAATGCTCACATCCTTTACTTACTAATTTTTAATCTTACTGCTCAGTATATGGTGCTCAACTTTATATTGAGTATTTATTCAATCTGCTAACCCTATTACAAATACAAAATTATTGTTCCCATAAATTTTTGTGTAAATCTACATTATCCTGTCCAAGTGCTTAAATTAATTTTCATGGGATTGAGCAAAGGGATATTTTTCATTAATATCGTTTCTTAGATGAAAGACCTGAGACACCAAATAGCATCAATACTGGAATAGCTTCTGGCTTTCTTCTTTGCAATACCTAGCACTGCAAACTTCATGTTTTGAAAGCACAGTTGTAAAGTTCACAACAAGAGTCACAGTAGTGACTCTTCTGTGATTCAAACTCCACAGTCTCAAGATGAATGCTTATATAGAGCACTCATATAAGTGACTCATATTCCTTATATATATATATATATATTGGCAACCAACTGTGGAGCTGAATTTTAATGGCTAGTCTAACATCACATTCAAGATACATTACATTTCACATTAGTGCATTGCTGTAGAGTTATATCTCCATTTGCTTAAATACTGAGACCAGCAGATCTGAATTAGTGTTTCATTCCCACTTTAGCTAATAAGCCTCAGTTTAGCCTCAGTGGAGCTTGATGTGAGCCAGTTTAAGTGTCTGCACAGTACCACATTGTGCTATCGAGATGTGTCCCATGCCAGATGCAGCAGCAGAATCCAACACTGTATGACACCATTTATGTATGTCCCTTGTTCATAGGAGTAGCCCCTGTCTTTGTGAAAGCCCTTGTCTTTATTCACTACACATATTCTAAAGCCTGAAATGATGTAAGATCTGATAGACAAGTCCACCTGTATATTTAACACCACATGGGGAAAACTAGTGTAAATTAAGGTGTTGGAAGATCTTACTTTCATGCATCTGTGGAAGTTTCTTTATTTGAAAAGCTTGGGGGTTGCTTGGTGGGGTTTATAGCAGAAAATGGCCTTTCAGGAAATTCTGATACCACTTGCCTGGTTTATTCATTTTTCTAATCCTCTTTTTACTAATATCTACTTACTCTGTTGCTTACTGCGGCAATGCCACCTTGCTCACATCATCTTCTCTCCGCATGCTGCTTATGTGATGCTGTCTCTGACCTAGCAGTTGTCGCCCTGTCCCGAACACGCTAAAACAAATCCAGGAATATTTCTCTAAAAGGATGCAAAATGTTAGACCTTTCCAATGCATTCTGAAATAAAGTTTCCCTACCTTGAAAATAATTCTAACTGTAAGTACTGTACTTTTGAAACAATTGTAGCACAAATATCAAGCTGAGTTTTGGTTTTCGTTTTCTTTTAGAATAAATTTATTTCATCCTATAAACCCATCTCTTGAAAACCTGGTGCAACTCTGTTCAGAACTCTGACAACTCATCGAGCCCTGAGAGGACAGTGCACAGCCCTAGCCCTCAACAGGGATCAGAATGGGACTCAAAATCACAATTCAGTTATTGCTTAACATCAGAGGGGAAGTAAATTCTATCATTCTTCTCATAGAGTATTTTGCACCTCCCTTCTTCTTAATTAATGTCAGCTCATGCTTCAACTCCTTATCTGGGAGCACCAGTGATACTCTGTCTGTTGCAGAAGCCCTTTGCTTTACATAGAGAGAATCTGACATTCTCTGCTTGGAGGGGTTCAGGAGACCACCAGAACACCTCCTTTGCTTCATCATAAGGACTTGTGGCTTGGCTTGCAACTCAGTCACTGGCTTCTGTTTGCTTTTGCTCTGCTCTTACCCCACAGCTATATATTTGTTCCGGGCTCATTTGTTATGCTTGCTTTTTTTGCCTTAATCTTTGTTTGGCGAACTTCAGGGTACACTTTTATCAGTTATTACAGTATACAAATATTTCACATGCTTGCTGTGATGGTAAGATTTCCAGCAAGCTAGTTATAAACTTTATTTCTCAAATCCATGTTGGGTCTCAAAATATTTTCAGTGACCTTTGCTCACCCCTGAAATGTTTGTCATATATCCTCTATACTGAAATCCGATATTAAATTAACTTGTCCACACCTCTGTCCATCCTCCTTCAGCAGTGCTCCGCTATTTTGTAAATAGACTGAACCAATATGGGTATGGCAAAAACAATGTTATCCTTCTAAGAACACATTCTTAAAACTATATCTTCTGCCATTTATGGGAGAAGGGCATTATTTTTTGTGCAAATAGAATCTTAACATATATGATGTGAGCTTGTACTATTAGATGCCCCAAACCTGCACTTCCTTCACAAAGTAATAGTATGGAGGAATCAATACTGAATGTTCATGGCAAAAGAAACTTTAGCTACAGAGCTTTCCTCCTTCTGCTGTTTTTTATCCAAACTATGGTTTGAACGTGTGTGCTCTGCACACATAGGATTTTCAGAAGCTACAAGTTTTGTTGCCGTAGGCTGCAGATCAGTGGATGCTTATAAACCCACCTCAGTAGCAGGGTAAGTTAGCCTATACTATGATAGCACGGGAGGCTTCTGATTTTTGCATTCCTCTATCAGGTATACTGCAAATGCACATCTATTGTGTTATTTCAGGCAGTGCTGGGAGGCTTATTCTCCAAAAATTTTATTATATTTTTCTGGCTGTGATTTGAGAGGTTGTCATGATAGTTTTGTGCAGACTGAGTAAAATGTCTGGAGTCTTCTCCAGGGCTATTTTCTAAATAGTTGTAATGTGCTAATATTTTTCTATCTTTTGACTAGTGTGACAAAAAACTTTCTTCATTTCCATCTTCATTTCCTTTCAGTCTCTTAGCAATGTATCACTAGACATAGCACTTTGTCTGTTTTAATATATGACTAATCTTTTCAGACTCATTTCCATTGCTATCTGTGCACTACAATTGCTAACTGTTTTATACCATGGCATATAGTATGCAGCAGTCCATCAGTCCTCTTTCTTCATCTAAAGGCAGAAAATATATAGTAATTGCTTAATAAATCTGCCGTTTCTTTATCTCAGTCTCCAATTCCCCATTTGCATGTATAGTAGTTTTATCTTTAGGGCTGGCTGGTCATCTAATCAAGACAGGTTGATAGCTAACTTTTATAGTACAGAAAGCAATAGGATTCTATGGTGAATTAATATTTTTTTAAATTAATAATGGGAACTAAATCTTGATGGAGTTGTTAATGTCATGCATAGCTCCAAGCCCTGTGGAACTTCTTCTGGCCACTGGGATGGACAGTATCCATGCTGTGTGCCTCAGGGATGTAACCCGGTGAAGTTTCCTGCATTTCAACACAAAGAATGCAGCAAATCCAGGGCTGAATTCCAGAAAAATCGGCTTTTCCTACGTTCTTCAGCAACTCTTCTTTGTCAAAAGCATTACCATATTTCCAATGAAGCATTAGTGGCACATTATTGGTAAAGGGATTTCTTTTTGACTTCCTGTTAAGCCATGAGAGGTTCACTAGGTGTGCTCTTAATTTTCTGCTGTAGTAGTAGAGATAGCATGTTAGCAGAGGATCTCAATGCAGCTAAAACTGTTAGAGATTCCAGTTATTAATGTGTTGACAAGAATTATTTGCCTTAAAGAAATCTAAAAGTTCTAGCTAAGTAAAACAAAGGAAAAGCACAAAGGCTTTCAAGTTGTTTATTAATCATATTTTTGTTTTACACCTTACTCTGTGATGTATCAAAGCAGCTTAAAAATACTCAATTACCTGACTGAAATTTAATTTTCTATGTATTGTTTGCCTTCTGAATTTGCTGTCCGAGTTGTGTGATAGGGAGGATTTGCAAGAAAGTATTTATTGCTATCCTTGCTTATCTGTATTTCTTGCTGGTTTTGAACTGGAGTTTCTGTTGAGCAGCTTTTCAGATATTGCAGATTTTCAGCGTTTAGGAAGCATGAACTGATGCAGTGTTAAAGCATTTCTCATCAGCAAAACAGGCTTCTGTGAACACACTTGACCCATCCTACTCCTCAGGCTTAGCTGGGCATGTCAAAATGAGTTCAAGCTTCCTTCTTGAAGGAACTCTATAGCATGAGTCCTCAGATATGTAAAAGATCTTTAAAAACTTCAGTATAAAGCTGGTTTTGGAAAACTGGCATGACTCACTTTCCTTTGCAGGCTTAAATATCATTTCTGATGACAGTAAAACTCTTAAGGCTGTACTTGATACCATGGACTAAACTGGGACTAAGGAAAATCACAAATCTTGCGAGCTTCTCATCTCCTTAGACTATGTCCTTACTACAAGAAATACATAGCAATAGAAAAAAACTTTAAAAAGCAAGCTAGAAAAACCACCAAATCAAGACATTGATTGCTCCCGAGGGACTGTTAATTAATGAAAACCCATTGCTGATATTTAGTTATTTTGCTTAAATAAATACACACAAAGAATTAAAAGAAACCTGTAGAGAACTTCTATAGAACTGTCAAAATGTAGGTGCTTGCTACTATTACAATCTACATCAAATCCAAGACTGATATAAAATCCCTCATTAATTTTGAATTGAGTGCCAAAGCAAGAGGAATAAGCAATTTTGAGAAATTAAGCACAATGATATGACAGCTCCAGACTTATGCTTCAGGGAACTTATGAGAAGATTTTGTTCCCAGGTATATAAGGGAATATACAGTGGAAGAATTACTGCTTTATCTTTTATGTTTTCAAAGTACTGAGAAAAATTTAAAAAAGCTTTCCCAGTTAAGAGGAACAAATATTCCTTCATGGGATTTCATCATGGAATTTTCAGACAAAACATGAACCAAACAGCCAGTATGTGACACCGATCAGACTTCCTGTGGCATGAGGTCAAACACAGGCTGGATGCAAGTGGAGAGGTTACCTTGGATCTTTAAAGAAAATATTTTAATGTTGACAAACAAGCACAGCAAGAGAGAGCAATGTATTCTGTATAGAGCAAAGACAGAGTCTGAGAGTGTAGATCTTTAAAAGTAGTTGCAAGAACACTTAATCTAGACTCATGACAGAATTGCTGCTTGAAGGTGAGATAGCCACATCCAGTTAAATTATTGTCCTTTAGAGAACTAGATATGCAAACTATAATCACAGATCTTGGTGTAGTGAGATTGCTATGTGTGTATATATCTGTTTTCTCCTCTCCTATAACAGAGGAACAGTCTCTTTCTTACTCTTCAGTTTGATTCTGATTCACCTGGGGACCTCAAATTCCTTTTTCAGACTATTCAGTTTTTGAAAATATTCTCATTGCTTTTATTGTTCCTGGTTTTTCAGTCTTGATAAAATTGGTCTCTGCTGCCTTATTTCCTTTTAGCTTCAGCCTGGATGAATTTCAGTTATCTCCTATTCCTTTTGTGCTCTCCATTGCTAGACTTCTTTTACACTGTTGAATTTTGATCTTGTTTCCTTAGAGTATTTTACGTTATTTCAATGCTACTTACATTAAAAGAAAATAGCTCTGTTTCTTGTGATAGTACATACACGCCTGGGTGTTTGCATTAAATGATAGTCCTTTAGCTAAGTGTTCCCTAGTATCAAATTTGCCTGCCTTACTTTATCTCATTTGGCACATGAGTTCATGGATAGCCTTTGTCCACATTGCCTCATCAACAAACAAAAGGTATCAATAGCCAATAGTAGAAACCCTTCTGATTTGCCTAGGAGCAGGACTGAGACTTCTTGTAGATGTCCCTAGAAATATCTCCATGTTTCGGAGCTGCAGTTCTTCTCCCAAACAATACCTTCATATTTTTCACAGGTCTCATGAAACCTTTCCTGCTGTTCTACAGATGTACAGCAGCATTCATGATTCATCTAACAGGCAAAATGAACACCTAGAAAATTTCCCTGTATTTCCATTCTGGTATTTTTAGTTCAATATGATGTTTGTCCTTCAGTCAACCTTTGATACATTTGAGGGGGTAGTATACATTGAGAAATATGTGTGAATGCTTTTTTGCTTGGGTTTGTTGGGTTGGGTTTTTTTAATCAATGTTTTACGAATGTCTTTGTGGAGGTATTTGGTGCAGAATATATCTTTCTCTAGCTTGCTTTGTCCAGCTACACAAGTGCAAAATGTATCAAGCAAGGAGCTCAATAGGGACAGAAAAACTGTGATTGTAGTAAAGCGCTAAACTTTCACTGACTTCACAGAGTCAGGATTTCACCTGAGGATCCAGGGTACAGGTGTGGAGCTGAGAGTGGGGAAATTTATATAAACTGTACTAAGATACTGCAACTAGCCACATATAATGATCACAATAAATATTCAAGAAAATTGTTTACTCTGTAGGAAGGGAATGCAGCAATGAATGTCTATTACATATACGTGCAGACGAACTCTTTTTTTGTAGTGACCATGAGGATATTAATGTTGTAAATACATTCAAATTCTGTGTTTAAAAAGAACTTGTTTCCACAGTGGCCTCAAAAATTTTATTCCTCATTACTTAGCTTATTGCTGGAACAGTAAGCTCAAATCTAAGGCTTCAGGAAAGCAAGACATTTGGCATGGCGGTCTTTTGAAGGTTCACGAAAACTAGTTCTCCAAGAGGGCAGGATCCTAAGTGCTAACTAACTGCTCTGTGTCATCCCTACAAAGTTTTTCTTCTTGACAAGTAGCAACAGCAGGATGGTTCAGATCAGAAATCAGACTGCTTTCACAGACCATGAGTGATTTAAAAAGATTGACTCATACACATAAATAAAATGCGTATGAGCTGCCCAAAGCAGAAGGGGTGTGAGCATAGTGCATGCTGCCTGCTGCAGATACATATGCATTGAAGGAACAACACTAGAGAATGGTGTCATTTTGTACTCCAGACAATATACACTATGGACACAATTAGTGTGACTTGAACAATATGGATGTGGGTTAGTCCTTATCATTTGACCATAATCAAAGCCTGGATGACACAAGACAATATAGATAGGCCACTGATTTAAAATGTGTTAAGTGAAATATACCACAGGCCGGGCAAAGAACAGAATAGGACAACTCTGAATCATATGTTTGTTTTGAGCTATCTCATAAAACTAACATAAAATATTATATCCTACAATGATACAGAATGCATTTAGATATAATACTAATTATGGAGCAAACTGTCCATCAGGAGCATCTTTGTTTTGTTTAATCTAAGTGTTTCCAGCTCAGTCATATGACAGTCTGGAAATCACTTTACCTTTGCCAGTGTATATAGTATCTGTTTCTGGGTTTTATTACATTTCCTTTGCAGCTGTGATTTGTGACCATTTGCATTTTTGCTGACAGGTACTAAGAGTAAGTCAATATTTATAAGGTATTTCTTTTATGGCTTCCTTTTACTGGAGACTTCACCAGTTGTAATGAGCTTCAGAAAATGAAACACAATTTGGGTGCACATGTCAACAATAATTGTACTTGTCAAAAGGAACAGATAATATTATAACTACCCAAAATTTAATCACAGGAAATGTGATAGTTCATATGGGAAACCGTGTTTTACAATTTCTTTCATTTCATGGAGTTCAGAGTAGAACAGGAAAAAAACATTATACTCTTTAGGCAAACTGTGCAGAATGGTATAGAAAGACAATTACATGCAAAGCTTTTAAAATGTCTTGGTGTTTGCTGCTGATAGCAACATACCTGAGCCTTCAACAATAAAAAAAAAAAAACAAAAAAAACAAAAAACAACTGTATGAGAAGTTGGGAAACAGTTAACTGATGCATAATATACTTAATTTGATTTAGTTATGAACTATTTTAGGATTTTTCTGGCAATGCTGCTGGGAGCAAGTATAATGTAACTTATAAGAGAACCTCTCAGCTGTGGAGGATGAGTTTCCATTTTATCAGAGTAATTCTGGGATAATTTGTTAAATCAGATCTATTCCATGTTGATGGCCATAGAAATAAAGTCTGAATCTGGGCTATATCTTGCATACTAAAATTCACCATATTTTTAAGTTCTGACTTAGAATAACAACGATCAAATTACTTTTTAACAGTACCAGCTCATTGCTCTAAAAGCAAAGAAAAAACCACTTCAAGTCACAAATTCAATAAAACCAATCAACTAGTAAAAATCAGCTAATCAATGAAAAAGTTATTAACCTAAGACTTTTTTTTTCTTTTCCACATTTTTGATTAGCATTTTTATACCAACCAAGATGTGTTCTTGTTATGTTGCTTGGTGAAACCTATAAATTTTATGAAGCCAGGCCTTTAGGGACCAACTTCAGATGTGTGAGACTGGCTGTGGGGAAGCGCAGGGAGGTCCTGTGTTTGTTACTGTACAGAAAGCTGAGCCAGAGTTCAGGTTAGGGTCAGGCACAGTGGCTTGGCTCTGAGCCTTAACTTGCATACTGACTCCTCTTGGTGAACCTCTTTGTGACCCATCTTCTGGTGTTATCTTGATGCCTTGTGGTACCCTCGTTTACTAGAAGCACCTTGGTTAGCAACAGTGAGTGACTGATTGCCTTGAGATATGTCTAAAAACTACACATGCTACAGGAAAAATGTGTAAATATAAATTCACTACTCGGGGACATATCCAGCCTTTGCAAGAATACAGTCAGGATGAGGGCATGCATTCTGCTATTTTTGGTCTGGTTTGTTTTTTACTCAATGTTCTGCAATGTAATTCTCTTATTGTACAATCCGAATTAAATATAGGAGGGGAGTTCATAAGTTGTTTGTCATAGTGTTCCTCTTGAAATAGAGAGAAAATTAATACATTGTTTTGCCCTGGAATGACCTCCTTGAATTTGGTCAATGCATAATAGAAGTAGTATATGTGGTCTGGAAGTGAGAAGAGACTCTGCCTGCTTTGCTTCATACATACTGATTTCAGGATTTTGCACTACCAAAGGGGAAGCTTAGCAATTCAACAGTCTCTTGAGGTTTTTATAGCTGTGATGTTCCCTGCCTAGAAATGGAGTTCTGCAGCAGAGTGAGGAAATGAGCAACAACAGGAGTCTTTAAAGAAAACAGGCCATGACAAAGAAGGACAGGAAGTTTAAAAAGAAGATGTTGATAAACGCAGTTCAGAGTAATGTCTACACACTTTTCATCAAGCCCGATAGAGATTTCTTTGCTCAGCAAGGAAATTTATCAACCATGTGATGTAACAATCATGGAAGGTGATATTTTGTACTCAATACCTTTTAACCTGTGAAGCAAAAAAATAGCTTGTGGGTTAAGTCTTACCAAAGTCAGCTGTGAGCTCTTGGTTTTATTCGATGCTATGAAAACTCAGAAGAAATTGGATTTTTTTTATACTTTCATTTTTATTTTCTGATATGAAATATGAGTGGCCATACATGAAAACAGTTCTTCTGACTGGTGTATTTAAATGTTAATATGACCATAGCAAACCACCCTGTTTTATATTTAAAGGGCACTTTTCGAAGAACAGAGTAAGTTTCCTCCTTCAGAGAGGTTTCAAGCAGTATACAGTGACTTAAAGCTCATATGATAATATATCCCTGAAGAATCCAGCAAATAATTTTGAAGAAACAGCTATTTTTACTGAAATTTCATGTAGCAAGGCCTCTGGAGATATAATGCAAGAGTTTAGAGCTCTGTAAGAGTACTAATCATCAGAAGAATTTGACAGCTCTGTAATTTTGCTCTCTGTGGGTTCCTGTGGTGTATTACTAAGGTGATTCATAAAAAAACTCAGCTACAGGTTTAGGTTTAGAAATATCTGGACTAAGAGAATTTTTTTTTTTTTTTAATTTACATTGATCCCGATTTGCTGTTGGATTTGATAAGTGTATACTTAGAGAACAATATCCTCTGTACACTATAGGTAATCTGATTTATCACTGATACATTTCTCAATGTTATATAATTTATATTAGAACGTTGCTTTATGTGACGGCAAAGTGAAACCTCCTTTGGTCCTGCAAAAGTGCATAGGAAGAGGGCAGAAAAATTAAGCTTTTGACATTTTATTACTTCTTTGATTCTTAAGAAATCATTTTTGCTTTAAGATCCCATTTTGAAAAGATACATACGCATTGCTCTGTGATCTTTTTTTATAACTATATACAACATTTAAGGTACCAGTAACTTTTACTTTAATTTGATAGGTAACATAATAATTACTTTTTCTTTCATCTTTTTACTAGTATAGGTGACTCATGAAATAATTTCAAGTGATGCATCTGGTGCTGCCACACTGTTGGCAGTGTTCATCTGCCACCATGTTGTGTTGTAGATACTAAGGGCATAATAGGAGTTTCTGAGAGAAAAAATTTGAGACAGGTATGTATGTGATTTTTGAATATATCATTTGTTTCCTAAACTGTGTCCTGTGCTTTTTAAAAGGTAACACTTAATTCTAGACAGATGCTACAGGAAATAAAGAAGAAGAAATGCACAATGAAAGCACTTTAATTACAAATTTCTCCTTCCCTAACCATGTGGGAGAAAGCTTGCTGTCCTACCTGTTTCCCAGCTGGTTTGGGACAGCAAATAAGAACTCATCAAACGCTGCTAGAGATAGCTTAGAGAACTATCAAAATTGATTTTTAAACTATCTTGACAGTTTGGAAATACATTCAGCTGGATCACTAGGAGACTAAATGAATTTGGGATATCATCAGTAAATCCATTAAATTTTCCCTGTCTATTACATAAAGCAACAGGGAGCAAGAGCAGCTCATTTGGAAACACATCTTCCAAATTCAGCAATAAGAAGTGAAAGACCAATTTTTTTCCATTCCTAATGTCTGCAGGAAGTAGATAGAGGAGAGCTTGACATCTCCATCCATTTATATTCCTTCATCCTATTACCTTTTAGTTGCTTTAGTACTCCAGGATGTTTTGTTGCATTAAACAGAAGGTCTTTCCATTGTATAACCTTTGTGAGGGTTAGACAGTGTTTTTGAGCCTCATTAGTAGGTGGACTGGATTAAATGAGAAGGGGTTTTTCTCTGGAGAATAACATATTGCTAAATGGGAGTGAATGATATATGAACTGCTCCTCAAGGAATTGAAGTAGGTAAGAGGACTGTAGTGTTTGGGATGAATAATTAGCATATGGAAGCTGGAAAAGCTTGAAGCTAGGGTTTTTTTGTGTATGAGGGTCAATGGGGCTTCTTTAACTTATTTGACAAATAAAAATACATTATTTTTTCCCCCTCTATGGAATAAAGGTATAAATCTCGTTCAGCGAAAGTGGGCAAAAAAGCAAGATGAGCATTTTGAGCATGCAGGAGGTATGTAACTGAGGTCAATAGTTGGTGCGTGTGCATATGCATGAAGATGAGGGAAACAGAGATGTGCCCTCATTTTTCATCCGGCATTTGGAAGATGGTGGATATTAGGTAAAGAAACGTTGTAGCCTGCATATCTAATAGATAAACTCTTATGTCTTTAAATTAAAATGTTTAGAATAAAACCAGAGGTCCAAATATTCTTATACAATTTAGAAATTCAGAATCTAATCCAGTGCACTCCAATCTAGTATAAAGACTTTCAACTGTCCTTTAATGTCTGATCATAATTGATAAAAGAGAAAAATCTCTTAACCTATGTAATTAATTCATGTAGTAAACACCAAATAACTCTCTAACTATGTAAAAATAAATGAAAGAAGCAAAAATCATTTGGGTAGAATAACTTATTGGGTAAATGATTAAAGAAATTTAAATTAAAATTTAAAATAATTAGAGTATTAAATAACAAACGAAACCCCAGAGGAAATTATGGAAAACTTGTATTTCATGATTGTGGTTTAGAACCTTTCCTTTGAGTGATGAAAAACCAAGCAATACAAGGCAAATTTTATGGCAATTTCTGGGATAAATTCTTTGCAGATGATATAAACCTGGATGAAGGACAGCCATGTGCAATTTTAATTAAGCAAATTCATCAAGTGCCCTCTCGTTTAAAGGTGGAATAAGCCACCGATCTCAATAGAGTGACAGAATCAGTGTAGAAAATTACAACACTATCATATTATGATGATAAGTGGCTAGCAATATCAGATACTGACTGAACAGGACCTTTTTAGTAGAGTTGTGGGAAGCTTTGGTATCAGAACCAAGCAAAATGATAACTAAATTTGAATCCCTTAAGTTTGCACTGACCCAAGACAAGCAAGGGCAATGTACTGGTGACAAATAACTGTGAGCTGTCCCATTCCCATAGGCCATTTGCTAATGGGGCATAATGTAATGACATACTCATCTCTTCAGGACACAGATCAACAAGATCACCATCTATCCGTTCAGTTATTTTGAGGGAGATAACTGGTTAGCAAACTTCATGTTATATTTTGATCCTATTTTACGTGTGTGATTGGGGGG
>VXBJ01000359.1:315491-339095 GCA_013400055.1 Nycticryphes semicollaris
GTTGGGGGGGGGGTGGGGGAGCGGAAATCTTATTTGGTGCTTGGATAACTGTAGAAATATTTCAGAGTTCAGTTGTAAGTGTGGAACTAATAGAAATTCAACTTTGCAACTTTCACTCATCTTTCATCCCAATGACTGTTACACATTACTCACAGTGACTCTGCTTCAGCTATTTTTCCTTTTGATGTATAAGGTGTTGGTGAAGGGCTATCTGAATATTTCAAAGACCGTTTTTTCCTTAGTTGCCCTTATCAATATTGATAGTTACATCTTCAAAGAACTCAAACAGGGATGTGTTACCTGTCCACTCTGAACTCATCCTTAAAGATGCTAGTTCTTTCAGTTTCCATTCCTTAACATAGCTATAGTGTCATTTCTAAGAAATTCTCTAAAATTGATGGAAAACTCATAGGTTTATTGATTTATTTCATTTGCCTCTAAACAGTCCAAAATAGTGCAATTGTGTGGCATTCTCTCCCTCACCTGCAATCTGTTTGCTCCACATAGTCTTGCTAAAACAGAAACAAAAGATGCAATTACTCAGATACTGTGAATGATTTCCACTTTGAAGATACTTTTTACATCATCTGTTGGTCTGGATTTAATATCTCAAACTTCTCAAATCACTCTAATACAGTATGCTCTACTCTGTAAGGCATATTTTTGTGCTCAAACTGTGCTCTGCTTTAAAACTTTTGTTGTGGGCGAGTAGAATTTTTTTCAGCTGTCTGAGAAGGGCATAAGTTAAAATTTAGAATTACATTTTCAGGAAGGACTTCCTGTTCATATTTTTTTTTCTCTATCAGCTTGTCTTTTCAGCTGTTGATTAGTGTTTATTGGGAATCAGATACTTCTCTGAAATAGCACCACTAGACTTCTGCCTTTAGCATTAAGTACATATGTATACATCACGAAAGCCTGATATTTGGATGGGAATACATAAAGACTTTTGTTTTAAAAGCTAGCAGCTGTTATTGGCTGCACACAAATTTCTTAGATGTTTTCCTTTCCAACAAAGTGAATCAGAAAAGTCAAGACTATAATTTTGACATTATTCTGACAGTGATCAGTGCTAAGGGCCAGTGCCTCAGGGGACGGCATCATTGTAACATCTGTGAGTGAGCAGGTATTTTGTGTATATCCATATGCATCCTTCTTGTTCTTTTCACTTTCTTCTGGATTCAGAGAAGAAAGGAAAAGGTTTCCTTCTTTGTTGTCAGCAAGGCTAGTTAAGCCACAGGCTTCAGGTTACAAATCAAGTATTTTTCCTAATGGTGGCATAGTCTAATGGGTAAAACATTCATTTTTTTCATTTTAAATTATCTTTCAATTAAATGTAGGGTGTTTACTCAGGAATCATTCAGTTGTAAATGATTACTTTAAACCTCTTTCCTTTTTCTGATTCCCTCGCCACCTCTAACAACAGTAAAAATGTCTGTATCTTGCCTCCAAATCATCCAAGAGCCCTTTATCTCCTAACACGTACAATAGCAAGAAAGGATCTGACTCACTTGGAGCAGAAGACTAAATAGGATTGTTGATGTCTTATGCACACTCTCTTCTGTGCAAACACTCAGTTAATACCAGTTAGTCACAGCTGTTAAAGACTTCAGATAATATATATATGAAATTAATTTTATAAATATTGGAATCTTAAGAACTTCTAAAAATAGAGAATACATTAGCTTTCACAAGTGAGGTCACTGCTATATCATATTTATAGAGAACTGTTATGTCAGGGAGGAATATTAAATGTTCAGCTGTATCTAATTGGCTATTCTTGACCTTATGAATAGTCATTTAGAAGTTTAATTTCACCACGTTATATGTAGATTTTTTGTTCTCCCTAAAATATACCTGCCCCCCAACCCCCCCACACACCCTGGCTTCAGTGTAGCTTTCTATTGAAGAATTGTAAGAAAAAGATGTTTTACTGGCTTAAAACATGTATATTAACTGTGTACAGGTAAATTATGACTATAGACCTTCATCAACAGTGCCATGCTGTTAAATGATGAGCTAAAAGAGGGATTTGCTAATTTCAGACACTGAAAATAGAAAGTTAGAACAAGAATGAGATGGCACAGTAGAAGTGATATATCTTTAAAAATAGATCAGTTTAATGCACATGAAGTTGCACAGATTCACTTGTCACGTCTGCTTAGATATACAGTAGTGTATGGAAATTAGAAACGTTAGTCAAATGTTGGCTTTTGCACTCTTTGGAGAGTTTCTGATTTGTCAACCGAACAGAATAAAAAGAAGTCATAAGAAGTAGTAAATAAAAGACCAAAATCATATTAAAAACTATGCACCATTTTCTTCTTATTGCTCTGTTGTAAGACAAGAATGAAAGCAAAGAAAAATAAGCTGTACAAAAGGAGAAAGCAAATAAAGTCAAAATGTCATAGCTCATAAAGAGGTGGTGCACATAGTGAGGTAATTTTCTGTATTGGAAAGTGCTACACAATATCTCTTTTCAGTATTGTATATCCAAACCTTGTAATAAACATTCCTGTACAGAACATCATTCCACAACTCTTTATTAAACAAAACCTTTGGGATCAAATTGTTAGCTTAAATTCTATTATGAAAGGAGAAAGATGGAACTATTTACTCTGCAAATCATAGTTCTGTCCCTACCTGCCTTCTAGTTCCCGGAAGGAAAGTAAATTGCTTTGGATATAGCCTATCTCCACGTCTTGAGTGGACCAATTCAGAGTGATTTACTGATCTAACTGCTAGTTTGTTCTCGTTGGCTAAACTTAATGTTTGTTTGCCTTGGTGAAAAATTCCACATACTTTCTCCTTCAGAATTTCAGGGACTATAACCTACGCACCAGATACTCCAAGATCTCCAAATGAGTTTTGCAGTTGGGCATGAGATAACAGTATTCATTGTTTACCATACAGCTCTGGAAAAAATCTGTTTTGAGTTGAGCTAATGGCCATTCAGCTGCAGAGAGAAATATGGCATAGAGCAATGCTGGAATTGATTGGACCATGGAATATCATCACAACCCTCATAACAATAAAATGAAACATTCAACTGCAGCAAGAATGAAAATCTGACCTATGTTCTCCACAAAGTGGGGGGAGAATCTAAGAGCATACGCTCTCACTATGAAAAAATATGCTGAAGGTCTTTTTTTAACTTTCTCAGAATATTCTGATTCTCTCCAAAGTGGTGCTATTTCTTTACGCAGCCATCCCAGTTTTCATCTTAAAGAGTTCATTTATACATAAATATTTTCACTTCTCTCACTGATTCGGTTTTGTTGTAGGGAAGGCTACCTCATTTGCTGTTGCACATGTCCTGAATGTTTCATTAGGCACTTCAAATACTAAACATGCAATAAGCTTTTTCAAGGAGCCTATTGCAGATGAAAAAGATATTGATTAAACTTCTGTTTATTTCTTTCCAAATTCTGAATAATGCATTTCTTGCTTGCTTTGGTGATTC
Source organism: Nycticryphes semicollaris (assembly GCA_013400055.1). Lineage (NCBI taxonomy): Eukaryota > Metazoa > Chordata > Aves > Charadriiformes > Rostratulidae > Nycticryphes > Nycticryphes semicollaris. The sequence goes on from VXBJ01000359.1 coordinate 318,955, forward strand.
TCTTGCACTAGTATTTTATAGATTCACTTCTGCTAACAAATCATATTTTAAGACCGACAAAGTACTCACTTTTCCATAATAGTACTTCTGATTGCTTGGAGTCCTATCAATTGATCTTGTGGTGGTGGTTGGGGTTTTTGTCATTCTAATTGGGTTTCTGGCATTTTAATGACAGAAACAAGTTTTAACTCTGGATTATGTCCTGTCTTTCTGAGTTGATGTAGTATCCTGGAATAATTCACATAATTCAACTTTCACAAGTCCATTTGGTAACATATACATTTGGAGTATGTGTATATATGGAGTATCAGAAGACATGTATCTTATAAAAGCAGTACAAGTGAAATTAATGCTAAATAAACATTTCACTTTGGAACTGATTCTAGTAGTTTTACAAATAGCTTTTATTGAAATGCAAGATCATAGCTAGAAATGATTGAAGCCAGTGGAAACAACTGTCATTTAGAGACTGATACTTTTTCTACGATTTTTTAAAGGAAAAACTAAAATTTTTTAACATTAAATGGTTTTTACCAATAAAATAATCTAAAAGACTTATTGAAAATAATAAAAAAAATATTTTGCTTTTCACAAGTCTACTTTTAAAAATTATAGGATTTATAAAGTATATTAAGTCAATATACTTAACATCAGGAGGTTGCTTGACAACTTTAGCCTATTGTAAGAAATTGCAAGACCTAAATAGCAAAACACAAAATTGCAAGACTTAAATAGCAGAATGCAAAATAAATGTATTGAATGTAATTTAAAGAATCAGCTGAAAAAACTGCCTTGAATAAATACCGTTTAACTCGCAGTTAATCAGTTTCCAAATTATATCCACTAAAGTCACCATGGAATGTTGTAACCTAAATAACAGAAATGGTGTGTGTGCAGTGGACAGAGAGCTGAAACTCATGACTTAGTTTCATTTGGTCTCCCAGTTCAGGAAGGGATGGCATGTTGCCGGCTCCTGCCTGCGTAAAACTTTAAATAAAATGATAGAGAAGGAAGTTAAATACTGTAGCTAATAAGAAAATTTGTCATAAAAGAAAAAATAAGAGAATGTTCTATTAATCCAGGACCCTTGCATCAGAGTTAATACACATTTGAAGATTAATGCAGTCTTTAGAAGTATTTTATAGGAGATTTTTAATTTTAAAACCTAGATTCTAAAGAAACTTAAGAAAAGAGCAAACAAAATATACCATTCTGATAGTTTGTGCATTAATTATCTATCAATATATGCCCATTAAGTGAAGAAATTTTGAATTCATTTTTCCAGTACTAAATAAGGTAACGAACTAGTCTTTCCAGAAGAAATAAGGATTACAAAAAGACAATTCCCATGAAAGCATCCTTTAGAAATAATTATCTTATTCTGTCAGAAATTAAATAGCTTTAGTAATAGGATTTAGATTTAAATTACTGCTACTCTTGCCTATCATTTGTCTTTCAAAATATCATTGTATATTAATTCCATACCACTATAATATCACTCTATATTAATTCTAATAAAACAACAGTACGAGCTTTCATACCTCCCTCTTAATTACATGTACGTAGAAAATTGCTGAAAGAAGAAAATAAATGTATGCGACTTTTGGAACTAACTGGTATTTCTAGTGAAAAGGTAGTTGTTGCCACGGGAATGAGCTCTGAGTTTTCCAACTGCTGGACTTTAAAAAGTAACAGCTCACATAAACGTCCCACTAGAAGTGGAACAACAAAAAAATACCCTGAAGAGTGTAACTGACCTAGCAGTGTTCATGAAGTGCCCTTTAATCCTACAATAGGCTGGATGAATGGCCAAACCATATAATTACATTTTCCAATTTTTACCATACGTTATGATTACCAGTGTGTGAATAAAAAACCATATACCTAGTTCTCAACCGTAAATTAGACTTTTTCCAGTTCTATTTGATGTGATAAAATTCTCTGTGAAACAGATGCGCAAATACTGGATTAAAAAAAGATTAAGTGATATGGTGTTATAAAAAGAATGAAGAAGGTTAATTTTGTATATTGTGAGATCCCACTGATTTTTATGCTCAAAACTATTTTTTTAAGTCTATTTTGACAGGGAAGGGCATGCAGGATGGATTTTAACAGCATTGTTGTCATCTGGAAAACCTGAGCATCTTTTTAATAACATGCATATTTTGTGTGTACATGATTGACTTCATATTGAGTTACAAATTTGAAACATCTAAATTCATATTTAAAAGATGTCATAACATGCTTTGAAATATGAAATAATGACATTGAAGGAGGAAATTTAACTGAACTAAGAAATCAAACTGGTTAATTATGTTTATACTAGAGTTAAGACATTTGCAAACACCACACCAAATTGTAATTAAATTTAAATAATAGTCATTGTAGTGTAATGCTGTTTCAATCTCTCTCATTATTTGACTAAGTAAAATTTTTCCAGTTACAGTAAGAAAAAGAATCAGATGTCTTATTTCTGCTGATAACTTTCAGACTTCCCTTCTTCCAGCTCTGCCCCCTGTCTCTTAAAGAAGATAAGATAACTTGCATTGTCCTTACCTTACAAATCACTCCATTATTTCAAGCAATGACATGCATGGGACTGTCTATGAAAGGAAAGATCACTCCTCCTTAATTGGATGGTAAAGTGGAATTGCTTCATCTTAAAATGAGAGTTTCTTAAAGGAAGGAAAACATAAAGAAGTGACGGAGAATGATGAAAGATGAAATGATGAGTAATCATTAAAAATATAATAGTGTAGTCTTTCTCTAAATTGACAACATTTGGCAAGGGATTTTTTCCCTTTTTTTTTTTTTTTTACAATCTTGATGTGGCACACCTTATTTGACAGTTAGGGGGCAAGATATTACTGAGCACCAAGTCTTTGGGTGCTGAAATTTATCTTAGAGGAAGGCTAATTGAAAGAAGGCTTAAGTGCTCTTGCAGCGGATGAGTATTTCTGGGGATTTGTTGCTTTTCAGTTCTGCTAGGTCAAATTTGGGACCATCGGTTAAACTATAAGTCTTGATTAATGGAAAGTTTTGAAGATCCAATACTTTGGCACAAATGCTTTTTAATAATATTTCTGCCAAAGTGTTTAATTAATCTTTCACTTCAAGAAAGCTGACTGAAATAAGGTCTTATTGCTCACAAATGATTATGTCCTGCTGTTGATGTTCATTTGCAAGAAATGGTCCTTAAAGTTCTATCAACACAAACTGCATTAGGTGGGTCTCTGAAGGGATTAGGGGAACAGAGAGGAGTATGTATAGCACAGCTTCTCTGGGAGAAGCACCTTAGTGCCATTGATGTATTTTTTCTACTCCCCAGAAACTGTTGGAGACCAATAGCTGTGAACAGAAGTTCAACAAGAAGCTAACACTTTGCCTCAGTGGAGAAACCTGGGTCCACTCAATCTGATTGTGTTACGAGTGGCTTTCTACAAGATAACCTGTTTTCAGTAACTATCTTGTGTTCTGGGGGGAGAGGGCTTGTTATTTATGCGCCTAATACTACATTCAGAATATGCAGAAGATACAGTTAGCATTGCCCTTTTGAACTCTTGGGTTTTGATTATTGGTGTTTTTTTACTGGCAAGAAAGAAAAACTTAAATCATTAAAAATACATACTTTATATTTGTAGAATCAGAATCTATTTTATACACAATTTAATGGAGCTTCTTGACAATGTTATATATGCCTCCAAAGGCAAAATTTAGAATACTTTGTGTGGCAAAAATAAATTGCACACTTATAGTGAATGTGAATGTTTTGCATTTTGTGATTGGTTTGAAGGAAAGTTGTTTCTTGAGAACCATTCAAACGTTTTGAACGTTTTATTACAATCTTAAAAACTCTGTGAAGCATGCTGTTCTTGAGGCAAAGAATAGAACTCGGGGGAAGGGCATGCTGCCTCTTTTTGCACAGTACTACTGTCCAATGGTGCTTGGGAAAATTGTGCCCTAATAATAATGTCACTGAATATTTGGGAGAGGTATGACGTTATCTGGTGCAATAGAAGTACAACAGGATAGTGTGTCATTTTCAGGCAGCAAACACAAATGATGTAAAAAATATGCCCCAAACCTCCACATCTGTGGAAATATTTACATTGAGCTGCCTAGGAAGCGTGTCTCAAAGCAGCACAGCCATCCACTCAAGCCAAGACAGCAGTCACAGTACTATCTTTGTCACTTGGAAAACAGCACTGAAGTTCAGAGATAGTAAAAGGTTAAGCAGAAAGCTCACACTCAACTTTTTTAATATATATAATTTAATTATGAATACTTTTTATAAGATTTTAATGTTATTGTTTCTGTGTTTGTTTTTTGTTAAAATCTAACTTAGATCTAATAATAGACTGCACCAGAGCTCTAATTCAAAATGGGCATTTGCAGATCATCTGCTATGTGTACTTGAGCCAACTACAGGAAACAATTACAATAATTACTGATTTTGACTCTACTAGAGCTGCCTCACAGTATAGGATGGATGCCTGGCACTCTAAGGCATTCTTTTAAGTCTCCCTCAGACAAGCACACCAAATGAAAGGCTTTTGCAACTTCTTTTGTCTAGCTGTTGAATGAACAACTTGCTCTCAACTTTTTCTTTCCTTCTTTATATTTATTCTTTCCACTTAGCATTTTCAATTTTTTAAACAGTGTAATATTCCAGAATTGGGGAGCAGCAGATATAGTCCATAAAACCAGTATTATTTTCAGAGAAATCTCCCGGTGATTCACTAGTACTCCCAAAGATACACACAAGCAGCATTAGGGAATGACATGTTGAGGCTATCTATCAACACAGTTCTAATATCTTGGGATGTGTTATCTCTTGTTTTCTGCATTGTTTAGAATCACCTTTCTGTAAGATTCAGTGTCCCCATCTGCATAACTATCATCCCTGTTGTAAACCACTTGCACACTGACACATATCAGCAGGGAGCTGCATGTTTCTTTTATACTTTCAAAGAAGCTCTCATATTTTAGTGTTTCCATTCTGAGAGCCTCAGATGGGGCAAGCTCACTACCTGGAAGTTTTCTGTATACACAGTTAATTATATTGTATCTATATATCATAATGCAGCCAAGCTGTTTTTCAGAAATATAGAAATTTGATCTCAAAGGGTGCAAAACTAGTTGGCAAGCATCTGATAGACCCTGAAACAATTGTGTTTTCATTATCTTCAAGTTTCTTATTTTCAAGGTAACACATAGTGTTTCAGTAGCTGAAATACTGTAGAAACCATGCATGTTTCTAAAACACAAGTATGGGAACACTCTTAGCTGCACAAAATCTACATTTGAGAGAAGAGCAAGAGCAAAGAGTGGCCTTGGAGAACCAAAGGATTGGGCAGCAAGGCCTAAGAAAAGTACAACTCCTTGGATTTCAGTGCCCTGAATATTGTTTCCACTCTACAATGAGATAGGTGAAGGTATGGGAGGCACAGGAGTATCCATCCATCTGTGGACGTAATTTCACTTGAGAAGGACATTTTTAACAAGGAGAGAAATAAAATATAACATCCAGATCAGAACATGCTGCTGTTACATGTTTCCTGGCAGAATTTCCCAGTGCAGATGTGGCTGTAAAAAGAGAATTTGTAAAACCTGGGGGAAATTTCCAGATTCCTGTGTGGTTTTCCTTGGCTGAAGGACATAAGTTTTGACAGAAAAGAAAGAAAGAAAAAAAAAAAAAAAAAAAGAAAGATTATATGTACTATGTTCTGCTGTACTGCATATATGTGTTTTTTAAAAAACCACTAAGGACTTCTTATCACAAGAAGCTGTTAGTATAACATCCTTCAGGCTGCCAGAAGAGTATGAGTCTTTGAAAAGTATACCTCTGGGCTAGGCTATTTTCTCCAGGAAGCATTTCTTTTGATCTTGCCTCCTTTTCTATGTCAGAATTATGACCTGTACATTGATTTTCCTTTTGTTTTCCTGAAATTGGATTTATGCTGAACAATGAATTTGGCTTTGCTTAAATCTTTTGCAGAAAATATTGCTTGTAGGAAATAGTAGTAAAAAATATTCAGCCATTTTGCATGAAATTGCTGATGTATTTTTTCCATTAACAAGAAGCAGTCTTCCCCTTGCCAAGGAATCTGGTTTACTACACGTACATACATAGATCTATTAATTTGAGACAGGCTTACACTTTAAAAAGTTGTTAGTTTTAAAGCATTCTAAGAAGAAGATAAGCCGCTCATGTTTAATCCCAGCTTCTGTTGTCTTCTAAGCAAGCCTGCATTTGCAAGAAAGGCTATAGGACTTGTATGTCTAATGTAGCATTAGTGCAATGCAATAGCACTACTTGCCTTCTTGCTGCAGTTCTGTAACAGAAAAATCACATGCTGAGAGGAAATACAAATGATTCTAAAGACAGATCTACACAAATAACTTCTATGGACATTAAAATGCTAGTTGCTACAAGAATTGCAAGTGTGCATGGCTCTTATTGACGTTCTTGCATTAGCTTCTCAAAGAACAGCAGTCTTAAAACACATGCAATCACAATGGGTTGGCAGAAAAACAGGATAACTGTAAAGGCATGAGTTCTAGTATCTGCAATCAAAGTCTCCAGGACCAAGAATTTTTATAGGTATAACTAGTTATACTGGAGGGACAAACAGAAACACTATTACCGTCGAATTATATCCATTTTATTTAAATAAAAATTTACAAATGAAATAAAATATTTTAATTTTAAAATAAAATTAGGAATAGAAAAATTATTGCTAGAACGATGTGTAAATACAAGAACTGTAATAAGTCGGCTTGCATCTCTAAAACACACCTTGACCAATGTTCAATAAAAACAAATGTGATTTTCAGTTATCACTAGGGGGCACTCTTCTCCTAAATACATTAAGCAAAAGGCACGAACACTACATTCCTATAAATAGGATTTTTTTCCTAGTGAGATGTTAAGAACAGGCATATGGGTCTATTTAAAGAATTTTCTATGTTTCTAGATGTAAATGCTAAAAGGTAAGACTATATTGGTAATTAGCCTTTGTCACACTCTTTGAATTTGTGAATCTTTTACTAAATTCAATCTAAATAGGAGTTTTAAAACACTGGGTTTTACTTTTAAAATATGACTAATTTTTTAGGAACTGGGATGTTTAATTTATTCTCCTTGATTTGTGTCAGTTCATGAAGATTATTATTAAATATCTTATTCCTGCTTAGAACTCAAAGATACTCTCATAAGACTGCCATGTTCTTAATTTTCATTGTCAGTTTGTAATCATTAATTTAACATAACTTAATACTTCTCTATTCATTATCCCTATACTTTTGAAGAAATTTATAATTTAATACTCTTTGACTTAAAAGAACAAAAGATAAAAGCTTTGCAAATGTACATTGTATGTTAATTGTTAACTGTCAGCATTCTTCAGACCTTTAACCCAAGTGTGAATTTGATTCCCTGCAAGTACATTGACACTGTACCCAGGACAAACCAACTTCATTTCCAGCTGCATAAAGCAGTTTCTAAATAAGTAGAACTGAACAGAATAAGAGAAATGGAGAAATGAAAAAGAAGGTAAAGATCTGCCATTCGAAAATAAAATATGATAATAATAAAACTCCAAAACATTTACTTTCAGTCTACTTTGCTATAACCTCTCAAGAAAACTCACTCCAAAATATTATAAAGGATTAGAACAAGGGGTACTTTAATCAATATGTACACATGCTTTTTCAGAACACTGTGAACAAGTTATGAAAAGGACAGTTGTATTTCAAATACCAAATTTAATATTTTGAGAAAAGCATTTATTACATGCTCTATAACTGCCCATCTTTTGATATTCTCTGTGTACATAGCCTAGGATCAGGGATAATCAGATTCAAACATAATTTCAAGTCATCAGGGATTAGTGTAGACTTCTAGCACATGACGTGACCCGGTATATATTGATCAATGCAGTCTATTAATTTAATATTCTATATGGAAGATATAATTCGCTTCTGCTGTTCTAATTCTGTGAACCATTTTCAGAACAACATGTGAGAGGAGGCATCAAGAAGAAAATTTCTTATGCACAGATTTCATGACTCTGTCTAAAACTGTCTGCCATGTCCATAAAAACACTTCCTATCATTTTCCATTTTGGCCTGAGAAATTGCAGGGCTAATTTTCATACTACTGTCATAGTTATGGGTTGATGTAAAAAAATCAAAAAGCTCCATGTCATTCACTTACTGCTGGGTTCGTTTCTCTTCGCGTACATGATTCCCTCTGTTTTCCAGGAGTATCTTAGATGAAAATGTAGTTGTTTACTGTGAGTATCTCTCAAAAAGAATGGATTGAGCTACTCCAGCATTATGACTCTGACATATGGTCAGCCATATAAGAAGTTACAGAATGATGAAGAATGGGGATGCTCTTCATCCTTGATATCAGCAGGTATTCTATCATGGGGCTGAAACTGTTCCTATTCTGTAACTGAATCTCTGAGAGAGACCCTGTTATTAGGAAAAGGTGATCCTTTAATAGGGTTCTGATAAACATGAGGCTGGTAGCTGTGTTGTACTTTGGAAAAACTGGACATTGATTTCTTAGAAACTGTCTGGATTCGTATAGTTTAACGAATGCAATGTAATCCCCCTTCAAAGGTGTTGATAGTTTCTCAAAGATGCTGGCAATCATCAACTTCTATGTTCTTGACTCTTCCTTTCGCTACTGAGTGTATGAATCAGAGTGACACATGAAATTTTAATTCCTGTATAGAGTCCAGAGCTTCACTTATCTAAGCAACTAAAAATCTTGGAAGGACCAGCCTTCTTTCTCTTATATTTCACTGATAACTTATATTTGGTATTTGGCAAAACTGTGCTGAGTTTAAGAGGTTTCTCTGAAACAGATGCAGCCTTCTTGAGATGCATGCTGGAGCTTGGAAGAAGCAGTCTAGATCATTGATTCTAATCTGTGATATAGGGAACCTGTGTGGCTTGAACAATGTTTAAAGGAAAAAAGAAGTCTGATATCCTTGGTGTTTATCTTTATGACCTGAAGTGTGTGTGTGGGGGGGAACCTATCCCAATCCCCCAAAAATCCAACCTGAAACACACAAGAGGTCAGAATTACTTCTTGTACTCTCATGGATTGGTGTAGACAGGTGTGATGTATGTTAATATAATGCAAGGATAAATCATAATAATTGATTATGGCGATATACATATAGAAAAATTATAATACTTAAAATCTTTCTAAAAATTGGGAAGTACTATGTGTATTAACATACTATTATTTTACTCTAATAAATTGGGAAACTATTGGGCACCTAGTGTTTTAAACTAACAAAACATCCAAACAAGGACTCTTTGGAGAGCTATTAATTGAAGGCCAACTTACAGTCTATTAAACAGCCTACACGCTTGTGAAAAGAGAGAAAGAGAAGTTTCATCAACTAGGTAAACAAATTTCTGCATTTCTGCTGAGCTTTGTAGGGGTCTTTAGGGGAACTGAGGTCTACTGGTAGGGTTCCATCTGCTGAATCTAGAATGTAGCTCAGTGGGTTATCAGAAGTCTGATGCTAGCATCTTCACTGGTGCTCATAGCGGCAATTTAGAATACCAAAATATACTGTTGAAAAATATGCGATCCTCATTCAAGACCAGAAAACTTCAGTAGACATGTTAAACCTGTGACCTGGAAAATCTAGTCAAACCTGGCTGGATTAAAGTTTGGATGTGGAGGGGCAAACAACAGGCTGAGCAATGTCTTGTTCCCCTCCCTCCCACCTCTACACGCACAGCTATTTGGTATAGTATTGGTCCATGTCAGGAAGAGATTGATTGCAAAGAGTGTGTAAAACCTGCCATCGCAGAGGGATTTAGATTTGAGATTGGATTTATTGTCATTCTCCCAGTGGTATCTCGTGCCCTTTGAGACAGGTCATCCTAAGGAAAATCATTGTTATGTGAAGGGCATCCAAGTTTCCAATAGATTTATAAACAGCTTTCCAAGCTCCTCACTGTCTAAGAAATTCCATTTCTTTTATATTTTCTTCCACATCAAACGTAGAGGAGAAGTTAATATCCTAAAACTTTCTGTAGAATCCAAACTTTAAAAATAGCTTTTCCTTTTAATTTCAATGTTTTGATTGCTCTGAATTGAAACATTAATTTTAATTTTATTTAAGCTGAATATCCAGAATTTGAGTCTGTCAAATTGCATCAAATGATATTTCTATATTACTTCTATATTGTCTAAGTACTTTGTGTTCCTGTCCTTGCCTATGGTCTACCCAAGAAGCCAGATGGTTAGAAAAATCCATGTCTCTGACAGGTTCTAAGGCAAAACTCTATCTTCTACAATTCATCATGGTCTCCTTTGAGGTTTAGACACACATCTAGCCCACAGAGACTGAGTATCTGAGGAACTTAGTCTGAAATACAGCAACTACAAATTGCAGCCAATTAATTCTGACCAACCTGGAAACCTCCTGCTCAGTTACTTCTTGACAAAATGAAACCATTCAATTTGGTTGAATAAAGTGTTTAATTTTGTTGTGTGAAAATGCCCACAGTATAAGCAGAACTAGCATCCCACAGGAAAAAAAAATGCAGGAACATATTTTAGCTCTTTATCTAGATTCTCTGTTAACTGGAGTACCATGAAACTGGTGTTCCTTTCATCTGTTCCTTAACTGAATTTTTTATGTCTTTTTTTTTTCTTCAGAACCTTGTTTCTGATTTTTGACATATCAAATGTGCTGAAAAAAATAAAATAGTAAGAACATTCGTATAGCAAAGTTTAGTTCCTAGATGTCCTGATTAAGACAAGACGCCAACTGTGAAACACTGGTGCCAATTCAAATTGACCTGCTCAGGATAGAGAGGTTTGGCTGGACATTGCAATAATTTATAAATTTGCACCAATCTACTCCCAATAGCTTCATCAACCTCAGTAATCTGGAAGGCCAACTGTACTCTACAGCAGTGTTGTTTTTGTTGTGTTCTTGTTCCACATCAATTTTCCATTTTTGAAATAGACCACATATGTGGTTATTAAACTAAGCCAAACCAGTAAACTGAAGAAAGTGAGAGCTTCAGGGAGAAGAAAACGATGGAAAGGAATAAGTAACAGAGAAACTAAGTATTTGTATTCTGAAAATCATAGAAAAGGAAATGAATTGGAAGGAAGTGATTTTGAAAGACAGTAAGTGACAGAAATATGAAAAAAGTATAGGTGGTTTTAATAAATAAAATTTCTGTAAACAGGGTCTGTGAAACAATGTGTCATTCAAGGGTTTTTTCCTGCAGCAAATTTCATATCTTCATATTTTGAAATTGGGCAGAAATATGCAGAGCCTCTTCTGAGTTATATGCTAAAACTCCTACTTTTTTTTTTTTTGCAAGATTTATGATGACTTTGATTTACTTTTAAATCATACAGAAATTTTAATGATTACAGCACAAGTTTATATATATATATGTGTGTGTGTGTGTGTATCTGTATGAGATGACAGTTTCAAAGACCTAGCCTGCATATCAAAGTTATTTGTAAGGAAATTGTATGTAATTGTGTAGCCTTCTCTTGCCTCTAAATTATTTGGTAACAAGGTAAGACATACAGCATGTGTAATAGTGCCTATAGGCACAAAACAAATTAATGTAATGGGCACAAATGTGTACTCTTGTCAAATTACATATTTGATTAGCAATGGACTTGGGTCCAACAGAAGGTATGGTTTTGAAGAAGAAAAATACGCCAGTAAAGTGAAACCATGTAATTCTGAAATGTCTTCTGTAGATATAAAAACAGAACCAAAGAATTGATGGGGTTTGTGATCTGGCTGTAAAAATGAGTAAGATTCTTCTTCTCCTGTTGTAATACAGATGCTTTTAATGCTTACACTTTGCCTCAAAATCTATCAGGATAACTAAGCAAAGTCATCATTTACTTTTCAATCATGGCTATATCAATAAATCTTCATACTGATAGTCATCAAGTCACTATGATTTTCATAGCAAAAGTCTTGAATATGTGTAGTCCTCTAGATTTACATCAGAGTAAGAAGTTCTTTTAGGTGAATGATGTATGGTGAGTTCAACCAAACTCTAAATATTGTATCACTATGGCCTAAGGTTAGTCAAAGTATTGCAGTCAACCTGTCTTCACTATAAGATACAGGATGCCTTTGTCCAGTTGCTGTCCAAAGAAAGGGGTAAGATGGTTCTTATGTTTAGCTTTTGGTTTTGTGACAATTTTGGTTCCCTGAAATAGTTATGCTATCTGAGTTTGGAAAGATTTCCATCTTTCAGAAACATGACATTAGTTTAAATTAGTAACTATTAGTACTTTTTAGTTACCCATCTTGGCTCTCCAAACACATATGCTTAGGTTCTTTTATTTCTCACATTAAATATTTTGACAATAACTTTTTTCATAAATGACAGTTTATTATGAACATTTTTAGACATTATTACAATTCTTTAAATTTTGTGAAATCCTCACTAACAGTCTCGATAACGTGTCACTGAATATACTAAAAGTATGTCATAATATGTGTTACATTCAGAAGATATAGCTTGATAGATAGCAGTGTCCAGCATATAATAACTAAATATGTTGTGTTATTTCCAGTGCTTTGGATATCACACATAAAACATTTTATAGGAAAACATTCAATTATCAATAAATGATATTTCAAAAAAGCCTAAAATATGAACTCATAAAGAGATTATCTCTGTATTTGATATTGATTAAAAATTGCTTTAATTGTTTAGAGTAAACTTTGCCATTTTGATTAGTATTTTGGTTAAACAGAAAAAACAAAACTCAGTTTTGGGCAAAAAAAAAAAGCTAGCAGAGTGATGTAGAATTCTGAAAAAAATAAAATCAGTTTAACGTTAGAATTTTGTTATTAAATAATTAGCTTATAATTTTCTTGCTAGCCACATTATGTATAAGTTAGAGCTATTGTTAAGAGAGACATTCAAGAATTTCAAGAACCCTGTCTCGTAAAAATGAGATGTAAAAGCAGTCAATGTCTTGTGGTCAGGGAAAGTAAATATTAGGAGATTAATTAGCATGCCAAAAGAAGTTTATTAAGATGAGGAAGCTACAATGGGGCTGAAAATCTCCAACTGTGCAGAACTATCAAGGAGGAAAAAGTGGTAAACTAAGAATCAGAAAGGACCCCTACCTGTTTAATCAACCACAATGATTAGAATAATTCACAGATTTTTCAAACTGTCTATTCTGGATACATTTTTTAAGTGATGCTGGTGATCTCCGCAGTAAGAAAAAGCAGCAGATCTTGTTTCAGAAAGAAAATGAAAAAAAAACCCAGTTATCTGCAGACCTGTAACATTTTTTTTTTCATGTTATTTTCATTCTTATTCAAAAGAGTGAACATCTAACCTGCATATTAACTGTCTGGGTTGAAATTTGTTAAAAAAAAAATACCATTACATACTTCATTCTCTAGCTTTATCTGTGCTAGAAGCACTTGCTCTGATAAGTTATAGAAGTGGATTTGCAAAATCATTCTTATAACTTATTTCAGATATAAAAATCCATTACCAAATAAGGTTACCCTGCAACAATATTCTTTTCATATCATAGTATCATCCACAGTATCTTTCTTCAATGTAACGCTAATTTTATCTCTATATTACTGAGCAACAAATTTGGGCTAATAGGAAACTTTCAGTGGGTAAAAATAGAAGTAGCAGCTAATTCTCTTTGCTTACCCTTATTTCTCATTTTTGTCTGAGTCTGAAAAACATGTGTGGAAGACCTTATCCAGTCATATACTTTGGGAAACTACAGGGGGTATGAATTAGAGAACTGCTGACTTACTCCTTAAATTTCTAGGATACTTAATTTTAGAAAATGGTGAAGTAAACAGTTTTTCTCCTCTTGGGACCTAAAGGAATAAAATCACACATCAACTGAACAAAAATATATAGCTCATAATATGTACACTCATAATGACAAAGTTCACTAAAGCCAAAGGATTTCCAAAGTATGTCTTGAATGATAAGTAACATAACAGAATCAGGGGAGTACAGTGGCAGTTTAGTCCACTCTGCTGATAAGGGAACCTGAACTCACAAATGTTCTCAATATCAAGAAAGGAATTGAATTAAAGTTTTAACAGGCATGGCTTTAACATAACTTCAGTTAAAAAGTCCATCCATCTTATGATATTATGACTGTTCACAGAATATCTACTGTATAAAATGTATGTTTTGAAAGGGTGTGTCTGAGGCTAAAGCACAGGAAGATGTTTGCCTTTGTCTGGAAACAGTTGTGTGTGCCAGATGAAACTCTGGGGTAGGAAAAGATTCTGATTTTTTAGGAAACTACTGAGAACAGTCAGATAAGAAGACTTTTCAGTTTAGAATTAATAAACTGCATCTAAAAGATTTAAGATGCAGATGTAGAAGATTGTCATTCTTTTCAAGACACTGCATATTACGGTGTTCCAAATTTTAACAGAGATTTTAAATTGTTCACGATGTGAACAGTTTTCAATTTTTGAACATCAAAAAATACAAGATTTATTTGTATGCTTTGCTAGAGATATAATCTTTACTTCCATAATGAACACAACTGAGAATATTCTATAGTCAAAGTGAAAAATAAAGATTTCATCTGCATACAAGGTCTTTTTTCTTGAATAAGCTAGGTCAAACATGAACTGCTGAGAGTGGTGTGGAAGATAAAGTTCTGCACCTTCTATTACATGAAAAGCCAGATTCTTCTGTGTTTAAAAGCTTTGGATGAAGATGAACTCAAACCCCATGAAATTCTCCTATTTGAAAATGCTTGAGTTCCAGGATTTACCTATATGAACTCCCATTGTATCTGCTGTGGTTGTTGTGGCTACATAGAATGGCAGGAAGATTAGATGAGATGTCAGGCAGAGATGTCACAGCAGTAAGATGCTCTCTTTTTTTCTATTCTAAACCTGTCTTGAGATGGTCTTCTGCCCCTGATCTTGTTCAAACCTATTCATCCATGCCTTTTTCTGAAGTGTATATAAGCTGTCAATAAGCACAGATGGATCTGTGGCTAATGCTGATCACCTCAGCCTCCATGCTCTCCTGATCTTTGTTTGTTGTTTCTGGCATTTTGACAGTAGTGTGTCAGCAAAGATCCACAAATGATTAGCAATCTAATTGTATTCATGAAGAATGAGAACTCTGCCCACTTTGGAGCATTTACCCCACAGGAAAAATATTAAGGATTAAATTGCAATAATCACAGAAGAATAGGGAAAGTCATGGAAGACTAAATATATTAAATCTTGAAGTCTGCAGTGGCCTGAAGTAGAAGATGAAAGTCAGGGAAGATTATGAGAGAGGAGTATTTCAAAGTGTTTCAAGATACAAGTACCAAAAGCCAAGGGGAAGATGAAATGCAGCTAGCAAAAGGCATTAAGGTTAATGAGAAATCATTATGAACATAGTACCTATTACAGTGTACATGAAGAGTGTAAAAGAAAAGGAAGGGCCCCATTGTGGAGGAAGAATGTAGTAAGCAGAGGAATGGAAGAAACAATAATTTAAACCTACGTACAAAATGTCAATGGCATGCAGGTGGTTAGCTCAGCTATCACAGCAATGATGGGAAAAAAGAAAGAGCTGAGATAAGACTGTCTGTAATAAGTCTAACGACCCCATTTTGTAATTTTTATAAAAATGGAATTGTTTAATCATCTTATTAACTCTTTCTCTGAATATTTACAAAACTGTTTGAAAGCATTACAGAATTGTTAGGAGTTGCTTTTAAGAAACTGTGGAGAACAAGTGAGGTACCAGATGACTGTAAAGAAGTGAAGTTAAAGTTTTGTTGTTTGCTGGTTTTTTTTTATTTAGACAGGACCTTCAAAAGAGTGGGTCAGAAAATGAAAATGCTATTGTCCTTCTCTCAATCTCTAGAAAATACAGGGACAGGTAATTCAGTACATTATTTCTAAGTGTCTGGAAGATACCAAAAAGATGCATAGAAGTCAGAATGTATTCGACACGACAAATCATATCAAGCCAAAATAATTTCTATTCTTTTCAACAGTGGGAAAGCATAAACAATGTATTCTAGTGTTCTAGGCATTGACGATGAAAAAACAGGTAGCCTGATTTGAAAGATTCAGTAGGATAATAGAGAAAGTGATCAGGGGTCTCAAAACCATGCATGGTGTAAGATTAAAAGAATAGGGTAAAAATATGTTTATCAATATATCACTGGGAGAAAACATGGAATATGGTTACAATAGTTTACAATATGAAAGAGTGCTGAACAGAAGATAGTAACTTGTTCTTCGTGCTTTTGGTGAATGGGATTCACCAGAAGAAGTTATGAACTTACTCTGCAACAAGAAAAACTTGTTGCACGTATTGGATACCTCTTCTGAAGTTAGGCTGGTAAAAGTCACTGACATACATTAGTGTGGAGTTTCAGTCACTGACAGAAACTCCACCAACGGCAGCTCCGTGGTCTAAAAGTAGATTTACATCGACGTCTGCCAGGAGTGACAAGGTATATTTGATTTTGCTTGTGGGCAATGGGATAGCTAGAAATTCCCTTGGGATTCCTTTCAGCATAACTTCTAAAAATTACTTTAACTGGAAGGGCTGTGGTATTTTATTTGAATGAACTTAACACCATGCTTTAGTGCCTTAAATTAACACATGCTTCATTTCAGGAAGAAGGCAAAGCACTTTTGAGACACAGTATCCAGGGCATAAATTTCTTTGTATTTCCTAACAACTTCTCAGCATGTCCCCTCTGTTTTGCCACTAACCTATACATTCAAATTTTTCTTCCAATATATCCCTTGGCCCATCTATTACATAATTCCAACACCCTTTCATGTAACATACAGATGTGTATACAAAATACATATTTAAATGTATACTCTTTTTTCATCTCTCCATCCTTTTCCTTATGCAACATTATTTATAACAATCTTGGCACCTGATACAGGTATATTTCCAGCTACACCATCTTTTTTGTTATGTCCCTGTAGGCTCCATTAGCTAGTCAGAGATAAAGCAACCTGAACGGTTAAGACTTACTATTTTAAAATCATAATATTTAAAAAAATCTATATTACTGAAACCTCGGAAAACATTTATTATTTTGAAATTGGGAAGAGGAACGTTTTTTATTAATAACAGTAATGTTTCTTAACTGGACAATGGTGAAAAGAGCAATTTGTCAGTTTCTAAACTCTCAGTTTAAAATTATGTACCTGTTACCATTAGTAGTATTCTTTTAATATTACTGCAGTACTGGATTCCCTGACACATCTTTAAGATGCCATTGTTAGGCACATCGGTGTGTAACAATACAGATATATTTTCTGTGAGGAAATGCATGTACATTTAAGATAAAGGAAAGAATAATTCTCAAGATACATAAAGTTAATCTTTGACAGCAGTGAAAAACTTCTTGGTTTTGTATCGTCAAAATGACATTTCAATCAAGTATCATTTTTTGTGTGCTTGAATAAATGGAAGTACCAACTTGCATGAAGTCCTTGATCAGAATGAGGCTCTTAAACCAATTATGTGGAGATCATAGTGCTTCAAATTATAAGGAATACATTTAGAATTATTAAAGGCTTTAAATAGCTTGGTTCAGGCAAAATTACATATAATTGATCATTTAGTATGTGTTGTCAGTAGAAACTGCAGTCATAGGTGCGGAAGATCACTTTTTAGAGAAATCACAGTGAAACTTTTGTAAAACCCAAACTGTAACAGAGCTCCCTTTTCTAAGGATTTTTACTGAATGCAAATCCCAGCCACATCTGTTTCTCTTCTCTAAGTACGGAAAGATGCACCGTAAGTTAAAAGTACTGAATGACATTACCTGGATGAAAATGTGAAACACTGAAGCAAAACAAAAATAGATTACCTGGATTGCTAGGTAAGTGAAACCACAAATTTGGGGATTGGGATACTTTTTAAAAAGTTTAAATAAGTGATTCTTTAAAAAAAAAAAAAAAATCATTAGCTTTATAGAGAAATTTCTTTTTTACCAAAGGGCAAAGTGATTTGTAGGAAACTAACATTAAGACTGACAAATACAAACCGGATTGTCAGAGAATGATTGTATAAGGGACTGACTCTATAACCCACCCTGAGAATAACATGACTCTTTTATTGATTCTTATTTAGCCTCTGTGCAGTCCCTCTATCCCTTTGCTTTGAATGCTATGATTCATTTATTACAGAATATAATATTGTTCTGGATAGGTAGCATTTTCAGTCAGGCACATAAATCCTAATCTCGGAATCATCTTCTTTATCTGTCAGACTGGTGACAAGATTCTCATTGATTTTAGCAATGCAGGTTTAGGAACAAAATGGCATCTATTATGTAGTGTAAGATGCAGGTTAGAGAATTTAATTAATACTTTACTATGTGTCTGTACTTACGGTTTATGACTAAACTCAAAACTTGCTAAAATCAGTCACGATCTCATATTCAATTCCCTCTTTGCATGAAGCAGCATTTTTCTGCTTATCGGATCTGAGAATTTCTTGATGGACTTGGCCCTAGTTTCAAGTCTGAAAGTAACTCACAATCTTTACCATGGAAAATATGTTTGTGCTCCCTTAAACAGACTTGGCGGGTTAGCCCTGGCTAATAGCCAGACTTGCAAACAGCTGCTCACAGCCTCCCCCCTGCCCTCCCCAATCCGGAGCAGAGGGACAGGAGGAGAAAATAAAAACAGGAATGAGAAAGCTCATGGGTTATGATAAAAGCAGAGATACTGCTTATTAATTACTGTTGAAGACAAAACAGACTTGACTTCGAAAAGATTAATTTAATGCCGATTATAATAAAATTGTAATTGCTAATTTTGGGTAGTGGGAAACAAGAAGACATACATTAAAACACCACCTCTTCTTCTCCCCTTTCCCAGGCCCAACTTCATTCCAGACTCCTCTCCCTGACCAGCACAAGGGGAATTGAGGGGACGTACAGTCTGTATGTAATGGTTTCACCACTCCTTCCTTCTCACACCTTTCCTCTGCTCTGACATGGCTTCTCCATGGGCTGCAGTCCTTCGGGAAAAAGTGATCCGGTGTGGGCTCACCAGAGTTCCTTAGGTTATCTCCCTTTGCTCCAGTGTGTGTCTTCCAGGGGCTGCAGTGTACTGCCTTGGAGCATCCCCTCCTCCTTCTCTCTCTCCGACCTTGGTGTTCCATCTGGTTTCCTTCTTTCTCTTCTTGCCCCCTCTCGACACAGACCTTACCTGATGCTTTCATAGAGGCACCACCAGCTTTGCTAATGGCAACAATGTATCCACTGTGGAGCTGGCAGGAACCAGCTGTTCCTAATGTGGGGCAGCCCCATACCTCTTCCTACAGAGCCCACCTCAGCAGTCCCTGTCCCGCTACCACTACCAAAAACTTGCCAATACAAACCTAAAAACCAGAGCATTACTCAAGCTAACTTTACAGAATTAGATGATTTAGGACAACAGGACAGCAGATGAAATTGAAAATTAAATTCGGAGTCGGCTATGCTGGAAAGGTAACGAAACTATTTTTGCACCTCGCTCATTTCTAAACTAAATTTAACTAATTTGGGAAAGAAACCAGATGTCACTGAAGGCTTTGAACTAACGTACAGCTGCAGTTTAAAAGACAAAAAGTCAGAAAAAGGGGGAAGAGCGCATGATTCTCGCCAAAGGGAGTAACTCAGGCGGCGTTACGGTGCCGGCACGTACCCAGATGAGCCTTCAGAAGCGATGTGAGCGCTGGTGCCTCCTCTTCCCCGCAAGGCACAGCAAGTTTCACCCTGGAATTACTGGCAGTTTTTAAAGATCGTATCTGCCTCAAGATTTTCGCAGACGGAACTCGGTGTATGAGGTGGCAACACAGCGGTAGAAAAGTTCCAGTGGCCTCCACCCCCACCTGGAGGTGCCGGCGGCACAGTGCGTGGCCGCGACCAAGGTGNCGGGCCCCCCACCAGGGCGCCCCGCCGGCTCCCGCGGCCGTTGCCGGAGGACACGGGAGGGCCGAGGCCGATCCCCGGCGCTGCCCTGCGGTGCTCACCTTGGGACTGGGGGACTCCGCAGGCGACGACCCACTCTGGCCCGCGCACAGACCGTTAGCCCCGAAACAGCGTCGACGCGGCGGCCGCGCGC
>VXBJ01000360.1:0-30492 GCA_013400055.1 Nycticryphes semicollaris
TCCAGTCTGAGTCCATGCAAACTACCAGAAGAAGGGGGATAAGATGTCTTAGCCCAGTTTTTCCCAGGTTAGTCTTAATATTTGTTTGAGAGTGATTGCACTGTTGCTGGATCCTGGGATCATTAGGGGGGCCAGTCAGTTGCAACGGATGGCCTCCTGTGACCCCATTCAAAGTGTGATTTATTTTAATCATTGGCCCTTACTGCTTCAGGCAGAAGCAGATAAACCCAGTAAAATTGAGGGCAGTCAGGTTAACAACCCCAGAACTACATAGTGGGCTCCAGTTTTAGTAAATCATGGTGTCAGCTTCATAACCAAACCCCAAGAATCTGCAACCCCAAATGGGTTGCTGACGGAGGGAGAAGTACACACTTTTCTCTTTCCCAAGGTAGAGAAAGTCTCTTGGCCCGCAAAATGCAGTGAATCACAACAGGAAGTGATAAAAAAAGGGTTTTACCGCCTGCTACACAGATGGGTCCCCCTTTTATGACAAAGGTATTACCAAAAAAGGATACAAAGCCATTATGTCCCAGATGGTAGAGTACTCTCTGGTCCAGCATGTCCTCAATCTGTGTAAAATTCAGAACCGCAGGCAGCTCTGAAGCTCAGTGTTGGAGGTTTTGAGATTCAAATCACCAAACGTTCTTCTGTCAGTTTGCATGGACTCAGACTGGACCACATCTGACAACAGTCTGGTCTCGTGTTTGGCTGGTAAGAAATCTAGAGTCTTCAGAATGCAAATCTGCATCGCACATTGCAAAAGAGCAACAAATACCTAATCTAACCTAGACCACAAGAGAAGTCACCTGGATGACACACACCCCTGCCCATAGCAAATATCAAATGGCAGCAGCATGCTGTAATAACCAATATGGATGAGCAGGTTCTATACAAAAAAGTTAGTGTCTGGATTGGCTAAAAGGCTTAAATCTTCCCTAAATATATGTGCATCTATATTAGACAGACTTCCACAAGCCACATGAGTTATATCTTCTCCATTAGAGTGTAGATTCATGCTCAACACTCAAGTGCATCAGTCAGTTGGAGTACTTCTGTGTAAAGTACCTAAGTGGCCTACAGTGAATTTAGCCTCATGGGGCTTCTGTTGGACTGTTTCCCTTACTTTTTCCTGAACACTTGTTCCTCAATTTCCTGTCCTTTCAACCTTTCAGGTTACTATAGAGTGAATGGGATGGAGTCCCTGCAGCTCAAGGCTGGATGGCACTCCTGGCAGTGTGTCTTTAGGAGAGGGTTCCCAAATTTCAGAATAAATTCTTGGGCAAGAAGGTTTGGGGTAAGTGTTTTGTTTTAATATTTTGTGCATTTCATCCTCCAATTTCTACATTTCTTTTTCTAATTGTTTACCTCCTCAAATTCTGCTTTTGGGAGATCCAATTTATAATGTAAGATGTAGAACAGAAATCAGCAGAGGTGGGATCTGCTCCTTGAAATCAGCCAATGCTCTAAGGGTAATTTCTTTGCACAGTCATGAACTTATAGAAGTTGACAACATCCTTTTTCTTAACATATTTTTTAGCACGACCTGTGTGAAATGTGTTCATGTGATTCGTGTCAATATGGAACAATGCTAGGGCCATACGATGAAATGTGACTTTCTCTATGCATGTAATCTTTAACCACTCTGTTTTCTTGTATAACCACAAGCCTAGGAGGAGGAGGATGGCTGGAGATAATATGTATATAGTCCTTGTGTCTTGCAGAAGCCACCTGGTATATCAGTTTAAAGCAGTTTTGCTGCTAACCACATAGTGGTATGTAAGAGAACCCTGTAAGGCGCTGAAGAAGATACTCTTATTCCTGGAATTCATTTGCAAAGACCAACCTTTTCTCAGAAATAGTTATGAATATGTATTAGCATAGGGGATGTAAACCAAAAATAGGAACTGCACGGTCTGTGTGTTGGTGGAGCAGAGACTCCCCGCGCACCCAGCGCCGTTTGCTTGCCTCTATTTGCTCAATAAACTAAGTCTCTTTATCAAAACTGGGACTTAGTCATTTATCACAACCTGCATGGTCTGTTTTACTTAGTGCACTTCCTATACTTCTTTTACACAAACACAATCAAGAATTTTGTTCTTCCAACAGGATAAATTAGAAGCCCAGTACAATTATGTTGTTTTCTGTGAGAAACAATTCCAGATATACTGTTTTTCAGAGGTCAGTTGCTTCTGAGCATCCAGAGAGCCAGATCAAAATGTACAGTGCGGGTAACTGCAACCTTCCAGTTTTACTGTAGAGCTTGCCTCAGTTTGCAAGCCACAAAATAAAAATAGGCTGCTTCTTGAATTAAATACTGTTTGAGTTCAATCAGGTGTTGGTTTGGAAACAGGTCCTGAAGTTATCAGACCAAATGTGAAATCAAAAAAGAGTAATTTCTGAGGGATATCTGCGACCAGGAGCAAGGTCTGTGTTCAGTCCTATACACACTACTTACAGAGTAGTTCCTCCATGTTAGTGGGAGGAGGGCATTTTAAATGGTAAACTTTAACTACTGCTAATCCTGGGGTGTGTCGAGATAGTTGTAGTTGTCTTCTGGGGACAAAGAGAAGTTCCAGAGAGCCATTAGGTTGGAAAACCCTCTCAGAGCAGGGACATTGTTAGTAGAGTGCTAACAACTCTTACAAGAGCTAACCTCTCTTCCTAGTGCTCTGTCCCATGCCCATCACAGCTGTGGTGATCCCCCAGCTGGCAGGGAGAGTGCTTGAGTAAGAAGTATTTGAGCTTGGCTGCCCATCAAGGCCACTTGTTCTTTCTTCTGAATTGTTAACAGCTCCTGCTTGACATAGCCATGGCAAGGCAAACCTAACTGTTTAACCCTTGCATCTTTGATCTGACCTTCTGCTTTGGCCAGACTGTGTGAGTCAGTGGGTTGGCTGGACACAAGCTTGGAGTTTTGCATTACACTGCCCCAAAAGGGTGGTTGTGCAGGTCATCTGAAGAAGTGAAGGTGGTTGGGTTTGTACTGAGAAGCCCAGGACAGCAAAATTGCATTTCATATGACTTGGTGAAGTGTTTCTAAGTAATATAGGACCTTAGACATTGGCAATAGAAAAACAAAACTGAGCATTTTGTGTGAAATTTTCTTCTGTATGAAAGAGAGCCGGCATTTTTTCTTAGGATGGAAGAGCAGTAGTTCTTGCAAAAGGATTCCTTTAGAAATCACATCCTTCTTGTCATCTGTGGAACAGAGAAACAAAGAAGAGGGTGGGGGAAACACTTCAGAAACACCAGGTGAACAAAATCACTGGTTACCAATTCTTTACACAATCTTGATGGACTGTGGACTGTCCTCAGTCCTCCTAGCTGTTACTTTCCGTAAGGTGGCAAGCCTTCCCTTAGATGAAACAGCCTTTGAAGAGAGTCAGTAAGATTTTGTTTGGAGGCCATCAAATTCTGAAATCAAAATGCAATGTAACCTAATAAATAATATCCTGAAATGATATTTTAACTTACCAATGTTCAAAATTACAAGAGTGACATAGATGAAATTCTTATAATATTGGAATGTTTTAAATGCTGCCTAGTTTTTCTGGGAACAGAATGGCTGAACTCTTCTACAAACTTTCAAGGCTATTGGTATGTTTTGACTGGGAACCAGGTTCCCTCCAATTCAAAAAAACTTTTCTGACATCTTCTCAGCCTAAGAAGAATTGGGCTTAACTGCTGAAGAATCAGAGCCCTTTGGATTTGGTAGGGGAGTCAAGTGTTCTCAGAATCCAAGTGGGGAGATCTTTGCTTGATCAGAATTTGAAGAAGGAGTGATGTCTTGCATCTGAGCCTGATTTTCAACCAACATCATAAACTTTGCTTAAGGGAATAATTAAGGGGACTTTAGGAAAGGGTAACTTCAGTTGTCTCCCTAGCCAATTTATCTTTTCTAAACAAGTTACTATAAAGCTAATAGAGAAGTTATTTAAAATTAAAAGAAATAGAGGCTTCTTTCTGATGTGTTTACTGAATGACTTGGTTGCAGCATTTATGAAATGTCATGCCTACAGGAACCAAATATCCATCTTTTAACAACTTCAGTAAAACAGCAGTATGGTTCAAATGTAGGTGATCTGCATTAAAGTTTGCTTTCTTTTTAAGTGAATCCTTACATACAACAGGAAGAGGTGAATAAAGCTCAGCTTCTAAGGGAAGTGCTCCAAATACTACTGAACTAAAACTCGAGATCTACCAGGTATTTCTAATTTCTGCTTTCAGAGAGTGACTTTTGATCAATATATTCAACTTCTAGGAGCAGGCTTACAATGTTTCTTCTTAGAATTGAAACATATGTAAGCATTTAAAATAAATTTAATCAGTACATCAATTTGAGCAAAATACCAAGACCTACTGAAGTTTGGTGGGGAAGTATTTTTGTGGCAAAATTAGTTATTTTTTTCCTTGCTCACGCTCAGTTTATCATTACATTTTTCTTCCTACAAACAAAAGTCTTCATTTTTACCAGTGCCATTATGTCGTTACATCCCTTTTGTCTAAATGGTCTATGTGTCAAGGAATGATAAACCACTGAAGGGCAAAAAGAATATAATAAATGTGTTTGGAGAGAAGAGTCACAGCTATTAACCCGACATTCCTTTAAAACACATACGACTTTCTGTCATGTAAGATGAAACCCTTCTTTGCAGATACGCTTCGGTCACAGCTAGAGAGAAGACCAAATGAATCATATTACTATTGCAGAAATTTAAACCCTTCCCCCCACCACCACTCCCTCCCAGTAGTCCTCAGCCTTTTGGTAGACAAAGTATAGTCTTTTTTTCTCTTGATAATTTCCATGCAGGTGGAGGAAATCTTTATGACATTCAAGAAAGAGACATACTCCAAAATATACATTTTCTGCATTATTTTGTTTATATGGACTTTGAAACATGAGAAACTTGATAAGCAGCCTGATTTGCAAATGCATTCCATTCATTTCAATCCTGAAAATCTTTGCTTTAAAGGAGGTACAGAAACACATGTGCTGTTTATGTAAAGTGTTTAAAGCTTTCCAGGGGAACCAAGAACCAAAGAATAATTAATAGAAAAAGTACACAGTAGGAAACAAAGTAACAGTGCGAGAAATCTAGAACAAAAGGGGTGGCATTCCAACTTATTAATAGCTTTCACAGAAGACAGGAAAGCTCTTTCCTGTCAAAGATTTCATACTGAGAGGAGAGAAAAAATGAAATACTGATTGACCTTTCAAGGAAGCCAACTTTATTTCCCCAGAAGGTGGAAGATAAAATGTAGATAGTCATGAGTGATTTTGCTTGCAGTAATTTTGGATCAATTAGCAAATATTACAGACTATTTTAAAGTTACATAATGAGCATAATGTCTCATTCGGTTTCGATTTTCCGTATATACATAAATTTTACTTTGTATTTGTACTTTCAGTTTGTTGCCTCAAACAGTTCTGGCTTGACTTTTTAGTGATTCAAATGAATCTGAAATAAGCTAACCAGCCTCCTAGCAAAGATACTGCAGAAAGAAAATTGTTTGAAAAATACTGAGGCAGTAGTTTCTATTAATTTTTGATCTGGAGTGGATTTGTTTTTATTATGAAAGCAAAATAAATTACAAGTTCCTGTTGTTAGGAGATGTTTAGAATTAGCCTGCAAAAAATCTTACCATGCAATGAAGTCTTTACTGCTTGCAGAAATTATCAGTCTTTGCAACAGGACAGTATCTGAATATCTTAGGTTTTAAGATACAGTTGTTTTATACTGTACCAAGAGTGAGGAAGGTGATCCTTGAAATACTCTGCCTGTGGTGCCAGAGAATCCAAAGATATCTTTTCCATCAGGTGGGTAGAAGCCACATCTTTCTTTCTTTTGTAGACAACTAACAAATCAGAGGAGACGAGTAACATGGACTGTCCAGGTAGCAACATCAGCATGCTGAGTGCAAGGAGGGAGTGCCAGCTGGGAATTCAGGTTTCAGTTGTGCCTTCATTAGTAGTAGGGCTTAAGCTATTGCTGCCTCCCTCTGCAGATAGTTCTTACCAACTCACCACCTCATACACAGCAGTTTGTGAATAGTGTCAAGACCACTGCATGTTACACACAGACATGCATGCATCTTTACATATTGGAGAAGCCTGGGGCTAACAGCTGTGCCAACTAGCACCACTTCTGAAGTCTTAACAAATGAGTGTTTAGCTAGAGTAATGTAACAGAAAGTTTTAGGTTGGTAATAAAGGGAGTTTCTGGGTGTGGAAGCACCAGGGCAACAAAGAGTGGCAGAGGAGATGTAGGCATGGAACATGTTGATGACATCTAGGTTAGGAGATCAAGATCTCACGAAGTCTATGTATATCTTCCCTGAGCACCCAGATTGTGAGTCAAATAACAATCAGTAAATCCCAGTGATTCTGAAAGGTGAGACAGGATGAAGACACTTATGATTGTCATCTTGCAATAGGAAAAAAAGTTACGTCCAAAATTAGCATTTCACCAGTAACCTAAAAAGGAACCGGTTGAGGATTGATAGTCTGCACGCTTTGTCCTCTGCATCATTGAGGAAGTCTGAATCCTGGAACAATGCCTGGTTGCACACTTAGTGGCACCAGATGCCTGACAGACCTCTTGGAAACACACTTCTTGGTGCTTGTGAGTATGCGGATATGACAGTATGGGTGAAATTTTATTGTAAAATAAAGCTACCTTTTCTTCCTATAATGTCTCATCTTGAGCTTTGCTGCCAGTTTTGTGTGTTGTTGCCTATACAGAGATCTGTGTAGGAAAAGGGATGTTGAAAGCTGAAGAACATAAGAGGAAATGAGTCTATACATAAATAAATTGGGGGCCTCTTTTATAAGGATGTCTGTTTCTTCACTTGACTGGAACACAGCTTTCTTCAGGCTCCTCCATTAAGTCTAAATTGCTGTAAAAGTACTGTTGAAACACAAATGCATGTTCTAGCATGACAATTAATAAAACTTGTCTAATCAACAATAGAGTTAAAAAGGGAATGCTGACTCAGCTCAAAAGGAATGTTGTGGTTAAAGCCTCTCATTGCACCAGAGACAGAGGCAAATCACATAATCTAGACACAAGATATCTGTGTACTTTAGATAAGGCTTATGATGAGTTGTGAAATTCTTCATACCAGTGTATCCCGATTGCAGTGTGATCAGCTTTTTGAAAATTCGCTTTAGCTGATAATAACGGAAATGTAAAATATGTGGGAACAACTGTATTATGAAGAGTCACTTCTGGCAGGTGAGGTAAATTCAACATGATTTACAGGGTACTTATTCTTTTCCTTCACAAGTGAGGTCTTTTTTTGCCGCCTGTATATACATGGTTTTAATTACATGATATCTAAAATGGTGCTTTACGCCCCAGTAAGCAGTTGCTCTTGAAGGTAGATGGGAATGCTGTGTTTTAGCCAGTGAAGCACTCCTCAGAGATGCACAGCAAAAGGACAGGAGGCAGCAGTCATAAATTACAGCAGTAAAAATTCTGGCTGGATATAAAAACAAACTTACTCCTGATGCAAGGGGTCAGTTCTTGGAATGAACTGCGTTGAGGCAGTGTGGAATTTCCATCTTGATTTCAAAACTGAGCTGGAGAAGTCACTGAGCAGCGCAATCTAACTCTGAAGTTAACTCTGCTTTGAGCAGGTTGTTTGTCTACATGATCTTCAGAGGTCCCTTCCAATGTAATTTTTTCTGTTAAGAAAATCCTAGTTTTTAATGTATTCATCTTGCATCAGGGGTAAGCATCCCTCTCTGTGGAGGCAATTCTGAGCTTTCCTAAACAACTTTTAGAAGTCCTCGTATAAACATGAGATAGAAACACTATTTCCCTATAAAACAGAAAGTATAGGGAAATGTCACCCTATAATTTTCTAGTAAAGTCAGACCAGTGCTAATGTTAAAAAAAAAAAAAAAAGTGAACAGAAAAGGTGTTACCTACATTGTAATTCCCATATGTGTACTAAATATCTTGTCCAGAAATATTTCAGAGGGTTAAACTGTACTCTTCCATGAATACAATCAAGATGTAACACGCATTTGTTTCTGTAGACAGCTTTTCCTTTCTTCTCCATCTTTCTAAGAAAGTGTTCGCTTCAGCAGGCCCTAGGAGCAGGCAGAAATAAGCATCCCACTACATGTTACTGCATTAGTTGATGAGAAAAGGTAAGTTTTCCCTAGGTACCACCTCTTTTCAACATTACTGTAAGCACCAGTTAGATTCTCCTGTTCTTGAGTTACATAAAACTAAGAGCTTGAGTTCACCTCGGCTGGTAATGTAGCATGCGATGCAGAGGAAAATAAGAACCAATACAATTAATTATGCAGGTGTTTTTAAAGATACAGTGCTAATGCAGTTAATCTGCATATGTTAAAGTAACTGTAATTATTTTGTTAGTGGTAGCAAATAATTTCAACCTCACAGCACAAGCTTGTTGAAGATGCAATATCTAAACAAGTAAGAGTTTGCAGTTACTTGCAAATTTCATCCAGAACCTGTTATTATTACTTACATACAAGAAATTACATTCTCCCCAAGTTGTGGTCTACAAAATCATCATAATCCTATGACAAACAGGGTTTAGTAAATACTGCTCAAGGCAGGCGATTCTGAATAATTTCAAATTTTCATTATGTGTATATTCCCAGCAATGCAAGAAAGTTTACATTTTATGGTGTCACTGCGTTGCTTAATATTCAGTGAAAGAAATGTGACTTGGCCACACATCTCTAAAATGGAGCAGAGAACACTGGTTAATTGAGACTTACTCCTGTATTTGTATAATTTGTAATTGTTTGATTAATGTGGCTGAGCTAATTAATGAGCATGGGATGGAAGAAAGGGACAAAACAATATTTAAATGAGGAATGACCACTCCTGTGATTTGAAAACTTGTTATGCTCAATATAAAACCTGATACACCTATTATCTTAGAGAAGGACATACGCTACTAGTAAAGCTGGATTGTAATGTCTCTGGAGTATCAGCCTGAAAGTAAATGCTTTTTACATGCAAACATACACACACACACAGGGTTAATGGATAGAAAACTTACAAACACCAAATAAGCAGGTGTCACTAATGCTGGAGAAGGATACCACTTAAAGGACTTGAGTGAATAGATTTGAAGTGAACTGAGTACATCCAGATGGGGAAATGTTAAATGCATTTCACTAGATCCAGACTACATCCCAACTGCCTGAGACCCAAGAGCATCCTTTTACCTACTTGGGGTTCTTTTGTAGTGCAAACTCTGTATAGTCAGGCAGAGGAAGTTGGCTATGTTTCTGTATCTCCTGCAGTCTGGACAAAACTAGTGAACCAGAACTGTAGAACGCCCTACAAAGTGCATCTGCTGTGTATTTTAACCCTGGAAGCAGATTTGTGATGGCCATGCACAATTCTTTACCAGTCTTCTCAAGTGGCTTGCCTAGGAAGTACTCCTACTCTTGTCTGGAGGGTGGATAGAGTTTATGCTCTGGGGATCCTTAATGAGAAAATCTCCTCTTCAGAGATGTGGTTGCCACTACATTCTTTCATACATGGATGTGCAGAATTACTAATTTTGTCTGTGGAATTCCTGGTGGCCTGAAGGCAAGGCCAAAAGAGCCCATAGTTGCGTCTTGTCTGCCTTCTCGTGTTCCATGCCCAGAAAACCATTTTCACAAATGTGTGTTATTAGTGATGATAAATTACTATGTCCCTAAGGGATCTTATGTGGTGAGCTGTGGGTCTCTCTCATCAACAGCAAAATCAACAAAGGACGTAATCTTTACAATTAGGTACTGAACGTTTAATAGTTTGATTTTCAAATGACCAAATTGACAATATTCGTACAGTACAGGTTAGTGGTTTTTACTATAGCGCAAACCAGATAAAACTTCTTTGGTTTTCTTTTTTAAAGTCTTTCCTGACTATATTTTGTGTCTACATTACCTTGACTTTGATATTTGCAGTGGAAAATATGACCTTGTTTTACACAGTGGTGGGACTTTTTTAGAGCTTTCTATTAACAGTAATCAAGGCCCTAATTGTATCTATGATTGTTTGTGTTGCTGATTAAATGGCATGAGTTTAAAAGAAAAAGAGGGGGTTAGAAACACTGCAGCTAATGACCTGTATGCTTAAGTAAAATGCTCTTGATGGGTACAAAATGACTGTGGCTCTGCTGTTTTATTCTACACCCCACTCCACTCCGTGTTTGCTGTTTTTTATAAATTGGATAGTGTTATGAGGAAACCAGGTGAAGTGGTAATAAACAGAAGTACCTCGAAATATCATATACTTTTCTGTATAAAAAGGGCAAGTTGAGGAGCGCAATCAATGAAGCGCCTGTAGAAGCATAGAAATTAGCAGACCCATTTCCAGGAATAAATGGATATGTACATGGATTTAATACCTTGATAATCAAGACTACTACTTCAAGTGATTCAGAAGGTGAAGCAAAAGAAGAGCTATTCCTTGTGCAGTATTATTATTACAGTAAAAAGTTTAATATAAAAACAAGAACCATCTAATGTAAGTGGGTTAGGAAGCACATGACAAGTTTAAACAAAGAGTTTACTCATCAGGAACAAAAAAATGAATGCCACAGTCTTCCAGTGTAGCCATCACCCAATCTGAAAACTCTTACAAGGCAAAGACCCTGAAAGTTTCCATCCTTCACCTTTTTGCTTATACGATCAGAGCATGCAGAAATTAAAGTATGTACAGTAGCTAACATTGTTGAACTCAGATCACGCTTTTAAATAGTTACATGTTACTGAAAGCAAGTTTGTGATACTGAAAGAAAAAGTTTGGAATCACTTAATATTACAAAATGGATATGATTATATTAGAAGAAAGAGGAAGGTAGGAAACTGATAGTGGAGGCTTGGGATGAACAGTAAAGAAAATGATGGTGGTCTGTACACTTCATTTCAAGAGACCTACAGAAGAAATCTTCAATCTTCTTTCGAGTCACAAATGGATTGACACATATGGTAAATATATTTATGTGATATCACAAAAGTTAAAAGTGGCACTAAAAATATAAGATACTATGTATTTCAAAATAAGATATGTATTAATGTGTTTTATACATGGCTACTGAAATAGAACTTAGAAACGTCAAAGATAAGAGAGAGCCATAGGAGGAAAAGAACTGCCCAGTATGGCAGGAGTACAGAGCATAATTTTCTTACTTTGTCAGATAGCTAATATTTCACCAGCAATATTCTTTTATTTCAGTTTAATCTCAGTAGCTAAATCAGGTGCTGATTTCCCCTGCCAACACTAAGTACTGTCTCCTGCTTTTCTCTGCCTTTAGTGAAGTCTCCAATAGGGAGTACAAGCAAGCATTCTATAAAGGGTAAGTCTTGTCTTCAATGAAAATGCTTTTTTCTTGTTTGCAATGAGAGATGTTCTTCTGTGACTCATGATGTAGGCATTATTTTTTTAAAGATTTGAAATTAACACTTAAAATGTTTGTTACTTGAAACAACAGGGGACAAGTGTAGTTTTGTGGCTCTGGGAAATTTGGATAAAGAGTGAAGGAAGTTCTGTTTGATTATGAACAGCTGAAATTTTATTGCTGTTTCACATAGACATTTGTTACAAAGAAAACCGGAGAGAATCGGACACCCCTAGTGTGAAACAAAATAGTACCAAGTTGTCACAGCTGTAATATTTAAAACCACAGTGTTGGTTTTTTCACCTCACTCAACTTTAAGACTATGGAGATTAACAATTTAATGGAAGTATATGCATGATTTCCAAGACATGGCAGAACACAAAATATCATTGATACTACTGTCTTAAAAAGATTCTATTGGTAAAAGTCCACCCCAGGCAGAGAACATGTAGAGGATCTTCACAGCCCTGAAGCAGAAGAGGAATGAACAGAGGCAAAAAGAAAACAACAAAAAGTAGTAATGGATTTCTCAAAATATAGTCTACTACAAGGGGTTTAATGGCAAAAGCACTGTAATAAAGAAAGTTTTTGGTTTTTCCCGTTGCTTTTATATTTTTTCTCAGTGCTGTTTTACATCAGTGAGGTGTTCCTAGAGCCTGAGGAAGCAAAACAGGCCAGTCGGATTTCAGTTTTCCAAGATGCGTGAAGCAGCATATATTAATAAAAACAACAAAAAAAGACCTGAATTTCTTAATGAACTACTTTAATTGCCTCTTAGGATGGCAACATTTAAAGGGAGTTTAGCATGACTACAAAAGCAATTTGCTTTTAAACTTTCTACAGGTCCTTTAGATATTTAGCACCCATATTCTCCTTCAGGATATATGACAATAGCAGAAGAGTGTGAAAATAACCCTTGTGCTTATTCTGTATCTTGCCAGTCCCTTGCATGAACTCTTGGCATGCAGAGGAGAGCAACCAAAACTGCATTAGCTTGCCTCTGAGGTTTGTTTCCACCTGTAACCCAGACGATAAGACTCCAAACTGTGGAGGAGGTTGTCAAGTTAAGGGAGTCATGATAAAAAAAAACATCTATAAGAGACCACTTTTACTGCATATGTAGCTCTTTATTCTCACAACTGAATGCTAAACTTGGTAGGTGGGATATGGAATTTTTTGAACAAGACTGAAGGTTTTGTCTGATGCTGTCCCTCAGAACTCACAGGGAATATATGAATGGACTGTTCACTGTGTTGTGGTTAAGGAAATTCTACTGAAGTATGTGTCAATCTAATTTGAATCTGTAATGAACACGCTCCAGGAATATCTGAATGAGTCATGCAGTTAATATCTTATGTTGCCATTTACAAACAGCAGTCCATTTTGAAAATCCAAGGCAAAAGTAGTTTTCATTTGAATCTTCTGCAACCAAGTGTGTCAGGTGATTTGTGAATGGATTGCATTCTAGTGAGATAATTATTTGAGCTGATTTGGTACCTGAAGTATACAGCACCCCTAAATGAAATCTTGGTGAAAATATCAGTAACAATTCTTTGTCACTAGCAATGAACTGGTGAGATTAATGTAGGCTGGCCTCACTTTTTTTACTGTCTCTACAAGAAAAACAAAAGGTGGATTTACCACATATGCTTTTTTCTTATTTGTTCTTTGCTGAATTAATTGAATCTAGAAATTAAATACCCACTGATAGATTATATAATAAGCAATTTATTAATGATTTGTTGAAAATGTGGTTCCATTAATCAAAATAATAGCATCTTTTGTCTGCTGTGTTATGGTAAACTGGCTCGTAAGTGGAAATACCTAAAATAATTTTTAGAAGTCCCTATGAACTATTTGATGGAAGAAGAAAAACGGATGTCCTCAGAGCAGAGGCTAGTAATCTAGCAGTCTGAACTGGTGCTCAATTAGCTCTTATACACCTTGCAGATGTAGAGAAATGGTCCAAAATGTTTGGGATGAAGATTCACGTGGAATTCAGCCTCAATTCTAATGTTGTACTTCTACCAGTAATTTTTTGGACTAGCAAAACTAATTTCTATCCGCTGAAGTCACATAGACCTTATGCAATGGACCTTTGTTGGAACTATGAAAATAACTTGTCTTGCCTTAAGCTCTACAAAACTAGGAATTGGGGGAATGGTATGAATGTCAGATATAACCCAGAATAATAAATTATTTGCTGTGGACATGAATCTGTCTGCCTTAAAAGTAGTTGGCTAGATTGCTTCCTTAGATGTGAAAAGTCCAGATTTGGCAGAAGGAGTGGTTTTGTGTATCCTCTATTTAAGGGTCTTTGAGAGTACAGGAATTTGCATTAGGAGTATTAACGTGTATAAATAAGTATGAACTTAATTTTGTGAAAGCACAAGAAGAAATGGTAGAAGAAAGGTTAGAAAAATGTTATGTATCAAGGCATCTTGAGAAGCAGGTCATCAAGATCAAAGCACATGGTAGAAGCATTTCTCAAGATCAGAAAAACAAAGACTGAAGCCACTGAAAAAAGATGGAAGGAAGATTGAAGAGCAGAGCTGGAATGTTAAGACTCCCACACAAATGAGACACAAAAAAGTACATTGGCAAGGTTGCTCACTGACTCATGACAGATAATGTCGGGTGAAGAGGCAAAAAGGTGTAATTCTTTCATATCTTAGTGGGTACATACCAAAGTCATGTCTGAAAACCTCTTGCTTGTTGTCAGTCATGGTAACCTGGGATACATGAGAAGGACTTGGGAGCAACCATCCCTTTTCTTCTGGATTGCACACGGGAAAGTTCGGCCAGACTAACTGGAAATAGGTGTCCTGTGGCATGTGAGTATGAAAATTGAGTATGAAAGGCTAAAAATAGCTGAGTGAAATCAATCGCATTTAAAAAATAAAAATAAAAATCACCTTCTCTATTGTCTCACATTCAGTTTGTTACATTAGTTGCTGCAGAAAAACATTGATGTATTTAAGCTGATTATGTTGTCTGTTGGTATCCTTGATAGATATGTGGCTATCATATGGGCATGCCAGTCTCATGAGGGTATGGTGTTAGAAAGACTCATTTTCATCAAGCTGTGTGTACACTGTAATCAGAAATTGATCAATAAACCTCTGTATGTATTGTCATCAGCTTGATGGATATGCTTGCATATTCTTGACTGCGAGTGATACAAGAGATCATAGACCTGGGGATTATTTTTATGCTCTTCTTTTTTCACTCTTTTGCACCACAGACTCTCTTTTTTTATCAGATTCCTGTTAGGAAGATAAAAAAGAAGTACTTTGTGACTTACAGTGAATGGATTTGTCCATAGTGTGAGAAGCTGAAAATATTTGACAGCTATTAATTCAAGATTTGTGCTAGGAAAACTTGAATGATGGGCTGGTTTGAATCATTCCTGAAGTGATTTCAGATGAAATAATGCAAACATTTTACTCTTTTCACTTCAAATTCATGTTGTCTGATGGTCAGAGGTGGATCCACAACCATTAATCTGATTGTCAGATGGTATGAAATATGCTGATTCTTCAATAAAATTTATCAGTTAAACAGTCACATTACAATTGGGTATATCATATGTTTGTGCACCAGAAAAAAAAAAAAAAAAAAAAAGCTAACATTTCTTTCTTGGTAATACCTACTTTTAAGCTAAATAACAAAAAGTTTTAGTAATTTTCTAGTGATGCTTTTGACTTAAGGTGAGACCTATAGCAGTTTAAGAAAGCTGTCCTACATAACCAATTTTACTCCACATGTGTAGAACAGTTTGTAAATACAGAATCATCAACTGCTAAGAAAACATGTGAAAGTCACATAGAATAGCAGTAGAAAGCATCTTACTATATACAGTGTGAAATAAATACATAAACTCAATATTAAAATAGTATCTTTAAGATTGTGAACTTACCTTGTGGTCTCTTCCATTCTGATTCTGTGACAGTGAGTCAGCCTGATGGGGAGGAAGCTCCACTGGGTATACTTAAATTGCAGGAATAAATTCTAAAAAATCTAGGGGCATTTGCAGATGAAAAATTCTGCAAGGACAGAGTTTGGGGAAGGAGAAACATCATCTGAAGACCTTTTATCTGCTTATTATTGATTATAATAGTATCTAAACAAAATAATGTAAGTGGACATTATTGATAGCAAGTAGCAATCTGTGTAAAAGGCAAACAATTTTCTTTAAACATTCAAGATGGTTTCTGATTCTTATTTTCAGAAAATCTCAGCTCATTTCTCAGTTTTGTTATTTCCCTTTTCCAGTATCTTCTGGTCCTCTTGCTTCCAATTAGCCTAAATAAAGGCAAAGTATAACTATACAGTATAAAGTTTTGCTGAACTTCTCAGCACATTAGGAATAGGTATCTTGTATAACCTAGTATGAACCGATACATCTAATAGTATATAATCTTCGTAGCATAGCTATGTGGTTTACCTATCTATAAAATTATATATATAACAAATATACTAATGCCTGTAAAATAATCTGAGGTGATTACCTCCCCTAGAAGTCACAGTTATAGCAAAAGATATTTTTTGACTTGGGAAAAACAAAGTAAGTGAGTAACCTGATCTTCTGTGACAAGATGGTCCGCTTAGTGAATGAGGGAAAGGCAGGCTGTGGGAGTTGTTAATCTGTACTTCAGTAAAACCTTTGACACTGTTTCCCACAGCATCCTCCTGGGGAAACAGGCTGCTTATGGCTTGGAGGGGTGTACTCTTCGCTGAGTAGAAAACTGGCTGGATGGCCAGGCCTAGAGCATGGTGGTGAATGGAATTAAATCCAGTTTGAAACTGGTTATCAGTGTGGTTCCCTATGGGACTGTATTGGGACTGATTCTTGTCAATATTTTTTTCAGTGATCTGGATGAGGAGATCAAATGCATCTTTAGTAAGTTTTCAGATGTCACCAACTTGGGTGAGAATGCTGATCTGCTCAAGGGTAGTAAGGGTCTACAGGGGGATCTGGATGGGCTGGATACATAGGCCAGATCGATGAACCAAGGCTGGTGGTATGAGGTTCAACAAGGCCAGGTGTCGGGTCCTGCACTTGGTCACAACTCCATGGAGCAATACAAGCGCTTTTGGGAAGAGTGGCTGCAAAGCTGCCCCGCCGAAAAGGACCTGGCTGTGTTGATTGACAGCCAGCTGAATATGAGCCAGCAGTGTGACCAGGTAGCCAAGAAGGCCAACAGCATCCTGGCCTGTACTAGAAATACTGTGGCCAGTACAACTAGGAGAGTGTCCCTGTGTACCAGGTGTTGGTGAGGCCACACCTCAATACTGTGTTCACTTTTGGACCCCTCACTACAAGAAAGACATTAAGGTACTGGAACGTATCTAAAGAAGAGCAACAAAGCAGGTGAAGAGTCTAGAGCACAAGTCTTATCAGGAGCAGCCGAAGGAACTGGGGTTGTTTAGCCTGGAGAAAAGCAAGACCTCACGCTCCACAACTTCCTAAAAGGATGGTGTAGTGAAGTGAGTGTCGGTCTCTTCTCCCAAGTAACAGGTAATAGAACGAAAGGAAATAACTGCAAGTTGCACCTTTTCATATTTCAGAATACAAAAATACATGGGCTTGAAGTTTTCTACTGTTGCATGTGGAAAAACATGATGTAAAATACATAATATTTAAATATTAATTTACTTCTTTAATTTACCAAACACATCAGTACTGTGTGGTCTAGTCTAATCTAATCTAAAGACTGTAACTCTTGTGCAATTACACTTAGGTCAACTCATACATATTTCAACAAATGCATATTAAGAACCTACACACATAATTACCTGGGAGCAGATTTTAAAATCATATCAGAAGCTCATCAACATGGTAGGATTTGCATTTACTGCAGAACTCATGCTTATATTTTGTCAGTTTAAATTAATTCAAAGTGAAAGATTCAGAAACTTTCAAATAAATCCTGTTGTACTGAATTTCCATCCTCCTAACTAGAATACTGTCAAGGAGAGTTATATACTAATATATAACTACTTTAATGACCCAGAAAATTAATATCAGTTCAGGTGATGTGCTAATCTATGTATCAAATCTCTTCTTCCTTTATCCTAAGTTTATTCTACCAACGGTATTCCATTGTATTCAGCATGGTACATTATTTTTTGATACAGTGGTAGTGTTTAGAGTTACAAATACAGTATCTCTTCCAAGGAGTGCAGAAAAAGGGTAAACAGGAGCAAATGGTAATACATTGTGGTGGGTTGACCTTGACTGGCTGCCAGATGTCCACTGAGCTGCCTATGCTTCCTCAGCAGACAGCAGAAGAAAATAAGGTGGGAAAGCTCATAAGCTGAGATAAAGGCAGTTTAACTAGAAAAGAGAAGGCTGCATATGGAAACAAAGCGAAAAGAGGAGTTTATTCACTATTTCCCATCAAAGAGCAGATGTCCCTCTGCTCTCTGGGAAGCAGGGCTTCAGCACACATAGTGGTTGCTTCGAAAGACCAGCACCACAATCACAAATGTCATCCTCTCCTCCTCCTTTTCCCCAGCTTTTATTGCCGAATACAACACCACATGGCAGAGAATATCCGTTTTGGTCAGTTTGTGCCAGCTGTCTTGACTCTACTCTCTCACAGATTCTTGCCCACTCACAGCCTACTGGTCTCTGTTGGTAGTGGGGGCTGCTGGAGAGAAAGCCTTGATTCTGCGCAAGCGCTGCTCAGCAGTAGCCAAAACACACGTGTGTTGTCGATACTGGTCTAGACACAAATGCAGAGCTCAGCACTATCCAGGCTGCTATGAGGAAAGTTAATACCATCCCAGCCCAACCTAGTACATAAAAGCTTCCTTTTTCTTTTGTTGTATATATTGAGTATCTACTTAGAACAGGTTTGATATGGAGTATATTATTAATGTTCCGTGTATATAATTTTATCTTGTGTATTTGAGAACTTATGTGTTTTCAAATAGTCAATAAATACACAGATGTGCAAGGTATTAAGCCTTTTGGTTTTTCAGATAGGTGCATGACATCAAAGGCAGGGTGAATGGACCAGCCTTATTTTTTATCAAGTAAGTTGTAGTACAAAAGTTAACACAAACAAGAAGTCTTAGCTTCCCAGATCCTTTTCCAGCTGAAGGACCAACATTTCTCTAAAAACAGACTACTTGCCATGTGACTTTATTGTGATATATGTTTTGTATATATATGTGTGACTTTTCTTTATAGGATATGTTTATATGAGCAGGATGCTTGTGTAACGTAAATATGGTATTGAGAAATTAACTTTGCAATGTAGTTTGAGTATATTTAAAGGACAGACAAAAATTATAAAAGAATGTGCTTTGTACCATCAGACAATAAGATATCCATGAAATCCTAACTGATCCTGTGAACATAATATTCAGTAATTCAGGGCTAAAACCTGTTGATTTCTTTCCTCCGTTGTTATGGCAGCACTCCTGCGTTATTACTACTTTAATACATTCATTTTTCCATTAAAATGAAAACCACATCTGAGATTAATTTTCAAATTTCAGCTCTTCATATTGCACACTCTTTGTGCCACCTACTACTTTTCCTGCCACAGTAAAATATGTTGGAAACAAAGGTCTGTTTCATTCCATTGCCACCAGTTGAGAAGCAAGGTATAAAATTCAACAGAAATAATGAGCATAGCCAGCGAAGTGCAGCTTAGGGTGGTGGATAGGTTGGTTATGTCTTACTGCTTAAGTAGACAGACAAATATAAATTCCAGCTTGAATGGTCTTGCCATAGGGCCCGAAAGGCAAAGTGCACTTTTCTTAGCTTCCTGTTCCTAGGGAATGAGGAGGCTGAGACAGAAGGCTCTGCCTCTGGTTGGAGATGATGTGGCTGCGGAAGACTGCATTACCTTTTTTGATTTTACATTGCCGGAGTAGAGTCTTTTCACTGACTCCTGCAATATCAGGATTGAATCTCTATGATATAAGCATGAAGGTCAGGAGCTCAAGGGTCTTCCTGTTATATCTGCAGAAGCTAAGAAAGCACACATTTTTTGTGGAAAAGTCACAAGCAACAAAATGGAGCATTTTTGACTGTGAAGACCACATGCTCGAGCACATTGGTCTTCTGGTGATAAGACAAAGATACAGGTTTATGCAGTGAAATGTATTCTCTCTTCCAACACTGGGCACAGACATGCTTTGGGTGTTGGGTTTTTTTTTTTTGTTTGGGTTTTTTAGTTTGTTTTTAGTTTTTGGTTTTATTTTTAATTGGTGCTGGATTCATGGGTGTAAATCTAGATCTAGTAAATGGGGTTACCTCAGGCTGGAGGTCAGTCACGAGTGGGGTTCCCCAGAGCTCTGTTTTAGGGCCAGTGCTCCTTCATGTCTTTATAAATGGTCTGGATGTAGGAATTGAATGTATATTAAGTAAGTTTGCTGGTGATGCTAAATTTGGAGGAACTGTAAACTCCCTTAAGGGTAGAGAAGCCTTAGAGAGAGACCTGGATAGACTAGAGGCTTGACAATCACCAACAGTATGAAATTTAATCAGAGTAAGTGCTGGATT
The DNA here is from genome assembly GCA_013400055.1 of Nycticryphes semicollaris. NCBI lineage: Eukaryota > Metazoa > Chordata > Aves > Charadriiformes > Rostratulidae > Nycticryphes > Nycticryphes semicollaris. Next base: position 19,910 of record VXBJ01000360.1, read on the forward strand.
CTGCACTTGGGACAAGGTAATCCGTCTTATACATACAAATTGGGGAATGAAGCTAGAGGGAAGCCCTGGCAAAAGAGTGCTAAGGGTTTGGGTTGAATATGAGTTGAATACAAGTCAACAGTGTTCCCTGGCAACCAGAAAGACCACCTGTGTCTCAGTGTCATCAAGCACAGAACAGGTAGCCGGTTCAGGCAGGTGATTGTCCCACTCCACACTGCACTGGTGCAGCCCCACCTTGAGTATTGTGTGCAGTTTTGGGCGCTTCAATACGAGGACATGAAACTATTAAGAGTGTGCCCGGAAGAGGGCGATCAAGATCGTGAAACGTCTCGAGGTCCAGAGTTACGAGGAGCAGCTATGGTCACTTAGTTTGTTTAGCTTGGGAAAAAGAAGGCCTCATGGCAGTATAGAACTTCCTCAATGGGAGCAGTGGATGAAGTGCTTATCTTCCCTTTCTGGTGACCAGCGATGGGACATGAGAAAATGGGATGAAGCTGCATCAGGGGAAGTTCAGACCTGACGTTAAGAAAAGTTTCTTCACTGTGAGGGTGCTTGGTCACTGGAACAGGCTCTGGGGGGAAGTGGTCACGGCACCAAGCCTGTGAAAGTTCAAGGAGCATTCTGGAGTCCAAGGAGTTCAAGGAGTGTTCTGGACAATGCTTTTATTCATATGGTTTAGTGTCAGGTAGTCCTGTGAGGAGTTGGATTTAAGTTTTGATTTTATGCTAAACGGTACCTAGAAGCATGATAAAGAATCAGATTCCTCCATGAAACATCAGTATCAGGGTATTACATTTGGTTCTGCCTATAAGCCTTTTCCTTTAGAATAATGTTGCTTTAGAATTCCTTTAGAATAAGATCAAATGACCAGCCGCATTTGTACCAATAATTATTTTTTTTAGAATCCATAGCAGGCAGATTTCTCAACATGAAGTTATTCCAGTTATTTCCTTTCTTAGAAACGTGCAGAATAATGTAGAATTAATATATTACTATTGGGAAGGAATGTTTGAGCTCATTAGAACAATCGACTAAAACTAAAGCACAAAACTCTGTATCTTTAAGTATATGGCAGGGTCCATTGCAACTTACTAAAACAGTTCAAGCCCTTTCTGGAGGGAGGATTGCGTTGAATAAGAATGGAAAACTCCATCTCCTACTCTCCATCTGCCTTCTATTAACTGGTTAGTTGGACAACTCTCTTCTCGGTAGATGATGGGATGGTCTCATTGTATTGAAAACTTCACAACTTTCAACTGAATCACAGCATGTCAGTATACCTAGCCATTATTAATGCTTAGGATACTCCAGCTAATATGGAGCAGCATGCAATGTTACCCCAGCAACAGTGCATCAGGAGCAATTGTTTAATATCTGCGCTGTTTTCCTAAAGGACTGATTCCCAACCCAATTCAAAGACCCAGTCATTTTCTTCTAGTTGCCTCCATTGCCTGAGCACAGAATACTCAAAAGACTTTGTGAAATGTCATGGTGAAAATCATGGCTGACACTTTAACTCTTTTGGCTTTGTGGAATACCCTGATATACATGAATGATCTAAACCCACTTGACAGCTGGCTTATCACTCTGAAATGAATGTGCAAGGAACCTATGGATCATGACAATCCTATAACTTTCCAAGCCATATTGCAAAATATGTTTGTTTGTCTGGGTTATTTGTAACGGTTGTTTCAAGTGTGTGTGTAAAAGAGTCCTTAAACAAATTGATAAAATGCAAACTCTTCTCACATCTCAAATGCAAATGGAAGACAACTAAAAGCCTTGAACTGACTTAATCTCTGTCCTTGGGAGAGTGGTGGCAGTTGGTTATGTAGCTCTAATGGAAGATGCTTTTAAGGAGAGTGCTCTGCTCAGCATAAAACCCATAAAACTTAACTAGTTCTGAGAGACTGTCTGTAGGTGGACTAAAACAGTGAAAATGTGTTTGTTTCTCCATATTACTCTAGTGAGAAAAATAGAAAAATTGGGCTAGAAGTTGATTAACTAAGAGGCAGGGTAAACTGAATTACCTGCACTTTAATCCAATGACAATTTTCTCTTTTAAAACCTGTTTTATTTTAAATTATTCCTATTTGTTTCACTGATCCTACTGTAGCTCTTCCTTTTATATGGTATATACATGCTCTTGAAAAGAATAACTCTACCAGTGCTTTTGTGCTGAATTTTCTTTAGCTTTAGTTACTGCCATGCTTGCTTTTTCACATGAAAAGAGTTTGACTGTACCATGACGCTAACTCTGAAGTGATCAAAGCACGTCTTTGAATTGTGCAGAAAATAAAGACCTAACAAAAGAGTCATCTTCATTAATAAAAGTAAGGTACAGAATTTAGCTGAGAAAACTGAGGACATTTTGTATGAAACATGCTGAAAGTAATAGAGATTTCAAATTGTTGTGAAAAATCCAAAGAGGTTTCAGATGCTTTCGAATATCAGAGGAACAAAAAGTATGTGTACTCTATTTTGAATGTGGCAAAATAACGTTCGGATTTTTTTTCTATATATATATATACTCACAGTTGCATGCTAGCTAATTCAAATCCAAGCTTTTCTAAAGACAGAAAGAATGAGAACAACACAGAAAAAATATTATATGATACACCACTACTAAAATGCAGAAAGTAATGAACCAGATTTACTGACCAAAATCCTGGCTCTATTTCAGACTTGGGAGTTTCGCCAAAAATTTTAATAGGGCCAGGATTTCACTATTTGCATTCTATGATAGAGGAAAAGGAGAAAGAAGATTAAATGTAAAGAAAGAAGGGTAAGAAAATTCATACTCACATTCAACATGCATATAAATTCACATAGCTATGGATTTCATGTATAATGACAATTATCAATCAATGTTTGTCAACATAAATCACATTAAATCAATATTTTTAATGGATATTTAAATGTATGCCTATTTTACAGGTAGAAAAATCAAGGTATACTGAGATTGTTGACTTTCTATGGCAACAGTTTGTTTCAAGTGTGATGTGAGAGTTTGGAGATTGAAAGATTAATATTGAAAGGAAACAGAGCAGAAATTCTCACAACTACTCTTTTTTTGTTCAAGAATACCATTGCTAAAGAATGCCTGTTTGTCAGTAATTTTTGTCTTCATGGATGGATATTTCTGCTATCAAGCCCTGAAAAGTTATTTATTTAAATAATCTGCCCCCATTTTAAGACTGTTCTTTTCAACGTGAATAAATTGCCATGGTCCCTCTGTGTGACTCACAAGATGGCTATTAGCTGCAGAATGATGAAAGCATGAGCAGAACACAAGCATTTTCTCCTTGATACACTGTTTCTTTACATTCTTATTTCTCCAAGACTTCTGTTTTTTTTTTTCAATCTGCTATTGTTTTGACAGTGTAACATTATGCTTCAACATAAAGACTTCAGAGAAAGATTGATTTATTTGTATTCATGATGATTCAGTAATTCTTAAACAAAGCTATTTAATCTTTGGCACAGAAAAGAATTTAAGTTCCTGGAACAGTTCCAGATTCTTCAGTCCCCAGAGTTCCTCATGAGCTCGTAAGTTTTAGGAAGAAAAGGAGACCACATCCACTGTCTTGCCAAGACAGGACACTAAAGAGATGGAAGCCCTGATAGCCATAAAAGAGGAAATGGAGATGCCAATTCCAGTTTGGTCAACTCCCTAACTAGTACAAGGGGAATAGAGGCCCCAAGTAGAAATGAGAATGGGAATGTGTGGATGCAAGTAACCTTTGTTTGAATGTTCCTTGTTAGAAAATCAAGTCAAATACAGTGGGATTTCATCTTGCTAGAGCTAGACAACATTCACATATCACACCTTGCCTTTGTTCAGACCTCTTAGCAGGCATTTCAAGTGCAGTATTAGTACAGGATGGCACTCAATCCTTTTGTTTGAAAGTAGTGCTCTGTCTCATAGAATTTTTCTCCCAGCTTAGTATTCCACCATCAATGTAAGGCTCCTGATTTCCACTCTTGTCTTTCCAGTAGCATGTTGCAGGCATAGATCACATCACTGAAATAGACTTTACAGAGCTTTACGAAGACAATTGCCTTTCACTTACAGGATTGGGAGCAGTTAAATATAGATTACTTGTAAAAAAAGCTTTACAGAGCTTTACAAAGACAATTGCCTTTCACTTACAAGATTGGGAGCAGTTAAATACAGATTACTTGTAAAACAGCCATTAAGCCGAAGACTTCCATGATCTGACTCACATTGCCTCTTGAGTGTGTTGTGGAGAGACACCTGAGACCTGTAGACTGCCTCATTTTACCTGGCGTCTCTAGTGGAGCACCACAGTGTGCTGAGGTGACTTGATCCACATCCCTGCTTGCCTGGTGACATGGTTGCTAGGTGATCTTGTACCGTTAAACCAGTCCTCCCAGCTGGAGGCCAACCTACACTTACAGCATCCCTCTTGTGGGAGGGGATCATCAGGCTTAATGATTCTTCATTGTTAAGCGGTGTTTTTACTCCCTTGAGTACTAGCACAACCTGGAAATGAAAAAAAAAAAAAAAAAAAGAAAGGAAGACTAGAAGGATCAGCTATGTTTTCCAAAAAGTCTGGCATACACAGTCAACACATTCATGATCTCACATAGAATTAAATACTCTTTTTAGAAGTCAGCATTATCTAGAAATCATTGCACTTAATTTGGCTGATTAGTCATTAGCATGCAAGGAACTGTCCAAGCACAGAAGAAGCCTGTTTAAATGTTTCTTTCGTCTTATGCTTTCCATTTATGAGAAGGTCTTGTTACTAGCAGCCATTTGTCAGCTGGAAAATTATTTGTCATGTTCCTTCCTTTAGTTACATGGAAAAACCTGAAGGAAAAAACCACTGCTTATTAAACAAGTCTGCTCCCTAAATCAAAGAGATTAATAGTGTCTTGAATAAATAGATTTGTTAATTTTTCACTTAATTTAGGTATTTTTTCTCACCTCTTTTATTATAAAACGTTTATGACTTTTATAAGATAAGGAACACTGGTGCTTGGAAAGTAGCCCAGGGACCACTGTGCACCATCAGAAAATGATATGGTTTTTGTAGGTATGAGATTATCACACTGATAAAGCTCAAATTCTGGAAGAGGGTGCTGGAGAACTAAAGGAAGAAAAGCCAAAAAGAAATGACAGAGGCCGACAAAGTTGTACCAGTAACATGTTGTTCTGAGTTGCTGGGCATATAAACAATCCGGGTTTATGAAAGGAGAACTAGAGAATGCTGCAAGGAAAAGCAAGCGCTTACTGTCAGCGATCAACATGCCTCTGTGGAACGGTCTCTTTACACATAGCAGCAGTAAAGACTGTGTCTCATTACAGTAAAAGTAGGGAAATTCACGGTCTTGAGAGGTAAAACTACAAATGAATATAGTGGTAACAGGCACCCAACAGGCTTGAGGAGCCTATCTGATTGAAAAATGATCTCATTAGGCAGAGGCAAATTTAATTCCACAGAACAGTTATTTCTCGTCCTCCTCCACGTCTTCAGTGTGCAAATTTAGTTCTTCAAAGGGAGTCATGCATATATGAGGAAATACAGTGTCACTTTTGTGAGAGCATGGCAACAACATTCAGCAACAAAAGCCTTTGGAAGGCAGTCATGCGAACAAAGAAACCTCAGAGGAGAAGAGGAAGGGTGTGAAGTTATGGAGACACCACCAACTTTCACAACTGCAGCTATGACAGAAAGGTTTTTGTCTTGGAGGTGAAGGTGTAATGAGATCCAATGGCTGTCAGATGATACCAAGAAAGGTCATGTGGTTTCAATAGGACATATAAACAATGGAACAAATATGAGAAATCACATGTCATTTGGAGACATCAAAAACACAGTTCATTACAAGATTAAATACAGGACTCATGAGGTGAAGCCTGTGGCTTTCTTTATTCAGCCTAACTGGTAGTTAATTAATTCTGATCTTTTAGTGTGTGAGTGAGTGCCGTGTTGCTGTTTGTTACCCAAAAAGAGATAGAACAGGAAGGAAAACATAGACACAGTGGGGTCTGTATAAATATATTTGCTAAAAACGTGCAAATCAAATAGCTGAGTTCTTTATGCACTCCGCTAGTCTGGGAGCCTCAGAAAGAGCTACATCTGTGAGCCTCAGAAAGAGCTACAAATTAAGCGGAGGCCACCAGGGGAGCTGAGAATCCAAAGAGTGCATAATTCCTGTAAAATGCTGTGGCTTTGGAGGAGGCTAGGGGTCTGGTTTTTTTGGAGGTTGATTGATCCATGGGTGGCAGTACTGAACAACATGATGCCTTACATCTTGACCACAGTGGAGATGGCTTCCTGTCACCATGAGCCAAAGAAGATGGTTTCATTGACAAAGCACTGGACACTCTCACTGAGGAACAGTTCCAGGAGAAATACATTTGGATTAGAGGAAGACTGGAAATCTTGGCATTAAACTGAAAATTTGAATTAGATAGAGCCTGGAAAAGTGAGCTTTAAATGGAAACAGTACCGTGGTGAAGTTATTACTGTGAACCTATAAATCTCAGTTTGGGGTTTTCAAACTGCATAGTTCCACTTTGTTCTAAATCCCTGTCCCAAACTGACAACATCTGTTGAAAAACAGTAATCAAACAGGGAGATCAGGAGGACTTTTATTTTAAGATAGGGATGGCGGAGCAGAGGGAGGTGAGAGACTTCTAGTGAGAATGTTTTGTTTCATGATCATTTTCCATGGGAATGGGGAGAGACAACAGCCCAACCTAATTGCATTTAATTCCTTAGAATTCTTTCCTGATTAGTCATGCTCCCAGCCGGAGAAGGGTCTGCTGCTCTTCTGGTGAAGCCACTGGAGATTATGACTGTTACCTGAAAAGCAATAGCAATGTACCTGCCTCTGCTTATGCACAAACATTCCTTCTATTTTATTTTTTAATTCATGGGTGAAATGTGACTATAAGGATCAGTGTGAACAGAAGTCAAGGGCTAACTACAGCTGACAACTACTGATACATAAGTAATATATCAGGATTATAGTGGTTTGTCATACAGTTCAAGGATGAAAGAGAATTTCAAAATTACAAGTGGCAGGTAAAATTTCACACAAAGTTTGTAAATATTATATCAATCTAACATCTTTAGCTAGTACTGAATCCTACTACAGAAGAGTCTGAGCATGGTCAGGTGGGAAACAGGGCACCCCGCCAAAAAAAAAAGTGGCAGGACAATTAGCCCAGGTGAAGTGCATCTACAAAAATGCATGCAGCCTGGGCAACAAATAGGAGGAGCTGGAGGACATTGTACAGCAGGAAAACTATGATATAGTTGCCATCACAGAAACACGGTAGGAAGACACACACAACTGGAGTGCTGTGATCGATGGCTAATAACTTTTCAGAAGGGATAGGCAAGGAAGGACAGGTGGTGGGGTGGCCCTCTATGTTAGGGACAGATTTGAGTATCAGGCCTGCTTAGGAACATGGTAGAGAGTGTCCCTTGGGAGACAGCTCTNGAATCAAAGGCAGACATCACATGGTGGGAGTTTGTTACAGACCCTCCAACCAGGATGTAGGGGTTGTTGAAATATTATATAAGCAGCCAGCAGAGGTCTTGCAATCGCTCACTCTTTTTCTCATGGAGGACTTCAACTTCCCAGGTGTCTGCTAGAAACAGAAAACAACAGAGGGAGCAGTCCCAGAAGTTCCTGAGTGTGTGGAAGACAACTTCCTAATACAGCTGGTGAGAAAGCTAGCCAGGGAAAGCGCCCTACTGGACCTGCTGCTTGTTAACAGAGAAGGTCTTGTGGAGGTCTTTTCAGTGGCTCCCAGTGACAGGACAAGGGGCAATGGGCATAAACTGGAACATAGGAATTTCCATTCAAAGATGAGAAAAAACTTTTTACGGTGAGGGAGACAGAGCCCTGGAACAGGCTGCCTAGGGAAGTTGTGGAATCCCCTTCCCTGGAGGTTTTCAAGACTGACCTGGCTGTAGTCCTGAATGATGTGTTCTGGGCCATCCTGCTTTGGCAGGGGAGTTGGACTAGATGATCTCTAGAGGTCCCTTCAAACTCTGATAATTCTGTGATTTTGTGATTCCATGATTCAAGATTTCACAAGTCTGGGCGAAAATTGTCAGAGACTGAAGACACAGTGAAGTATCTTTGAATCAAAACTATTTATTTACAAATCTTGTCTAAAGTCTCTTTCCTTTATAGGAGAGGAATGAAATACAGGGAATGAGTTGTTCTTCTGAAGCTTTTTAATTTGCTGGCTGATCTGTTCACTCAAGGTTCTGCTTCCTCTGGATCTGTGACCACAGGCCAGTAAAACACAGTGTCTACATATTTCTAGCTCTGAATAGATTTGTACTGGAATTTTGGGTGGCAGGGGACTTACTCTCTTCGCACCCTCTTGTAGTTTCAACTTAAGCCATAGCTTTACACAAATGCAAAGATGCATATGCAGACATCATCTGGTATCTTCTTACTCTGCAGAACATTGCCATTTTACCTACCTTTCATATTCCAATTATTCTCAAATTAAAGAAATGGGAAATCAGCTTCCAATCACATCAGAAACTTTCCATCCTCATTTATTTATCTTATTTTTCTCACTTTCTGACATTCTATGAGAGTGGTTTGTAGATCTAAGTAGTCCCATCAGTCTGAACAGTCAAGGTAAGGGTATAGTAAGGAGGAGCATGTAGCAAAAAACAGTGGCATATGAAGGAGCAATGGCATGGTTTGGAGGATCAACATGAGATCAAAAGGGTAGATCCTAAACAGAGAATTACTATAACGATAAACAACCTCTTAAAAAATCACTTCCTCGAATTGTGCTTTGAGAGGTTGTCCAGCATTTTGGAAATGATGTGACAGAAACAAAATTACTGCATAAATTCATGACACAGAACTGGCATTACTTCACTATTTGTATATATTTATAATGTAAACTCTTCACTATTTGACAAAAAAGTGATAATTTTCTGAGCTTAATTTTTTCCTGTTCTGTCATTTTTTGATTTTTCCACTCATAAGTAAATGAATTCATTAAAGAGAGAGGAGAATCCTCATTTATATTATTTGCCTCATTTTAGCAATCTAAGTTAAATAAGACACAATTTGCTGCTCCTTCAAATCAGCTTAATTAATCCCATGAGAACTAAATTAGTCTTTATATTGGCTTTATTAAGGCTCTTGATAACCGACAGAAACATAAGCTCATTATATCTTTCAGTATTCTAAGACACACAAAAATAAGATCTACAAATACTTCTGAAAGCAGAAATACAAACTATTTACCTATTTCATAAAAATGAAACCTGAAACCTTCACAAACAAAATCCGTAGTTTTTTATGCTTCTATACTTCAACATTTTTTCTCTTTGTTGGTAAGAAAAGGGCAAACTTGGATTCTTTTTCTGCCAAAATATTAAAATAAGATTTTAAGTACTTCAAAATAATCTAATATAAAAAATTGGTATTTTGTTACTACTTAAGAGAATGGCACCTGATGAGCAGTTGAGTCTTTTTTTTTTTGCATACACAGGTAAGTAGGCATTCTGACTGAAATTTGTCATTGTTGGGACAGGAGGAGGCTCCCGTCCTTGTGGATTCTTTGTTCTGTTGTGCAGTAGTCTTCTTATTTGGACCAAGGAGTAATAGGAAATAAATAGGAAATACCTTTCAGAGGTTATTTTAAGTATTGTAGTTTTTCAGTTTAAATAATAGACCAGTTGCAGTTGAATAGGCCAGCAGGTCCAAAACTTATTTGAGGTAACAAGATACACAGATGGGCATGTAAACATGTATACAGATTAGTTATTTCTCTATTTTCTTTTTAGTATTTCTCTAGTTGTTATTTACCTCGGTTTTTCTTCTGTGATCACTAGAGAGTGCCATATTGTTTGTCAGTGAACAAGAGCAGCAAGCAGCTGCTGCCTAGAAATCTTTCCCAATGAAAGCAGAAACATGGGTATGAGCACTGAATCCCACAGTTCAGGAGTTTTAAGATAATGCTGGAAAATTATTTCCCATCTTGAAATCTCTCCTTCATCCTCCCTATCTTCCTTTTGGAAGTAAGACAACTAAGGATACATTAGATGAGGCGATTTTCACACTATGCATCCTCCACACATTGACAACATCTTGACTGCATAGGGAGAACAAGTCACCTGGATCTGACAACATACCTGTAGAGTCTGATTCTTTGTTCAACAGAATAATGTAGGGCAAAGGTCATGATTCTGAAGGACACGCACAAGGAAACAAACAAGGCAATAAAGATAACAATGGAATGCTATAGAAACATACTAAAACAATAAAAGGATATATGTTTGACGTATATGTAGGATACTAACTTTAGCATGTTTTTAACCAATGAACAATAATGTAATAACGTGGTATTTTTAAGAAAAGAAACTATTGGATAATGAGATCAGCATGTTCTGACTGCTTAACATATAAAATAGCTTTGTATCTTGAATAAAGCAGATGCATCTTGCATCATATTGGTGTGTGTGGCTGTGTCTCGTCCCACCTCGAGAAAAGTATTAAAAAGAGTCTCTACAAAAATTGGTGGAGAATGCGGAGAACCATTTCGGTAAGAAATGAAT
>VXBJ01000361.1:38123-54986 GCA_013400055.1 Nycticryphes semicollaris
GGGGGGGGCTCAGAAAGGAAATAGTGGCCGCCCGGTTCGCAACCACCGGTGCCCGCAGCCACCGGTACCCTCTTCAGCTTCTCCGCCGCCGGCTGCCGGAGGTGGCTGCTGTTTTCCCGGTGACTGGTTGCCGCTGCAGTCACCGGTAGCGCCGCTGCCGCCGCCGCCCCCGCCCCGGCTCCGCCAGCAAGGGGGCGGGGGGAACCTGGTCAATTTCTGCCGGGAATTCGCTCCGTCTCCTGCCGGGATCGGGTCAGTTTCACCCGGAAACCTGGTCGATTTCTCTCGGGAACGGGGCAGTTTCACCTTCCCCCCCGCGGGACCCGCCGGGGAATCGCCGCGCCGAGGTNCTGCTGTCAGGGCCTTTTGGGGTGAAAGTGTCTTTTTTGGAGGTGGGGGGATTGATGAGGAGGGATGCTTAAATCTGGAGGCATCAGGTGTGGCCCTAAGGGTGGTGGCATCAAGGGTTTGTGTGTGTGTGTGGGGTATTTAGAGCCAGAGATTAGCTTAGCGCCTCGGAGAGGCTGAGGGTAGCCACCGGGGGGGGGGTGGCACTGGCCACCCGGCTCAGGTTGCTGGCGGGGGGGGCTCATCCCCTCCGAGCCGCTGCCTGAGGATGAGTAAAAACGCAGCTTCAAGGTTGACCTTGACAATAACATTGGGAGGGGAGAAAGCATTCGGCTGCAAGCAATATTTCCCTCCTGGCCCCCGAAGTGTTGGGGGTGGTGTGTGTGTTATTTTTCCCTTCTCTAATTTTGATGCTGCTCCCTGAACGTGGATGCCTGGTTTTGAGACAGAAGGAAAAAAAACAACATGGGGCTTGGGGTCCTGGTCTGGTGGAATTCTCAATACTTGGGTGTGAGCAGTCAGTGTTCCCTTCCTGTGCCTTTATTGCCCTTCTGGATGTGCCCAAAGGTGCGTGTTTTGTCCTGGCATCTCGGCCAGGTGCAGATTTGCATCACTCCTGGGAACGCAAGGCTTAGACCGGCTGAGAAATATGGTCCCGGCTCTTCGTAAAGGACCCGGAAGGTGAAACCCTTCTGCTTCTCGGATCGCGCCTTGTATCTCGAGCACCTGAGGTTTGAATCCATCAGGAGCTGATGCAACTATTTCTGGTGTTGGTAGGGAAAAAAAACCACCCCGAAATGCCACGGCAGCTGAGCTATTCTGGGCAGGGCGTAGAGTTTTCTTGCGAATATCTCTCTAGAGGCGTCGGGACTAGGTCAAGGAACCTGGATGGTGGTTCGACTGCAGCTGAGCTGCTCGGAAGGGAAAGAAAATATGGGTCTGAGCTGCCCTCTGGGATGAAAATCGGAGAGGGCTGTGCTGAGGTCAAAAGGGTTTGGTTTAAATCTGGAGTGACTTCGGGCTTGCGCAGGGTAGGGAATGGGGAGTTGCACCAGAGTCACGGGGATCAAATTTTACCCTAGATCAGATGCTGACCGACGCACATCCAGACTGAACCATTGCCTTGGGAGGAGAGGCTCTGCTTTTACCCCATCCTGGGCTACATTTGGGACCTGTTTGTTTACAACCAGCAGTTTGTTTACAGCAGCTTCATGAATTGCAATGGGGTGGGGGAGGAGAGGGAAAGCAGAGCTTGCGGAGGGATTTGGAGGATGCTGCCCCTTTTTAGGATAAAGCCAGACCGGTCTTTGGGTCCAACCACTAACCTTCAGCTGGAGTGGGTGAGTTAAGAGAGGGATCACGGAGATCTGACTGGAAAAAGATCATCTGGTGAATCAAACCGAGCCCTGAAGGAATCATCTGATGGTTGGCTTTGATACGGTGTCACGCTATTGCAGCTGACGTGTGTTTGCATGATACTAAACGGGAGATGAAAGGAGACCAAATTCGATGAATCAATGGGCTCATACACTTCGTGACAAACCCAAGTGCCAAGGCTTCCCCTCCTCCCATTCTGTTGTGTCTGTCTCATGACCGAGCAGCAAAACTGCCCTTTCTGAAGGTGGTTTTCTTTTTGGTACCTACTGAAGAAAAAGAGTGGCTCTAACTCTCACAACCTGCCATGGGGCATAAAAACACCTGAGCTGGGGGTGGTGGGAAAGGCACCCACCTTTGGAGTGGAGCGGGTGGTGGTGGCTGGGGTAGCCCCACCTCTGCTTGCCTTTATAGGAGCTGGGGGTGGGGGTTATTTATAACATCTGGGTGCTTTTGCTGGCGAAAGGCACTTGGGTAGGTGTAAGACAGAAGTGGAGGCAGCTCTGATTCATCAGCCCACGTGAACCGCTCCTGTGTCATGATGCTAAAGTTGGGCCCGAGCGTTCGCACGGGAAGGACGTGGTGAGGAGCATCTCCAGCTCTGGGGCTGGGAACTGGTTTTCCAGCAAAGCTTCTTGTGGGTGCCCTTGTCCTTGCCACCATCACCTCCTCCCCCTGGAGCTCTCCCCATCTGCTCAGGCTGACCCCATCTGAATTTTGTGCCTCTCTGTGTGTGGGTGTGAGGGAGAGAACGCACCGGGATGCAGCTCTGCTGGTGGGACTGGGTGTCACCTCAGGGTGGTGAGAGCCTGGCGCTTAATTAGCAGGGATGCTTTCAAGAAGGGGAGAGAGGGAGCAGCCCTAATGAACCCAGATGGCAAAAACCTTCCCAGTGGAGCTGGAGAGGATGAGTAGGGAGGAGCAAGCCCCAGCACTGAATGGATTTAAGATGGAGGCAGCTTGGACCGGCCTTGGCTTGTGGGATGGAGGTTTGTGTGATGGAGGTTGCAGGAAGGTCCTCGGAGCAGGGCAGGGGGGGATCAGAGCTGTGATGCTGCTTCTGTGTGGAGCAAAAGGCTCTTCTTGAGGTTTTGCAGCAGAGTTTGGATGCTTCTTGGATGCTGGGATGGTCCTGTTCTTGGTTTCTTGTAAGGGTGGGATACCTCCCCAGGGTGGGATGCTTCCCAAAGGACCTGCTTGGTGAAGACAATCCTTCTCCCAACACAAAGGCACCCCTGACCTCGAGAACCAGCAGGTAGGGGCCCAGAAGTGTTTTTTTCTCATAATGTTGTCCCAAAGGTGGGGTGTGCAGCCAGAGCTCCTTCCCTTTGCAGCGTACGGAGAGACAATGGGAGGGACACTCATTCCTTCCCTCTGCCTCTCCTCCCCGGGCTCTCCAGTTCCGGGGTGACCTTGGATCTGTCCCTTCCCCTCCCTACTTCGGTCTCCCCATCTGCACCAAACAGCCCCATCCTCAGTGCAAGGTTTCCCTATCCCTGTGCCTGTTGGGGGAGGATGGGGAACTACAAATTGATTGCTCAGATTTCAAAACCTCCCACCTTTCCTGGGATCCCTCTGGCCCCTTGGCTCTTCCCTCCCTTCCTTGCTCTGTGACCTTGATGGAAGGAGCCAGATCTTCCTGGGCCTGGTGAGCTGGAGGCTCCGCCAGGAACATCTTTCCCTTCTCCTTTAGGAGCTGCCAGGGATTTGCCTGGAAGCTGAGTGCAGAGGGGGTTGCAGCTGAAGGAGAAGTGATGGGGTCAGGAGGGACCAGCAGAGAGTACCCACGGTTCAAATGTTAATTTTGAATTCGCCAAAGCCTGGTCTGTCTTTTATCCTGCCTCACTTCCCCCTTTATGGACCCAAACAAGGTATCAGTGTAGAATCTGGACATGGGAGGGGAGAAATCTCCCCCAGAGCCTGCCCTTCAGACCCAGAGCACGTTTGCTGCTGGTGGCTGTTCTCCTCAGAGGCTGCTGTAAATCCCCGTCTCCTCCTCGCCTGCCTCTCTGCACTCCCAGGCCTAGCTGAAAGCTTTGCTGACACGTTTCCAGCCTGCTTTATTGCTCCCCACCCGCCTTCCCGAGAAAACAAGGACGGGCTGAGGCAGGACACGTGGCTTGGAGCATCTGTCCTCTGCTGAACCATCGGTGATGCTGCCGGCAGGGCTGGGCCAGGGGCCGTGGTGCCCTCAGCTCCTGGATGTCCTCACTCATCCCAAACAGCAGCTTTTCCCCAGTGGGTGTTTCCATCTCCTCCTTGGAATCAATGGGAGCCTCCAGGCAGGGGTTAAATCCCATGGGTGTAGCACAGCAGGAGCTTCTCCATCTCTGCTCCTTCCACGGATGGGGTGAATCCACCTTGTACTGTGGGAAACTGTGGTCACGGACCTTTGACTCGCTGAGCTGCCTGTGCAACAGGATGTGGTGGCCAAGGCCACCTCTGTGCAGAGGGGACAGGGGGGATTGTCCCTTGGTGCAAGCAGGAGCCCAGGGCTCAGCCAGTGAGTCCAGTGTGGGAATGGGTCTTGGGATGGTGGGATGCGGGGGGTGTGTGTGTGAGGTCCTGCAAGGGGTGGGATGTGAAAGTACCCACCAGGGACCATGAAAGTGGGAATCCCATTCCAGGGGATACCTGGGGACGGCCAGCAGTGGGAGATGCAGGAGGTGAGTTATCCCTGGGGACAACCCAGTGATGCTTTCCCCAGAGTCTTCCCTTTGGAATGCCCCAGGGGATGTTGGTGGTTGCTCTCAACTCCTCTCTAGAGACACTGGCACCGATCCCACCACAACCAGGTCCTTTTGCTGGTTCTGCCATGGGACAAGCCTTGGTCCCTCTCCAGGCACCTGCATGGGTGGCATCAGCATGGGTCTTACTTGGGCAGGGAGCTGAGTGCACTGGCACCCCTGGTCCAGCAGAGAAAGTGAGGTGAGTAGAAACCACGGGCTCTGAAAGACCCTAATCTGTCTTCTAAAGAGAAAGAAAAAAGATGCACGTTTAAGAAAATTAAGGTCATGAGGGCTAAGTAAACAAGCTGAATCTCCATCTGTCAGTGACAAGGGTTTCCTATCTCTCTCCAGCCCAGAAAGCTCCTGGTTGTCAGCTGATCTGCCTCGTCTTTCTCGCAGGGTGGTTGTTATTTCTGGCAGATGAATTTTTGATTGAATTCCCTTTTTTCCACCAAAGAAATGAGTGGAAATACCTTTCTCGGATGGATTTGGACTGCGCTCTCCGATTTGAGGGGTGTGGACCTTCAGGGTGATGCAAGATGGTGGGGAAATTCATAGGAAAGGGTCTAGTTGACCCCACTGTTCCCTGGACCAGGTCTCTGTGCCGTGGGGGTTGGTGGCTTTGTGCTGGCTCTGGCTGGGCTCATCTCGTGGTACCTGCAGAGACGTGGAAGGCAAAGATTGAATAGGTTTATGGCATCACTGTTGGGACCAGTCCCCTCTCCTTCAGGTCTGGATCTTCTCAGGGCAACCCCCCCATCACCAGGCTGGGTCTGAGCCATTGGGAGACAGCAGGAGCTCCCTAAGCCTGCCATGGGGATGCAGTGATAAAACCATGAGAGATCAAGATCTGGACCTCTATTGTGGTTTTCCCCTACTCTAGTTCAACTTGGGCACATCTCCCACCACAGGGAAGAAGATTTGTACTTCTGCTCCTCCATCCTCACCTCATCCCAGTGCCTAGTAAGACCTTGCCTCGGCTGCAGGAGAGCAGACAAAGATCAAAAGATCCCCTTTCGATGCTCAAGTCCTTTGGGCCTCGATGTTGCTTCCTTGAGCATCCCCCATGGAGCTGAGAGCTTCTGGGGCTTTGGAGGTGCCTGAAGAAACCTGCCCTTCGAGGACCACTGTGTCCTGCTGCCTTTCAGCTCCGAAGGATACCACTGGGGGGGACCTAAACTGAGGAGGGGGAGAAGTAAAGATCAAGAGAGGTGCTGTGGGGTGTCACCTAGAGCTAGGCATCTCCCAGGCTTTGCTCCAAGGGGTTGAGCTGTCTCAGGAGAGCAGTTTGGATCCCCTCACCATCAGGCACTGAATTCTGGCAGCTTGGCCAGCAGATAGCAGGTCATCTAGGCTCTACCCCTAATATAAAGAGAGTATTTAGCCCCTGAGGCTGAGTTCCCCTGAAGTTCTGAGTCACCCTGGCTCAGAAGGAGCTTAAGTGGCTGCTGAGCAGACGGAGCAGCAAACGACTCATGGGTGATTCAACCAGGTCTGCACTTATCTATACGCAGACTGGTCCAAAATCGATGGAAATCCTAGTGATTTCCTGGCTGCTGGATGAGGCCCTTCCCTGCCCTCCATGCCTGGCCCCATCTTGGCCTGAGGATGCTCCAGCTCCGGGCAGCCACGTGCTGGTAATTGCCACGCTCGAGCTGTGAGGGGTTTATGTGAATGAGCCCTCGTTAGGAAATTAAACGTTGCTGGGCCAGGCTTGAAAGAATAATTCAAACGGCTTCTCCAGAGGAGCCGGATCCAGGAAAGATGTGGAGCCGAGACGGTTGCCTGGCAACGGATGCAGCCGATGGCTGAAAATAGCTTTTCTAATAGGAACGGGGCCTGGCAAAGGGGGAACTTTCTTCAGGGGTGAAAAAACACCAAGGTGAGGGCAAGGAAGAGTGAGGTTTCCTGCTGCCAACACTTTGCTTCCCTCCCATGACGGGTCAGGACCTCGGTGCGCTGGTCGGGGATGGGTTTTGCTGCCTGGGCTGAAGCTGCTGCTGTGAAAAGGTTTGGGATTGTGAGTGGAATTGGGTCAAAAAAGATGGTTGTCCAAAGGAAAAAAAGAGCTGGGGATGGCTCTGGAAAATCACGGGAGAGTTTTCCTTTGGCTCCCCAGAGGGGACAATGGGTGGTCCATCCAGCATCATCTGTCCTGGTAGAGACTGGCCACCCACGCCAAGGGTTGGCTGCCCCAAGGACTGTGCTGATGAGCTATTTGTGGAACGTCACCTCTGAGATGCCACCTGGGTCTTGTATGAGGCTTGAACTGAATGAGAAAACCCCCAGGGTGAAGGTGAGAAGATGCTGCAGCCAGACCAGGCCAGGGTAGAGAGGTCCCCAGGACTCCATCGCCCGCTAGGTCCACCATCACTCTTCCAGGGGCTGGTGACCAGCCTGGTGTCCTCTGGGAAGCAGGAATGGAAAGGAGAGAAAAGAAGCAGGTGTAACCCTTTGGGAGAGTCTTTTTTCCAAGATATGATGTTTCTTATGGGGTTTCTGTGTCTTCTCCCCAGCTGGTGAAGCTCCACAGTGCCAGTCTGCGAGGGAGCTGCCAGTTAACCCCCAGCCCTCCCAGTATGCAGAGGAGGAACGTGGTGCTTTCTTGGTTGGGCAGCCCCAGCCCAGCAGAGTGGATTTCCCTGATGCTCCAAAGCTTTTCTGAGGTGGGGGTGAGCTTTGTGGGGCCTAGCAAGGTTACAGGCACCCCCTGAAATGCTTCCAGGAAGGATCACTTCCATAACAGGAGGGGTCCCCAGTACAAACACGGGGCTGCCGGTTTGCAAACGTGACCCACCATGTATATCCACCCCTCGCCGTGCTGGTGACAAACCCATGCTTCCACCCACGCTCCCTCTGTGGGTCCAGAAAATTACCCCATCTGTGCCCATCCTGGCCCCGCAGTCACTGACTGAATCTGGTGCTATCAGTTTTGGGGCCAAACTGGTGTAACTGGGTGTGGGACTGGGAAGGTGGAGGGGCTGGGACGATTGATGGCTTTGCCTTGGCTGCTGCTGTTTCACAGCCGTTATCTGTTGTAAAGCTGCCTGGGAAGATTTAGCTGCAGGCTCCCAGGCTTTTAAGTCATTCCCGATAATGTCCAAGGATGGAGTGATAGCCTGGGCATTTGTCACTGTCCCCAAGCACTTTCGAGCTGTCATGGGGCTGAACCTGAGCTCTGCTGAGGGGCCAGGAGGAGAAGGGAACAGGGCAGGGGGTAAAGAGCCCTGTTTGGAGCTGGATGTGGTCAGGCCTCATCAGTGGCCTGGGAACGGTGGTGTTAGAGGGTAAAAGAGGTGTCACGGTGATGTGACCAGCTCCATTGCTTGTCACTGTCCCCTGCAGCCCAGGGAATTTCCCTCCTGTGGGTTGTGGGAGGTTCTTCTCCATAAATAACCTAGGGGGTTGCTTCTGGGCCATCATTGATGCTGGGAGGGCTGGAACCCCTTTGCTGGGAGGACAGGCTGAGAGAGTTGGGGGGGTTCAGCCTGGAGAAGAGAAGGCCCCAGGGAGACCTTGGAGCCCCTTCCAGTCACTCCAGGGGCTCCAGGAAAACTGGGGAGAGACTCTGGATCAGGGAGGGGAGCCCTAGGCGGAGGGGAAAGGGTTTCAGGGTAAAAGAAGGAAGATTTAAGTTAGATTTGGGGAAGAAGTTGTTTGGTGTGAGGGTGGTGAGAGCCTGGCCCAGGTTGCCCAGAGAAGCTGTGGTTGCCCCATCCCTGGAGGGGTTGAAGGGCAGGTTGGAGGGGGCTTGGAGCCACCTGGTGTGGTGGGAGGTGTCCCTGCCCAGGGCAGAGGGTGACACTGGGGAGGACTTTAAGTCGCAAATCTTTCTAAGATCCTATGATCATTCATGGAGAAGGGGGGCCCTCAGCCCAGAGGGAGGTCCTCAAGGCATGGGGTGATGGACACCCTTCTCCCTCTGGTGCTGCTGCTCCCACCAGCATCAGGACACCCTTGGTCTAAGGCAAAACCAACTCATCCTCTGTTGTCCCCTTTCCCTGTCCAGGTCCTGCTGATGAAGAGGTGGTGAGGCCTGAGCTGTAGCTCACACGGGTGCCATTCTCTGCAGGACACTCATCTCCCTGTGCTTCATTCTGCCACCCCCCTGCCCCCGGGGCCACACGGAGCCATCCTGATGCCGAAGAACAGCAAGGTGACGCAGCGGGAGCACAGCAGCGAGCATGTCACCGAGTCGGTGGCCGACTTGCTGGCCCACGAAGAACCCGTGGACTACAAACGCAGCGTCCTCAACGTGACAGGGGAGACCTGGGACAAGCAGAAGGATGGAGAGGAGGAGCTGGACGCGGAGAACCGGCCGGCGTGGAACAGCAAGCTGCAGTACATCCTGGCTCAAATCGGCTATTCCGTGGGGCTGGGTAATGTCTGGCGCTTCCCCTACCTCTGCCAGAAGAATGGAGGAGGTAAGAGATGGGGCAGGGACGTACTCAGCCCCTGGAGAAGGGGGTATGGTCCAATCCTGCCTTGCTGTATGTCGGGGTGTGGATTTTGGGGGCAGAGCTGGGGTTATTTGGGCTCCGAAGCTGGAAAGGGGCAGCCAGGAGCTGCTCACTGCTGCGTGTGTGCATTAGTGCAGAGATGCAGGAACCTCCAGGACGGTGTGTTCCTAAAGGGCCAAAGTCAAGGTGAATCCCAGGCTGGGAGCCAGGATTTCTCACTGAAGTCCCCAATTCCCATTGGGGCAGTTTGGAAATTTGAAGGTGGGGGGAGGGTGGGAATGAGGAGGTGTCCTTCTGTTTCCTTAGGTCCTGAAGCTGCGTTTTGTAGGCTCCAGCCCCTTCCCAAACCCTCCTTCCATCTCACCCATCTTCTCATCCCACTCCTCCTTGGAGGAACAGCGTGGAGGGCCAGGTCTCTTCCAGCTGTGCTGAGACCGGACACCCTTCATGACACTGATGAGGTTTCTCCTTGATAATTCAAACTTAGCTCCACCCCCCCGACCCCAGCACTGACCCCAGAGTGATGGGCAGTGCTGAACCCAAGCTCAGCCCAGCTTTTCCCTCTCCCCCTTGCGCTCGCCTTGTTCCTGGAACCACATCATTCCCTGTTCTGCTCCCCCCACCACCACCTCCCTCCACCCAAGCCACGGAGCTGGCGAACCTGCAGCGCTCTCAATAATTAAAACATCTCTGGTGTCATCTTCACGATGAGTCATTCCCTCCAACGAGGACCTGTGCAGTCAGCACTTCCCACCCCGGGGGCTGCTCACACCACTCCCCCCCACCCCAACCTCCATCGCCTTCCCGGCTGGCATGGAGCACGCTGCAGCCAGCTCCTGCCTCCCAGCATCTCCCCAGCCCTGCTGGCACGCTTAGCTCCTGGTGTCCCAGTTTGGGTCCAGGGGAGGCTCGGTTTTGGTGTGGCATGGCTTTGTGGCCACCTTATGGAGAAGCTGAGGTGGGGGGTGTCTTTGTGTTGCCGGAGCATCCGCAGGAGTCGCAGGGATCCGGCGCCTGCATCGGCTGCGCTGCACGCGATGCTGTGCCCGGTGCATGGGATGCAGCGGGGAGGGTTGTGGGTGGCTTGAAGGAGATCCAAGACAGAGCCTGGGGTAAATTCAGAGCTGGGACCCTGCTGGGCTCATTAAAAAGAGGCCTACTGGAGAGATGGGGAGGGGTTCTGGGTCAGGAAGGGGAGCTATGGGACGAAGGGGAAGGGTTTGACCCTGAAAGAGGGGAGATGGAGCTGAGATGTGGGGAAGAAGTTCTTTGGGGTGAGGGTGGTGAGAGCCTGACCCAGGTTGCCCAGAGAAGCTGTGGCTGCCTCATCCCTGGAGGGGTTGAAGGGCAGGTTGGAGGGGGCTTGGAGCCACCTGGTGTGGTGGGAGGTGTCCCTGCCCAGGGCAGGGGGTGGCACTGGGTGGGCTTTAAGGTCCCTTCCCACCCAAACCATTCTATGATCCTATGACACACATCACGTTGCTTGGCTGTGGAGAATCTTGTCCATCAGGCTCAGGAGACCTCAGGCTTGTAAAAGAAATGCTGCTTCTGGCTTTCTTTGGAGGGTTTGTGCTGGCCACCACCGTGTTTCTGCAGAGCCCTGGAGGGGTCCCAGCACCCAAACCCAATATGGGTCCTCATGTCAATGGTGCAAGCCAAGCCAAAGCCAACAGTGCTGGGAGGGACATGGAACAGGTCCAAGGACCTGAGTGGCCACTGGTGGGGCCAAATCCACTTTGGTAAATGGTATCCCCCAAACCATCCTGTTCCACTGCTTTTAGTTCCCCAGCAGACAGGACTGTAGGGCCTGTCAGGGTGGTGGGAAGGGTGACCTTCCTCTCCATGGCCTTGCTGTAGGTTGGGAACCAGCTCAAACCCAGAGAATGGAGATCCAGAGTCCCGCTTCTCTGCAAAGCCCTTAACCCGGCCCTGCCTCAGTTTCCCCACAGACAATAACTAACCATAATTAGCACGATGAATGAAAAGTTCTCAGTTTATTCCGAGGTCTCTGCTGTCCTGTACGTTTGTGGGGCTTTACCCTTGGGTGTCTCAGGTGCTGGGTAACAGGAGGAGCAGCAGCGTGTGTTCCCAAGCTGGGGTTCATCCCGCTGTATTCCCCAGCAAAAAAGTCCTGGGCTGAGTTTATCTGTGTGTTTGGAGCATTAAGCAAGTGTTTTTTAGACTCAAGGCCAGATAGGGTGTGAAGTGGGGTTCGGGGAATTGAACCTCCATCAGCCCTAAGACCTGCTGCAGCAGAGGAGACTGGAAAGATGGGCACCAGCTTGTGCCTGGCAGCACTGGTGTGGAAGCACCAGAGGAAGCAGAGGAGTGCTGGGCTTGATCCCTGTGTCCCACCATCCTGAGGTGGGACACGGGGACAGTGAGCCAGGCAGGGATGGGGACAAGCAGCTGGTTTAAGGGACAACTTGCCATTGTGTGACATCTTCCTGCAGCAGGTCTCAAAAAGAGGCGTTACAAGCTACCCCAACCATTGCCCCCACTTTTCAGATGGGGAAACTGAGGCACAGGATAGGGAACTGGCTTAAATGGCAGATTGCTGAGCTTTCCTGCACTTCTTGTTTTGGCCAAGTGGCATCATCTCCCTTGTCCCATGGGATGGACACTCATTTTCCCCCCCACCCCCTGCATTTTCTTCCTGCCATGTTTAACCCTTTTAACCCCAGCTGGGGTTCCTGCTGGGCTGTGAGGCTGGGATGCCAGACAAGAGGGATGCAGGAGCTGGGGGGTGATGGAGAGACCACTTCTGGGCGTGCTGATCAGCCCTGCGATGTGGTGATGGCTGCTGCTTTCTCTCCTGCCCCCCAAACGGGTATCTGTGGGGGAGAACGGCTGTGTGCTGGTAGCAAGATGGGATGGAGCCAAATTTCCAGGACTTGGTGTGCTGGGAGCTGGCACAGGCTGGTGCTTCCATGCTGGTGCTGCCGGGCACGGCGATGCACAGACACAAGCTGGTTGCCAATCTTTTGAGAGATCACAGGAAGAAAATCTCCAATATTGGACAAATTTGCCTCTGAATCTGTCTGTCTCATCTCCATCTGTCACATGTGGGGATGTCCCGGAGGGTGTTGCAGGAGTGGGATGCTTGTGGTCCTTCCCAGACCACAAGTGGGAGCTTGTGGCCTCAGCTCTGCCCTGCTCTCTGCAGCTCCTTTCACACTCCAAATCACCCTGGGTCGCTGCACCTTAATTTATCTCCTACATTTTTAATTTATCTCCTATCTTTTCTAACACATCAATCCCCAACCTGCTGCCAGGACGCTCAGCTCAGGACACTCTTGCAGGCTGAGATGTTTTGCAGCGCTGCTGCTCGGAGAGGCATCAGCTCCCCAGGTCCTGCCCAGGGGAGGTGGCTCTCACAGGGATGTAAATCCAGCCAGGAATTTGCCCAATGGCAACCAAGGTCTGGCATATGCCTTTGGCTCTCCAGCCCCCTACTCCCGAGCCCCTGGCAGGAGGTTGGAGTCATCCATCAGGCGGGCACTGCAGCGTGAGTCATTGCATCCTTTATGGTCGTTTGGTTATGCTTCAGGAGCTGCTAATTTCTCTCCGGCCTCCTCAATTAGGCAGAGATTAACCGTGTTTCTCAATCGAGCTTTTTCTTCAACCCTTACCTGAGGACCTCGCTGCTCGGCGACGGGTGACCTGGTGGATGATTTGGCCAGGGATAGGGGTGTCCTTTTTGGGGGTGCAAGGGGCTTGGTTGTGCTCAGACACGGGGGTGCAGACAGGACCTGGGTGGGCAGGAGGCTCCTGCCTGTCTGAGGACAGATGGGAAGGTGCCTGTGTCCCCATGGTTTGTTTGGAGAAACCCACAACAATTACTCCATGACCCCATCTCACCCAGGAAGAGGAATTGAAACCATTCCAAGGGTTGAAATATAAACAGATTTAATAGAGTAACACCAGATAATTAACATGAATAACAGTAAAGAACCAATATTGATACTGATATAGAATATACCAGGGCTGTCCACAGCCCATTCCATCCCAGGAAGCCATGCCCTACCAACAGGGACAGCCAAGACTGAGAGTGCTGCGGCTTCAGGAGGAAGGGAAGGGCTCTGACACTGGAGCAAGAAGTTCCCAGGATCCCAGCCATCAAGGGAGAGAGAGAAATCCTCAGCAAACTTTCTAATTTATATTGAAAATGCTCATGGTATGAAATAACCCTGTTGGCAGCTTGAGTCAAGTGACTGGGTCTCGCTTCTCCTCGTCCCCACACATGGGGAGCTCGAAAACACTGAGACCTTTAATCCCGCACCCCAGAGTGAATATTGTAAATACTGTCACAAATTCAGACACTACAGTATTTCAAAAGTGCTGTTTTCCTGAGCGTTGGATGAGAAATTAGTCCTGTGTTGCTCAAACCAGGGCAGGAGGTGTCTCCTTGTGCGTAGGGTGATGTACGTGTGTGGGTGCAGTGTGTGAGTTGGGGTCTGTCCTGCATGTTTCCACACTGGCAGGGGATGTGGCACCCTCCCCTTCCACCCACAAGTGTTTGCTCCTCTCCATGACTGCCTTCTCTGCTCCCCTGATCCATCACAAAGGAAATGATGGACCAGGCAGAGCCTCTCCCAACTGTGCTCTGCCTCTCCATCCCTGTCTGTCCATCCTTGGCTGTATGAGAGCGCGCAGAAATGGGTCTGTGATGTTCTGTCCTCTTCCAGGTGCCTACCTGGTCCCCTACCTGGTCTTGCTCATCATCATCGGGCTCCCCCTCTTCTTCCTGGAGCTGGCAGTGGGGCAGAGGATCCGCCGGGGCAGCATCGGTGTCTGGAATTACATCTGTCCTCGCCTGGGGGGCATCGGCTACGCCAGCTGCCTTGTGAGTGCACCCCTGGGTCCCCTGGGTCCCCACTTTGGGGTGGGTGGGTTGGCTTTGCAAGGGATGGCCTGGAAGCAAACCTTGAGGGCCCTCGTGCCGAAGTTTGAGTGGTCCAGGGGAGTTTTTCCAGCTCCACTTGTGGGTCTGAGGCTGGGTGGGAATGGTCACATCCCCTGATCCCAGCAGCTCTGCTCCTTCCAGGTCCCTGCCCAGTGGGAGGTGTGTTGGGCACAGTGTCACTGCCCTGTCATTTAATACCGTGTCCTCCTTCCTCCCCTCAGGTGTGTTTTTTTGTCGGCCTCTATTACAACGTCATCATCGGCTGGAGCATCTTTTACTTCTTTAAGTCCTTCCAGTATCCTCTTCCCTGGAGCGAGTGCCCCATCGTGAAAAATGGCTCGGTGGCCGGTAAGGGAGGGCTGCTGGTGTGGAGGGGACACTTGGCTGGGAAGGGGAAATTCCCAGGAAAGAGTGGGAGTGCAGTGGGACACTGGAGTTCCTCGACATCTGTAGCTATCACAGGTTGGGGACACCGGAGGTTGAGATGTCTCCTGAGGCACTGGGTCTTCACTGGTCCAGCTGTGTCAACCATATGGAGGTGTTTCCCTTGGGTCGGTCAAGTCTCTCCCATGTTCTCCCCTTGGGATCCATTCCCACTTGTGGGATTTAATGCCAGCTTGGGGATCCAGAGCTTGGGTCTCCAGGCTGCCTCGGTGCTTGGGGCCAGGATCTGACCCAGGGCCATGGAGGGAACCAGGCATGGCTCAGCTGGCTGCTCTACCAGGGCCTAACGAAGATGCTGATGGAGCTATTGGTGTTTAATAACATCTGAGCATCTTCTTGGGGCACTCTGGGAGGCTTTGTAATAAATGCAAATATCTCTTTCTGTATTTAGCACCTTATTTTCACCTGACAATGGCTTTATGTCCCACCTCTTCTTTTTCCTGCTAAAAATGAGCCCCAATAATTCCTGTCTCTTAGTTTCCAGGGGTCCTTTTCTGGCTGGCTCTGGCAGGTTTTTGACATAAATCGACATTTGTCCCCTAAGAAATGGTGGATGACTTTCCTCCAGCCTCCTCATGTTCTCCTACCTCTGTTCCATTGCAGTTGTGGAAACCGAATGCGAGAGGAGCTCGGCCACCACCTACTTCTGGTACCGGGAGACCCTGGACATCTCCAACTCCATCTCGGAGAGCGGGGGGCTTAACTGGAAGATGACCCTGTGTCTGCTGGTGGCCTGGAGCCTTGTTGGCTTGGCCATGATCAAAGGTATCCAGTCGTCTGGAAAGGTGGGTATCGGTGACCATATGAGCCTGGCTGGGGTCAGTCCTTGAGGCAGAAACCTCCTGCCTGGACCACACTCTCCTGCCCTGCTCTGGGGTGGCTGGAGGATGCTGTGCCCCCTGGGGTGCTCACACCCACCCCATAGCTGGGGCCATCTCTGAGGTGATCCAGAATAAGATCAAAGGAGGGTGTTGGGAAGAGGTTTAGACCAACTGACACCTGCAGCCAGGGCTCAGCCACATCAGGCTCACCAAATCACCTGCATTTGGGGGCCATCAGCTCTCTGATCCCCTGGCTGCAGGAGATCTCAATGAATGCTCGTAGGATGCAGGGGTGGGAGCTGAGTCCTCCTTCGCTGGGGCTCTGCAGGAGAAGCTGGGCAGGGAGGAACTGAAAGCCTTGGTGGGGGGACACCATCAGCTTGCAGAGGTCATTGACATCTCAAGTGAGGTTGTGTAAACGGCGAGGTCAGATGCAGAAGGGTATGGTCTCCTGGGACAAATCCCTGTCTCCAGATGTGCTCTGCAAAACATCTGGTGCATTAAAGGGAGGGTGATGAATCCACTGTCCCACAGCCCCTGGAGGTGGGGGGTGGGAGTGAGCTGCAGGAGCAGGCCCACAGCAGCAGGTCTCCCCAGGATGAAGTCCCATCTACGTCTGCTCACTGGGACACTGGAAATGTGCCCTGTGCCAGGAACCACCTGGGTAGATGGGGAAAGGGTGGGGGTTCAGAACTGTCCTTCCCTCGGGGTCTCTGGGCACCAGCAGTTTGTGTTTCAGGGATTTTCTAAGCCAACACCAGATCTCTAGAGGTCCCTTCCAACTCTGAAATTCCATGATCTTGGTGTTCTGCAGCCCCAGCAGACTTTCTCTCTTGGGTCCAAGCACTTTGGAAACCCACCTGAGCTTCAGCACTTGGAGCATCCTGCTCTGCCTGAGGAGCAGAACTCATTTTGGGGAGGGTCACCCCAAAGGATAAGCCCAGTTGTGCTGTCCTTGGGCTTGGGTGGGAGGTGGCTGAGCTGGGCAGGCAGTGAATGAGCTTGGACCCGTGTTCCACCCCTCTTTGCTGTAGGTGATGTACTTCAGCTCCCTCTTCCCTTACGTGGTGCTGGTTTGCTTCTTGGTGCGGGGACTTCTCCTGCGCGGGGCGGTGGATGGGATCATGCACATGTTCACCCCCAAGGTGAGAGTCTCCAAGCAGGTTCTCCTTCTGGTTGGTCACACCCTGTTTTCCCTTATGCTCCAAAACCCCACTCCAAAACCCAGAATATCAACCCCAAACTGCCTCAGAGATCCCAGTTACATCATCAGGATGTGCCAGCAGCACCCTAGATATGGGCTGTGATCAGGAGCACCCAGAACCTTGCAAACTCATCATCCCGGAGCTGCTCTGAGCCTTGGCATCACTCCCATCACCTTTGGGTGCCCAGACACCAGGGTGAGGGACGATATATTTAAAGACTTCACGGGAAGGTGCTGGCTGGCAGCAAAACCTCCGCTGGTGGTATGCATGCCATTAATTAACCAGCTGATTAATTAATTAAGCAGAGATGTAGATGAATCAGCTCAGCCTGTGAGGCTGCTAGAAGATATTAATTATGATCTATAATGAATGATGCTCGGAGGCCTCCAGCCTGCAGCTCTGGCTTACGGGAGAGGGGGGATGTAAGTGGGGGGACAGGAGATTAAACAGACCCACCAGCCAAGATGTTTGATTTCAAGTGCTCCAGGTGCTCTGGGGACAGGAGATGGCCGGGGGAAGATGGAGACCCATCACTGGGCGGCCACTGGGCTTCCTCAGATTGAGGGGCAGGCTCCC
>VXBJ01000361.1:70390-81435 GCA_013400055.1 Nycticryphes semicollaris
CCTGTGCTGAACAGAAGTGTGTTGGAGGGAGCCGAGATGGCTGTGGTGTGAGCCCTGAGTGGGATTGGGGTGGGACTGGTCTGTACTGGGAGCTCCCCGCTTCCTTCTTACTGCTCCAAGGTAAAGCTTAGCGCCGCCATGGGGACGGTCACCTTCCAGCGGTGACACTCACAGGCTCTTGTGGGTCCCGTTCTCTGCTCTAGAACATCCATATGGTTTCACAGTGGCTTAGGAGAACTGCTTTGGGAGAAGGGGAAACTGAGGCACGGAGCAGTGGGGCCAAACTGAACGAGCAGCGCAACCTACCCAGCGTGCCCAGTTAATCCAGAGAACCTTTACTGGTTTGGAGTTTCTATGATTTCATGGAGTCACCATCCAGCACTAGGATGCTCTGGGACCCAGGAACATCTTCGGAGGGTGCAATGCTTGTGGTGCTGCCCTGGCGTTTTGGGGTGGCTGAAGTGGGATTTCTTTAACACTGCCCCGATTTTGGAGTCTCCCTCTTCCTTTCTGGAGGGAAAGGGGTGCTGTGGGCCACGGGGGGTGGCCTGGGGGTGCTGCAGAGCGGCTGGTTTTTTCTTTTTCTTTTAAACCTTGGCAAAGGAGAGTGGTCCCAGGTCCTGTGTGTAAAACCTCTCCCTGGAGCGTGCGACAGCGGTGACTAAGAGTCTCAGGGGCTGAATTTCTCTGGTCCTTGCTCTTCCTCGCCCGCGGAGCAGCCCCTCGGGCCCTGACTCACTTGGCTCCTGGCTATTTCCAGCTTTCCCTCCTCTCTCCCGGCACCTCCTGAGCTGGCAACTGTCTGAGCGTGTGGCTGGAAATTCCCTCCCTGAGTTTTTTGCCTCTTTTCCCCGTAGCATCGATGCCCAACGGGATCTTGGCTCCTGTGTCTAGGGTAGTCTCGGTGACAATGTGGTCCTGAGTGTAGCTGCTCTCCCAGCTGGAGAGTAAAATTTGGGGTTTTTTTCTCCCCACGGGAAGCTGCCCTGGTTGTGATTTCACCTTGGCTCCCAAACTCTTGGAGCTCCTTATTTTTCCCTTTGCAGCCCAAATTCTAGGTTCCCCACCCCACTTCCATCAGGATTTCCAGGCCGGTGACCCCCTTTATAGCATCATGGGCTGTTTTGGGAACAGCCATCCCAAGCTGTTGAGATTCTTGTGGATCATTGGAAGGTTCTGGAGGACTTCAACAGGGCTTTTGCTGCTGTGTTGGTGGCCACTGGGTATATCCACACAGATTATTATTCTCTTATTTAAGACAGTTTTGGAAAAGACCTTGAGCTTGGAGCAGAGGCCCAAGCTGAGAGGAGACATCTCAGGTCAGCTCTTCAGCTGACCCAAAACCAGAGCAGCCCTGTAGACTTTGGGGAAGGAGGGGGTGGTGGTGGTGGGTGGGGGTGATGTTTGGCACCGGCTGCGAACCTGACTCTCCTATTTTTAGAGCTTTCTTTTGCTCCCGGGGCTAAATCAGATCTCACCTCCACGGCTCATCCAGCAGGGCTGCTGCGGTGCCTGAGTGTTTGCAGGGTCTCACTCTCTTCCTTGGCAGTTACTTTTTTCCTTTTTCTTCTTTTTCCTTTTTTCTTTTTCTTTTTCTTTTTCTTTTTCTTTTTCTTTTTCTTTTTCTTTTTCTTTTTCTTTTTCTTTTTCTTTTTCTTTTTCTTTTTCTTTTTCTTTTTCTTTTTCTTTTTCTTTTTCTTTTTCTTTTTCTTTTTCTTTTTCTTTTTTTTTTTTTATTTTTTTTTTTTCTTTTTTCTTTTTCCTTTTTTCTTTTTCTTTTTTCTATTTTCTTTTTCCTTTTCTCTGTTTTCTTTCTTCTTTTTCCTTTTTTCCTTCCTACTTCGGCTTTGGATCTCAGTTTTTAATCTCCACATTTCCCTGAGGCTCCCCATATGGGGAAACTCGGGAAGGTTCCTCAGCCTTCAGCTGAAAAGTGCATTATTTCACCTGTGCCACCGCTGCAAAGACACGCTCGTCCCATTAAACCAGCCTTGCTTTAAGATAATGTTGTTTGGGGGTCTTTTTGGTGGAGTTTTCTTCCCAAATTGCATGTGGCTGATGGGCGGGGGCTGTCGTTGGAGCATCACGGATGCCACCAGCATCACAGCCCACCTGTGGGGCTCTGTGGGGTGGGAGGCTTCCATCAGAGCACCATGGATGCCACCAGCATCATGGTGTGTGGTCCAGCATGGGCTGCTCTGGAGAGCAGGGGGCTGCTGTCAGAGCATCACGGATGCCACCAGTATCATGTCATGTTGTCCAGTATGGGCTGCTCTGGGGCAGAGGAGGCGGGGGGGGGGGCGTTGCTGTTGGAGCATCACGGATGCCACCAGCATCACAGATGTCATCAGCATAGTGGCGTGTGGTCCAGTATGGGCTGCTCTTATGGAGGGAGGGAGGGGAGGTTGTGAAGCATCTCAGCCCATCCCGAGGTGGGTGTTTTATCCATGCCAGAGCAGGGGGTGGAAGAATCACCTTCTGGAGGTTTCTCCGTCAGTTAAAGCCTGGCTTAAACTTCACACCTAACTTTTAATGAGGGCTGATGCTCTCTGTGCTGCGACCCACAATGGCTTTGCCCTTGGGGACATCCCTCAAGGATGCTCTCGGCAGGCTCAGAGCTGCTGGTGCGTTACCTCCGGTGTCCGGGCTTGGCTTTTTCTCCAGCGTGACTCAGGCTGTCTCTGCTGCTGATTCACTCCAGCCGAGGACCCGGGGCTGTCCTCTGGAGCAGGCTCTCGGTGTGGCTGCCTTGCTGAAACGCAGCCCCCTCAGGTGGCTTTGGCAGCACGAGGTGACATCCTGCTCAGTGCAGGGAAGGTGTGGTGAGCAGCAAAGGGTGCTGCAGTGGGATTTGCTCCCTGGAAGCCAAACTCGCTGGGCTTTTGTGCTGGAGGAAGGTAGAAGAAGAGCTTTTCTGCTCAGAGGCTTTATTTTCGGGGGCTCTTGGAAACAGATGCTCTGGGTGATGGACTCATCATGAGCTCATCCTGGCAGGGAGGAGGCCTGAGGAGGATTTTTATTTTTTTATTTTTTTTTGGGAGAGGGGGGGGGAGTTGTGGGAGACGACACACAACACGACAAAATGTTTTCTTTCTGACACAGCCTGTGATTTCCACCTCTCATCCAAGGCCTGGAGTATGCTGTGGAGAGGAGGAGGTGTGGAGGGGATAAAGGTCTCACTGGGCAGGCAGAAGGGAGAAATGGGAGTGTCTTGGGTGTCACTAGGGTCCAGGCATCAGCAGGACGCTGAGCTCTACCTGCTCTTCTCCTCCTTGTCCTGCCCTCCCAGACCTGGGGGGGAGCACGTCATCCACCACTGACCTTTAGGGACCAGGGGAGGGATCAGATCCTGATCCCATGCCCCGTCTCTGATCCATCCTGTCCCCAAACCTCACAGTCATGAATGGTGCAAACATCTCATCTGAGGGCTTTGGGGATGAAGGTGAAGGGAAGGCTCTTTGGATTAGTCCTCTCAGAGTTCTCTTTTCATGGGTGCTCCCAGAGGAACCTTGCTCCAAACGCAGGCTGGTGCAGGTCTCTCTTCATCCCTTCATCACTGTCATCTCTAGTGCATCTCCGCCAACAACTGGGGCCCAGCACACCTTTCCTGGTGCATATCATAGCACTCAGAGAAAGGTTCCAGACTGATGGCCCCAGACACTGAGGTTTGCTGTCAAGTCATGGAACAGGTCCAGAGAACCCTCCCCATTCTCTGTCATCAATTTTGGGGAAGGGGGTGGCAGCAGCACAGCTCCTGGGGTGTTATGAGCCCCATTTTTGTTGAATGAGAACATCTCCCATCCCTGCTATTGCTGTTGACTAGGAGGGATTAGATGAGATGAACCAAAGGCAGGTGACACCACAAGCGTGCCTCAGGCTGCCCCAAGGTTGTTGTCATGGTAGTACATAAACTGGTCCACCAGTTGATCCAAATCAGCTAACAGCCTGAGTAATCTCTACTTTTGCAGGTAGTTGCTTTTGCCTCACTTTTCTTCATCCTGGTCTCCATCACAACCTTCTGCCTGGAGACGCACGAGGCTTTCAACATCGATGTCAATGTGACAGAGACCCTGGTGGTTGGCAACACCACGACCGTCCTGCTGACGCATAAAGTGGAGACAGAGCCCATCCTCACCTACATCGAAGGGGTCTGCGTCCTGTGGTTCACCCTCGAGTTCCTGGTTCGCATCATCTGCTGTCCAGATAAGCTTCTCTTCGTTAAAAACCTGCTCAACATCATTGACTTTGTGGCCATCTTGCCCTTCTACCTGGAGGTAGGTCTCAGTGGCCTGTCCTCCAAAGCTGCCCGGGACGTACTGGGCTTCCTACGAGTGGTCCGTTTCGTCCGGATCCTCCGAATCTTCAAGCTGACACGGCATTTTGTGGGTCTCCGGGTGCTGGGCCACACACTCCGGGCCAGCACCAACGAATTCCTGCTCCTCATCATCTTCCTCGCCTTGGGGGTCTTGATTTTCGCCACTATGATCTACTACGCCGAGCGGATCGGAGCCAAGACGTCCGACCCCCGCGGGAGCGACCACACTCACTTTAAGAACATCCCCATTGGGTTCTGGTGGGCCGTAGTCACGATGACGACCCTGGGCTACGGCGATATGTACCCCAAGACTTGGTCGGGCATGGTGGTGGGGGCTCTCTGCGCCTTGGCCGGGGTGCTCACCATCGCCATGCCCGTGCCCGTCATTGTGAATAACTTTGGGATGTACTATTCGTTGGCCATGGCCAAGCAGAAGCTGCCAAAGAAGAAGAAAAAGCATATACCCCGTCCGGCCCCGCTGGACTCCCCTACTTACTGCAAATCCGAGGAAAACTCCCCCCGTAACAGCACCCAGAGCGACACTTGCCCCTTGGCAGTAGAGGAGGGGGCGGCTGAGCGGAAACGGTCAGGTGAGACCCCAAAGGTGGGGCAGAGGGTGGGGGAGACCTCAGGAGCACCCCAAGGCAGCGTTTTTGGTCCCCATTGTCTCAGAGTCCCTCTTGGGTTGGTGGGAACTTGGTGGAGAATGGTCTGGAATGGTCCTTGGGTGCTTGGGTGTTGGGTGCCGTGTTGGTGGACCATGAGGCCGCAGATCAAGATCCTCCCTCCAGGCAGGGTGGGGGAAGCCCATATCCTGCTCTCTAATGGAGATCAAGTCACCATGGCATGATTCAAGGTGTCCCTACCTAACCCAGCTCTTCCTCACCCTGATAGAGGCAAGACCATTTTGCCCAGTTCCCACCTTAGCGTGGTAATGCCCTTGGGGTAGATTTTCTTTTGCTTCCTCCCACTGTAAATTAGGGCAAGTTTCACCAAAATAGATAAATCCATGGACATTCCCTGGGATTTTACCTCCCCATTCATCTTCTAGTAGATGTGTAGCATTCCTGCATGGCAAGGTCAACGTCGCTTCCTATCTTGTGCTCAAGCAGGAGAAAAAGACAGCCCCTGTACGTTGATTATTTGGTCACATGCACTGGGCTGAAATTTGGGATTTGGTGCCCGTTGTTCCTTCAGGTCAGGAGAGGGCATGGCCCCAGCTGTGGGCAGTTGTTGGTGGGCAGCATCACTTGGGAGACTGTGAGAACCCTGGCGTGGGTTCATTTGCTGCCACCAGAACCTACCAGCAGCTGGCTTTGCAGAGTGGAAACAGGAGGGACCACAGTGGGATTGTCTCCTGCACCAACGTGGCATTCCATGAGATGAGTTCTGAGCAGCCACTCATCTGGCCACATGTCTAACAGTGATGGGCCTTCCCTTGTGGGGACACAGGGAGCTCCAAGTGTCCCAGCTGGGTGTTTCCTCTTATAAATCTCCCCTTTTTTCCTGTTGGATTGGGGCCAGAGGAGGCCTTGGAGATGCTGGGAGGACAGGCTAAGAGGAGTTCAGCCTGGAGAAGAGAAGGCTGCAAGGGGAGACCTTGGAGCCCCTTCCAGTCCCTCAATGGGCTCCAGGAAAGCTGGGGAGGGACTCTTGGTGAGGGAGGGGAGCCCGAGGAGGAGGGGGAAGGGTTTGACCCTGGAAGAGGGGAGATGGAGCTGAGATGTGGGGAAGAAGTTGTTTGGTGTGAGGGTGGTGAGAGCCTGGCCCAGGTTGCCCAGAGAAGCTGTGGCTGCCCCATCCCTGGAGGGGTTGAAGGTCAGGTTGGAGGGGGCTTGGAGCAACCTGGTGTGGTGGGAGGTGTCCCTGCCCAGGGATTGAAACTGGGTGGGCTTTAAGGTCCCTTCCAACCCAAACCATTCCATGGTTCTATCCCATCTGCCCCAGGAGCTCTGGCAGTGGGGCACAGTGAGTATGCCCTGGAGGAGGAGATCAACCCCATCCCTTCACACCAACACTGATCCAGGACTTCACGCCAGACACTCACCTGGCATAGCCACCTATCAGCTAACGAACCTCTGAGTCAGACGACATTAATTAGCACATTACCACTAACCTGAGCAGCCTGTATTTGAGCAGGGTGAATTTTGGAGAGCTAATTCCCACCCATTAGGTGGGTGCATCTCAAAGACCAGGATGGTTTCTTCCCTGGCAAGCCCTGCTTGGGTATGTAACCCTTGGCAGGAGTAAGAGCTGCTGTCGGCTGCTTGGGATTAAAATTGGCATGGTCCTGCACCCATGGTGTCTCTAAATTAACATCTCCAGGCTGGGAATCAGTCCCTGAGTTTGTGGGTTTTGCTTTGGGCCATCTGCAAACTGGTCTTTTGCTTCCTGGCGTAGTCTAAGCAAACCTTTCTAACCATCCCGAGCACCTTCTCCTGTGGGTTTATTGAGCGCTGATGGGTCTCTGCCACCTTCTTGCAGACTCTAAGCAGAATGGTGAGGCCAATGTGGTGCTGTCAGATGAGGAGCAGCCACTGTCCCCAACCGATGAGGAGAAGCGGCCCATGCGGCGCTCCAGCACCCAGGATAAGAACAAGAAATCCTCCACGTGCTTCCTGCTGGCCACCGGTGACTTCTCCTGTGCAGCGGATGGAGGCATCCCGAAAGGTACAGTTGATGCTGGTCTGTGGGCTGGGAAGGGGGAGATGGAGGAGTGAGGTGGAGGTTTGTTGCCTGAGATGTTGGTTCATCGCCATCTGCCTGCCTGGCTGTGGTTCTCTGCTCCCCAAAATCCACTTGTCCTCCTGCCTCTCCATCTGCTTCATCTCCCTCCACCATGTCTCTCCATGCTAGCTCTATGCTTTTTGTTTTCTCCTCCCCCAAGTTCTCTTCCTCTGATTGCCACCATCTGGGGTCTGTGACCCCATGCTGGCTGGAGACAGGTCTGTCCCTTTTCTCCTCGTTGCTGTGACTTCTCCTGTCCCTCCAGTTCTTCTCCCTGGGCTTCCGTCACCCATCTCAGGGTGCTGTGAGGGGGACATCTCACCTGGGGAGGGGGTGAGGTTGTGACTGAAGGTGGTTGAAAAGTTTTTAGTAAGGGGGAAAAAAAACTCTAGAGGCTTTCCTTTTTCCTCTTCCCCCCTACCCTCCCTCCCCCCACCCCTGGTGTCTTTTGGTGGTTTCAAGCGTGGGGAGCCGTGATGTGTCAAGTTCTGCCTTGCCAAAAGCATGGGGCTGCCAGAGAGGCTGTCTCCTCTGGGCTTGGAAAGTGAGCTGTGCAAAGTGTTGAGGTTTCCTATAGGAAACTGTGGGGGAGATGAGTCAGGAAAACACAAACCTCTTCTTCCTGTGGCAAAACAAGAGTCCTCTTCAGTCTGGTCCCTTCTCACCATCCTTCTCCGCTCTACCAGGGAGAGTGCCCATCTCCCAGCACCCCAGCCCCTGGGAGGGTAAATCCGGTGCCTACCTGGAGCCATAAAATCCAGCTGCCCCCTTGATTGCTGGGATAATTCTTAGGACAGGGCTCAGTTTTCTTTTAGTTCTGCAGTTGTGTGTCCAGGGCGATGTGGGATGATGTAGCTGCAGGGCTGACCTTCCTCCATCTCCTTGGTACCATCTAATGCCAGTTGCTCACAGGGAACAGTGCCCACGAGCTGGGCCCAGGCAGGAGAAAAGGTGATGTTCTACATCTCCGAGCTACTCACCAAGACCTGCTGGCTCCCGTTGTGGATGCTCTGGAGGCCCTCAAGGGTTCCTTGCTGTGGCACTGCTTGGGATGGTAAAGACTGGGTGGGTTTGGGACAGAGGGAGGTATTTGGGGGTGATCACATTTTTTAGATTAGTAGAAGAAAATTGGTTGCTTCCTCCTGGGAAATCAAGGATTCCCTTTGGCATTCCTGCTCAGCATCATCCCTGAGAAAGAGGAGGGGGAGGAAAATGAAAAGCTTTGGTCACCTTTGGGTAGAAGTGTGTACTGTACAAATATTTGCTTGAAATACCTTGGGTTTGTGTTTTGTTTTTTCTTTTTTTTTTTTTTTTCCTGGAAATGCCTTTTAATGGGAAATGAGTCTCTTTTCTTAATGCCTGCTAAAGCAAAGAGGTGAGGGGGCTCTAGTCCTGCTCCAGACTGGGGAGGAGGGGCAGTGAACTGGAAGGGTTGAAGGAGAGGCATGAAAGCCAATGAGGATCTTCATCCTTACAAGGTGCTCAAGTCAGGCACCTCTTCAAGTGAAGCATTTGAGCTTGGTCCCACTGAAGCCAGGAAAGTCAGAGTAGATCTGACAGCTGAGGATCCAGTGATGCTCTCACTGGGCTCCCAAATCACGTTGCTTGGTTGCAGGAGACCAGGAGATTAATGTCATGCGTGGTGGCAGCAACAGCTAGTTGGAAGGGCGCTTGGGTGGTCTTCAGTGGTTTGTTCTGGTGTCCTTCTTGAAAAGATCCTGAAAACATGCTTTATACAAATAAGAAATAGATATGTATGTGGGTCCACCTTGCTAAAATGATCTTGCACCTGGAGAAAGGTGAATCTGGTGTCCAGAGGGGCTTGAGTGATGCATGAGACCTTTTGGGAAGAGGGAGCCTTGCTATCTGCTGTTGGGGATGGACCAGTGGGATGCTGTCCTGGAAGCTGACGTCTTCCCTGGTGAAATGCCCAGGTGTGGTCAGGGTTGGTGGTGTTCAGAGGGGCAAAGCACCCTCCTGTGCTCAGCCAAAAGCCGTTAGGAGCCGCAAAGGCGCCTTTTCCCTTGGTCCTGATTTATCTCCTGCTGAGGCTGTTTGTTCTGGTACTGGGATGCTGGCAGCTCTGCAAATTGAGATGAGCTTGGTTCTGAGCCCGACGTGCTGATGGCCATCTGTCAGATCCTGGGACAGGTACTGATGTCTGTACAAGCTGTGGAAATCAGGGGATGGAGCTGGTTCAGGAATATGCTGCAGATCTCAGCATCCATCATGGTTTGAGCCCCATTCCAGTGGTTGGTCTTGTTGGGGTGGCTCAAAGAGAAGAGCTCCCCCCTGCCCACCACCCCGTGGACCTAGGTCCTGGAAAAGACCGAGCTGGGCTGCAGTGGATGGCCACGTGGCACATGTTTCTTGTCCCTGTTGCTGCTTTCAGTGTTGTCACCTTCCTCCCCTGCTGCCAGGGATGGCTCCAGACCCCGTATCTCCCTCCAGCACTCAGGTCCTGCTTAGCAGTTCCCCAAAATGTGTCCTGCTGGGGCACAGACACGTTGGCTTGGGTCTGTCTTGGCATGTGAGCCCTCCTTTTCTGCTCGGATGGAGGGATATGGAGGCAGGATGAGTCCAGCATCCCCTGTGGTGGCGTGAGAGCGGTTAGGATGGTCTAGGAAAAAAGCAGGGGTTGGAACTAGAGTGGAATTTCAGGAGGAGCCACGGGGTGATGGAGTGGAATGGAGGGAAGGGGGTTTAACCTGGGACGTCACTGGTATCGCAAAGTGGTGATTTGTGGCTGGGTTGTCAGAATGCAGAGCATCATGCAGCTGATTTTGATTATTTTTATTTTTATTTTAAATATTATATTTTTTTCTTTTGACTCCTTTGCTTGCCATTCGTGCAGGGCCATGACCGGCGTGTGCCTTGAGTGGTGGTGGGATTGAGCTCACATGAGCACCCGCCGGTGACGCTCGGGCTGGGGGAGCAGTGACAAGCCCCCATTTGCACGGGGAGATGCCCGTGCCGGTGCGTGCGAGGGGCAGAGCAGCCTGCTCACCTTACCCCATCCCCATCTGCTGCTGCCACCTGAGAGCACCTTTGAGCGTCCTCACATGTGCTTAGGAGCTACCAGCATCCTCACGTGGACGCGTAGCATCACCAAGACCCCCACCGTGCGGGGAGAGCCCACCCCAGCCCCGGGGTTACCCCCTGCCTCACCACGCTGTTTAGGAGATGCCTCTGGACGGCTCCTTGGCAACGAAGATGCCGTTTATAAAGCGATCCCCGTGACCTCAGCACCTCTGTGAGTTGCTGGGATACCGGCTCCGTTAATGAATGGCACACGGTGGTAATTAGCAGAGCACAACCCTCCGGCGCTGAGTGGCTTGACTGCGTGGGGTGGCACCTGGTCCTGAGCTCGGTGGGAAACTGCCATGGCCTTGAGGGATGGAGTCCTGAGCTCCTTCCCAGGTGCTCCCATGAGGGTGGTTTGGGACTAAATCGATGGAGACAACAGAAGAGTCGGGCTGGGGGCAGGTTTGGGGGCAGGCCCTGGGGCCATGGAGCTTTTGTATGAAGTTCTGCCCCAAACGTGATGCTTGAGACCTAATCAAAGCTGGCAGTGTGATTTATTTATTTAATTCTTTTTCTTGGCTCTGTTTCTGCACCCATTTTCACACACTTCTATCCGATGATCTGAGCAAGAGGGTGAAGAGCATCCCCGTAAAGTGCTCAACAACATCAGCGGGTCCTTGCATCGCCAAGGCACCTTCCAGTAAGCCCCGACCCCATACCACCTCTCTGCCAAAAAACATGTCTTTTTGGGTGCTGGATCCATCTGTGACCACCCCCCCAAACCCCCCCCCCAAAGGTCTCAGGGACCGGTTGCATCTTGGCACCGTCGCTTCCCGCACGGGCGCAGGGCTCCAGGGTGGCAGGGAAACGCGTTGAGCTTTTCAAAGAACCTCAGTGCTCCAGGGGGAAAAGAGCAAGGTTTGCTGAAGCCTGATGCGGGGTTTTGGGGTGGGTTTGGTTTTTTTTTTTGGGGGGGGGG
>VXBJ01000361.1:89718-103365 GCA_013400055.1 Nycticryphes semicollaris
CTGGGGGAGCAGAGTTAGTGTAGGACCTACCCAAGCGTTGTGCTGGAGCAGCAGGAGGCTGGCAGCCCCTGGAGGCAGCACTGGGGGGAGTTTGGGGAGATGCTGGGAGGGGGAAAGTGGGATGGTGTGACCTCCCCACCTCTGGAAATTTGGAGGGGGGATGACCCTGGAAGNTCCAAGGCAGGTCCCTGGAGGATGCGGGCAGCAGGGCTGGAGCTCGCACACAAAATGGCTTTGAACGGGGAGGAGGAGATGGGAGTTAAAAGCCGAATCGTGTCCCCGGTAAATCAATCGACCTGACGGGGAATGTTTCTCGCAGGCCACGAGCCCTGCCGAGAGCTTTTAGCTGCTTGCAGGAGTGATTGAACCCGGAGCCGTGATATTTTTCAGCAGCCCCTTCATGTGCTGCCCACCGGTCCCCAAATTGCTGCTGGGGGGGTGATGCTGGGTGCCCTCGACCCATCCGTCACGGCAGCTGGGGAGGTGGGCACCTCTCCTGCAAGCTCTGGGATTCAGGGACTTAAATCCCAAGGGTTTTTTTGGGGTTTTTTTTTGCTGTTTGGTTGGTTTTTTTTCTGGGATGTAGGGGTTTGAAAAGCCTCCCCCTCCAGGCGCTGCTCACCCGAACCACACGGTTGATGCTCGATGGACGAGGCCTTTATTTTGAGGAAAAATGAGATGCTTTGGGAGCCCGTGTTCGCTCTGCAGCCAGGGAAAGCCAGGTCAAAGCCACCATCAGGAGCTGGTGTTGGGTTTTGCAGCAAAATCCCTGGGTGGAAAGGGCAGGTCTGTGGCTTTTATCGGGTGGATCAGGCGCTGTCTCCCCGTCTGATGGCCCCTCGCCTGGAAACCGGGTCCTGGCACATGGGTAGAGGCGGTGTTGTGACTCAGAGCTCCAATCAATGTTAATTAATTCAATGATAACGAATGAGAGGGGGAGAGAGAGAGAGAGAGTGAAGCAAAACCACTGCAAGATATTAATGCACCAGGCTTGGCTTTGGGACATCTGGCTTGGGAAGTTTTGGTCCACAGCAGGTTTCTGGGAGGAGAGGGCTGGGACAGGGAGGACTTCTGACCTCAGCTTTTCATTTTTGACCTCAAAATCGCCCTGACTCCATGCTTGGTTTCTCTCAGAGAATTGTTTCCCAAGTCTCTATTGTGGGGTCCACTCCAAGGCTTTTTTTTTTCCTGATTTACTGATGGAAGAGCAGCATTTTATCCCTCCAGAGGAGACCATTTCACTTGGTAGTTACTCCATTCTCAGTACCCTGAAAAGTTTGCATCCCCTGGAAGCTCAGTCTCCCTTTCCCTCTCTCTCTCCCTCTCATTTCTCCACAAAGAGCTGATGAAAGCGGTGTCTGATGGCGTGTTTAATACCTGTGTCTTTAATTGCAGACACCTGCCAAGACGTCCTCTCTTCCAGTTACCCCCAGGGTGAGGTGGTCACCTTCTCCTGAGTCCTGGCTGGATACAGGCAGCGCCCTGGTGAGGGATGCCTTCCCCGAGGGATGCTCTCCCCAAGGGATACCTTCCCCAAGGGATGCTTGCCCTGAGGGATGCCCTCTCCGAGGCAGAGGGATGTGTACCCCAAGGGATGCTTTCCCCAAGGTGGAGGGATGTGTACCCCCAGGTATGCTCTCCCCAAGGGATGCTTTCCCAAGGCAGAGGGATGCTGTCCCTGAGGCTGAGGGATTCTTTCCCCAAGGGATGCGTTCCCCAAGGCCAAGGGATGCTCTCCCCAAGGCTCAGGGACACTCTCCCTGAGGCCAAGGGATGCTCTTCCTAAGGCTGAGTGATGCATTCCCCCAGGGATGCTCTCCCCAAAGCGCAGGAGGCTCGCCCTGAGGCCAAGGGATGCACTTCCCAAGGGACATACTCTTCCCAAGGTGGAGGGATGCTCTCCCCAAAGCCCAGGGATGCTCTCCCTGAGGCTGGGACCTGCATTCCCCCCTTGGGGTGCTCCCCCTGAGGCCAAGGCATGCTCTCCCCAAGGAGCTTTGCTTGCCCAATTCAGCAGCCCAAAGCTCTGGCTCCCAGCCCTATGGCCGGGGCGGGGGGGTGGGGGTGGCAGCTGGGTCCCCCCCAAGAGGTGCTGCAGAGCAGAGGAGCCGGGAGGGGCAGTTGGGATGCCGGGGGGCAGACCCGCTCCCCTGCCTCCTGTCAGCCTTGCCACATACATGATCCCCCAGCACACCCTTGGGCTGCCCCCCTTCCCTCCTCCCCTCGCCCCTGCTTTCGGATGCACCGTGCCCCCTCTGCCTTCGGAGCCTCGCCAGCTGCTCACCAGGACATCGCCTGCCCATGGCTCCATCCGTGCTCTGACCCACCATCCTCAAAGGACCGCTGGGGGCCCTTCTCCAGGGTTTGGAAGGCTCCATTTGAGGTGCCATGAGCGGGTCGCAGTATCATCACCCCCTCTCCCCCCGGCCCCTTCCTTCTCATGGGTGCTTACCCCAGGGCGCGGACCCCCAAGAGGATGGGTGGGGACGAGCGGGTCAGCTGGGGCACAGGGACGGGGACGGGAAGCAATAGGTGACGTGGTGGGGTGGCCTGGAACGGGTCAGTGTCTTTCTAACGCTGTTACATATCTCTGTGATCAAGGCAATACTACCCCCGTGTCCGTCTGTCCTGTACGCATGCCTCTAACTGTCCCACTGTACTAGAGTTCAAATAAAGACATCCATGAGCTGAGTCAGCTCCCCCTACCCCTCCTTCGCCTCCCTCTTTCCTCGCCACCTGCTCCTTGCCTGTGTCCCCCCCATCCGCCACCCCTGTCCCCACCTTGGGTGGCCCTG
This sequence comes from Nycticryphes semicollaris, assembly GCA_013400055.1. NCBI lineage: Eukaryota > Metazoa > Chordata > Aves > Charadriiformes > Rostratulidae > Nycticryphes > Nycticryphes semicollaris. The sequence goes on from VXBJ01000361.1 coordinate 92,514, forward strand.
GCAGTGGGGAGGGTGATTTCAGCAGCGGTGTTGCCTGGATGTTCTGGCCGAGCTCCTCGCTTTCTCGCACGGCTTGGAGCAGAGCCCACTGGGAAGCCCACGGCCGACTGGTTTCAACAGCCACGCGATATTCATTCGTTGAAGGGACAACACTGCAGAGCTGGGAAAGGCATTGGCTCTGCCCGCTCCGACTGTCAAAGAGGAAATGATCAGCATTATGGCCCCACCGGTGCCATCCTTAGGTTTCAGAGTGAACGCCGCATTGAGGTGAAGGGGCTGGTCCTCCCCAGGCTCCTTGGCCGCAGAGCCGAACGGATCAAGCCTACTCACTGGTCTAGGGCTAAAAATTCATTGCCTTTTGGGGCTGGGGTGCTGCTGGTGTCACTTTTGGGGCAGCTCCGATGGAGGTTTAAAGCCCCTGCACTTCCCGATGGGCAGCGTGAGTCCCTAAAGAGCCAAAGAGACCTGGCCTGACTCCAGTCACTGCTGCAGTGAGTTGGAAGGGCCTCAGCTGACACCTCCAGGGTGGAGATTTTTGGGGTTCTCCCTCCTGACAACCCGCCTGAGGGCACTACATCTAATATTTGAAACCAATGACGCAGGGAGAGGCCGGGATGGTTCAATCCAGGGGGAAAACTGAAAAGCTGCCACAAAACCCGAAAGAAAACAGTCGCAAATGTGAGCAATCGGTGGCCGGGAGCCAAAGAACAATTAAAACAAGAGCTTTTCTCCGAGGCCGGGAGCGAGATGCTCTGCGAGAGCCCTGCCGTGCTGCTGGGTCCCCGAGGATATGAAACACCATGGCCGTTCTTCGACGTGGCTGTGGTCAAGGAGTGATCATGGGATCAATGCTGAGAGCACCTGCATCTCCCCAGGGTCCTGCCCACGCAGAGTTTGGGGACCGGGAGTGCTCGGAGCATCTCGGAGGTGCTCAGGACCCGCCGGGCTGCTTGAGGTTGGTCTCAAGGGCACCAGGTCAGCCTGCCTCTTTGGGAGGTGGGTTTAGGGACAGGGAGGTCATGATGTGGGTGGTTGGTACAAAGCTGGCTGAAGATGTCCCCTGTCATGTCCCTCAGTCCCTTCTCCATCCTGGCCAAAGCCTCTTCCCATCGCTGGTCTGTACCACATCAGCCATTTGCAACCTCTTCCTCATTGGCTCCCAGACAAAAAATTAATCAGGAGGAACAAACCGGTGGCTCGGGGACTGAGGTTGTCCCCAAGGGCCACCTGTCTCTCCACGGTGCCCCTGTCTTCCTCCTCCCTCTTTGGCTGTTAGCTGGGAGAGAGAGGTAGGTCCCTGTGTGAGTGTATCATGGAGCAGGCAGGTGGGTGTCAAGTGCTGCCAAGCCTTCTGAACCTACACAAAGGTGGACATGGGCCATCAATCAGGTAAGGTCCTTCACACCAGGACACCCTGGGGGGTGTCTAAGTGCTGGAGAAGGGGTGGAATCCCCCATCCCAAATCCCCAGCTGGTGTAGGGCTTCCTTATCTCTGACTCTGGGTGCTCCATCATGGCAGGCTGGGGCTGTGCACTGGGCTCCTGGCCATGGCCGTGGCCAGCCCAGCTTCCCAATGGACTACTGAGAAAACGGAGGGTTGTGGTGGATGAGGGTATGGAGATGGGGGAGGCTGGACCCCTGGCAGGGGGGTGGCAAAACCCTCTTGGGGGGAGCACAGGGACCAACAACACCTGGAGGGAGCAGAAAGTTCAAAGGGAAGCAGAAAGGGTCATTTATTGATGCTGCTTGTGGCCCTCCAGGGACCACCACCATGTGCCACTTTGGCCATCCCCACGAGAAATTCAAACACTTTTTGGGCAGTGGGATGCTCCCGGCATTCCCAATATCCCCACGGACCCCATCCCCACCGTCAGGAAAGCCTGGCTGAGCCCAGCAATTCCGGCAGCCCCAGGGTTGGCAGGGATTTCGTTAGTGCCACCGCTCACTTGGAGCCACAAGGCTTGGATTTTAGGCGGTTTTGGCACAGCTCCCCTCCTGGCCCACGTCTCTTGGCTCATCATCCCTCTAGAGATAAATCCAGCCCCAGCCAAGCAGGAGGAGGGGACAAGGGACAGGGATGGAACCTGGCACACTCTTACACCCTCCAATTTCTTTTCCCCAATAAAAATCACCCTTTCCTTCATGTCCAGGAGCATTTTTGACTCTTTTCCTTTAGTTTTGAAGCCTGGGAAAGACCAAGCAGGGAGGGAGGCACACGTGGCACCTGGGGGCACGCAGTGGAGAGGAAACATGGGCAGAAGGACCTGATATGGGGGAGGGGGGGGGCGGTGACAGCATCCCTGGCCTCAGGGCTGGGATTAGCCATTGGGTGCACTTAAAGGAATTTTAATCAGTGAAAAGATGGTGCTGTCAATATAAACAAGCGAGAGGCTCTGTGGGTCCATGCCAGGACGATGAGCGCATGGGTTTTTTAATCTAGGGAAGTAGCTGCTGGGGAGGGGAGGGAGGTTTCGGGGGGAGGAGGGAGGACACCAGCACACAGGGAGCTGCCACCACACCAGGGATAACCGAGGGGCCAGATCCAGGCCAGGAGAGGGTTTTCCCACCCTTTGGAGGAAGTGATGGGGAAAGGGGTGGGAGGGGGAGGTCCCCGGTCCTTGCATGGGACAGGTTGGGTTTCTCTGGAGCTGGTTTGCTCAGGGATGGTCCTCCCATGCCTCAGTTTCCCCTTTCCAAAGCGAAGATGCAGGGAGTGGGGGTTTAAAAAGTGGGATTACTCGCAGGGTGCTGGGTGAAGGCTGTGGGACGAGCCCCAAGCAAAGCCTCAGGAGACCAGCAGGAGCTGAGCATCCCTGTCATAAGCAGGGCTGAGCCAGCTCCAGGCAAGGATGGGCTTCCAGAGCTTCGTGTTGCATCTCCATCCCAGGGACAGGAGCAGCCGGAGCCACGGTCACTGGGCTGAGCATCGATCAGACCCTTCGGAGCAGGTATTCTCTGTAATCCCCTGGCAGCAGATCTTCTTTAAGGGATTTCAAGTGGGGAGACAGTCGGACGTGAGCAGACCTGGGTGTGCTTCTCGATGGCTGGAAGTCACCTGCTAAAATCAACGTTACCCTGAGACGAGTGAGGAAGGGCTCTCCCAGCTCACGTCCCCATCAGGGGCACACAAGCGATGGTGGCTGTACCATTCCTGTTAAACACCCCCCACAAGCACTGGGCACTTTCCCTTCTGCCCCGTCCTGCTCTGCTCTGGGGAGGCACANGGGTGGTTAAGGTAAGAGGAATGAAATGAGGGGGTGCTTTGCTCCCTTTGGGATTACTGGGACTCTCTGAAGCTCTTTCCTCCTGTCAAGTCCTGCTGCAGCACAGCAGAGCCCCAGCCTCGTGGGCTGGGCTGGGGACGTGGATTGAAACTCCCTCCCCAAACTTGGTGCAATCCCTTGAGAAATCCTTTGCAGCCCAGTCTTTCTCCAGCTTTACTCCTGTTACCCCTATTTCTACCTGAGCACCACTCTGCTCCAAAGCAACTGGATCTTCCCTCTACTCTGCGCTTGTGAGACCCCACCTGGAGTATTGTGTCCAGCTCTGGAGTCCTCAACATAGAAAGGACATGGGCCTCTTGGAAGGGGTCCAGTAGAGGGCTGTGGAGATGCTGGGAGGGCTGGAGCACCTCTGCTGGGAGGACAGGCTGAGAGAGATAGGGGGTTCAGTCTGGAGAAGAGAAGGCTCTGGGGAGACCTCAGAGCCCCTTCCAGTCCCTCAGGGGGCTCCAGGAAAGCTGGGGAGGGACTCTTGGTGAGGGAGGGGAGCAAAAGGATGAGGGGGAAGGGTTTGACCCTGAGAGAGGGGAGATGGAGCTGAGATGTGGGGAAGAAGTTCTTTGGTGTGAGGGTGGTGAGAGCCTGGCCCAGGTTGCCCAGAGAAGCTGTGGCTGCCTCATCCCTGGAGGGGTTGAAGGGCAGGTTGGAGGGGGCTTGGAGCCACCTGGTGTGGTGGGAGGTGTCCCTGCCCAGGGCAGGGGGGTTGGACCTCCACAATCTTGAAGGTACCTTCCAATTCTAACTATTCTATGAACCAGTTTCTTGGGAAGAAGGGTTCAGGATTTCTCCCAAAGGCATTTCAGTGCCCTGTTTGCTTACTGGGCTCTGTCCCAGCCCCCTGGCATGGCTCTGCCCAGCAAACTGCTGCCGTATACACAAGGTGCTGAGCCAAATGTGGGGCTGGGATGGATGAACCCAGCCCCCCCTCCCCCCATTTTTCCCATCCCTGGGGAGATTTACAGCTGCTGAGCTCGGCAGCAGTCCTTGGCTCCTGCATCTCTGCATGTCCCCTCCCATCGGTGATGGTTCAGGCTCTTAGTTTAATAGGACTTTGGCAAGAGATGGCTGGGGATGGTGGTGTTGATTATGTCCAGTTCCCACTCATTTAATGTGATGAAATCTAATAAATAACTCGAGCCCGGAATGGCTTTTCTTTACCATCAAGGAATGAGACTTGCAGCCCATTTTTGGCTGGGCCACGGGAGCCTTGCATGCGATTATTTTACCTCCCCGGCTATTCAGAGCCCATGGCTTTAATCCTACTGTTGCTGGAGAAATCTCATAAAGCCCACAAAAAGTGACCTAAAATGGGCCTTTTCAGCAGGGCAGATGTTTGAGGGAGCCCAGGGTGCTTGTTCTTTTCCTTGAGATGGCAAAAAGAAGGCCTGTAGCAAGTTCTCCTGTCCTCAGCCCCCCAAAAATTCACCTGAAAAGGGTTTGGTTGATTTTTATTTTTTTTTTTTAAACTGGGAAATTGGCTTTTTCCCCTTTGGGCAGGGGAGAGGGGTGTGTGTAATTTCCCACTGCAAAACCCTGATCATCACCCACCCTAAACCCTCTGAGCTGGGGATGGCATTTCTTCTGCTTCTCCGGTTTCCAGTGGAAGCAAAGGTTTGAGGCAGCATCCCGGGAACGTTGGCTGTTCTCCCCTGGGACTGGGATGAAAACAAATGAGCAGATGTAGAGTTTCCCCGGAAAAATCAACCCCAGCTCTCCCAGCCAGCTGCTGGGTTGGATGAGCTTCCCCCAAAACCACCTGGATGTGGCTTCATCCCCCTGCCCTGGGCTTTTGAGAACCTTTTAATTAGGAGGCAGGGGTAATTGAGGGTAGGGGGTTGCTTGTGTTGGATACAGGGGTGTTGCAAGCTGTGGTATTTTGGAGGTGAAGGGTGATGCTGACTCCTGGTATGGCTGGGGGCAACTGGGATTCACTGGGACAGGTCTGGAGCAAGCAGGTTTGTGCCTCAGTTTCCCCATCCTGAGGGAGGGTGTGATGCTGGGAGGAAGCCTTGGAAAAAAAATAAAAAGGTGGTGGTGGTTTATTCTGCAAAAAAAAATAAAAAAGGCAGCTCTGGGAGTCAGGCGAGGACAGTCCTGGTTAATTGGAAAGAGGAGAGCATGATCTTATTTGCCTATTACGGTCCCAGCAAGACTGGGCTGACACACAGCTGTGGGCACAGCGAGGGCTGGCAGCGCGGATGGCCCCGATGTCCCATGTCCCGGAGGTAACCACTTACTGGACCTGCCATCTTTTCCTCCAAGAGATGCTACGAGGAAGCACTGTGCTGTGTCAAGGCTCGCCAGTGGGCAGCCAAGGTCACCCCTTTCCCCATATTGTCCCCAAACTCCTCGAAGGGGATGGTTGGCTCCTTCCCCCCCAGCCCATGCTGGTGCTTGGTCTTGAGCTTGGCCAGCTCCTCCCAGCTGGCAGGGGACCGAGAGAAACCTTGTTTTCTTGCTTTTACACCTGGAAAAGGGCATCTTGGAGAGGTTAAAACAAAACCCCAAGGACCAGTGGGGTGCACGTCACCAGTTGCTCCCTTCCCCTCCATCCCTGAAGGGGGGGGAGGAACAGGCTTTTTCCCCACACTCCCCACACCGTGATGGGGTGAGAACCCATCATGATGGGGCTGAGACCCCACCATTACCTCCCCCATCCCTTTTTTTTCCTCCTTTTTTTCTTTTTTTTTAGCTGATTCATGAAATTTCTGCTCTGGCATCGCCGTGTTGCTTTAAGCTGTTTACGCGAGTTCAGGAGGCGACAGTGCAGGGTATTTTTAGCTCGCCGGGTAGCAGAGAGGGATTAAAATGCAGTCAGTGTTACAGACGCTGGGGCTGAATCAGTATTCCTGCACAAGCCTCTCCCTGCCAGCGTTTTCCATTGAGTGTCTGAAAAACCCAAGTTTCCATGGAGACCCAGCTCCAGGGCAACCCGTTTTCCTTGCAAAAGGAAAAAAAAAAAGAAATTAAAAATAAATAAATAAAGGCAGAAGGTAAGGAGCGGGCACAAGGGATGGCCAAGCTCCAGGAGGAGGATGGTGGCTATAAATCCGTGGTCCTGTCTCACCTGGGATGCAGGTGTGGAAGAAGAGGTGGGCGTTGGGTTGTGAAATGCCATTAAAAGCTGGGTTGCTCATCTCATCCCATACCTCTTTGGTTTTTTTTTTTGAGGGGGGGACTAGATGAGTGTTCTGGGTGGTGGGTTTGCTAAGATGGTGGTGGAAGCTGCGGAAGAAAGGAGGGATGTGGTGCCCAAGAGAAGATGGGTTTGGGTTTGCCCTCCTGAATGGTGGAACCAGGAATTTCTCCTCCATCTCATGGAATTAAATGAATTAAATCAGCAGATCCTCTTACTCATGTTGGGATGATGTCTTGAGGCACTTCTGAAAGGGCTTTGCCAGAGGCAGGTCCTCTCCAGTCCACAGTGTGGGAGCAGAAATGCTGTAAGAGCACATGAGGATGAAGATGGTTGCTTAGCATTCCACCATGGAACTGTCTTGGTTTGCCGGTTGGCCAACATAGAGATGTCAGCCACAAGAGTTTCCCATGGAGAAGAGACCTGAAACTTTGCTGTTCTTTATTTTCTAGCTCAGCAATTCCACCCCTTCTCCTTCTCCTGCTGCATGTGTCTGGGAAATTTGGAGGGGAGGGAAGGAAAAAATTAGTTCTTGATAGATATTTCTATAATTTCTCCTGCCTGTCCCTAGCACTGTGGTGGAGCTTCATCTCAGCTGCTGTAGTGACAGCGTTGGGTGGTGGCAAAGCGGGTCAGCGTGCAGGGAAACTTAGTGCTCCCAGTTTGGTACTGGGGAAGATTTGGCAAGAGAGATCTGGGGCTGGCTCTTCTGCAGCAGTGAGACCATCATTTGCTTGTCTACATAACCACAAGATGGTTGCTCTGAGGACTCATTTGGTGGCACCCTTGTAGATAATGGTGTGATGGGGATGTGGACATGGGTTGTATCTTGAACCCCAGGAGCTGGTCTCGATTTGGATGGCCCCCAGTGGGGTTCTGCCTTGGTCGTGTGTTTTCCAAGCAAAGCCCCATCCTTGAACCCACTGAGGTCCATCTGGAGCCAAGGCGTTTTCTCTCAGTTGCTTTCCCTTTACCATGATGGGACTTGAAGAAGGAAGAAAAGTAGAAAACCCAGCCTGGGACCGCTTGTAGGTGCCCCAGTGGAGGCTGAAACCAAGCAGTAAAGCATGGTGATACTAAGGGCCAACTCTAGGAGTGGCCAGTTCCACCACTGACTCCTTGTGTGGGCATAGTGGATTCGCAGGGACTGAACCATGGGTGATATGTAACATGGTGCAGCTTCTTGGGAGGGTTGGGATGAATCATCTCTGGAGACATGAGGTGCTTCTGGGAGTAGAAGGGCTCCCCATATCCAGATCTCCTGGTGAGATCTTGTCCAACGGCAGGATCTGAGGGCCGACAGGCCTCCCAGGGAGATGGAGCAGATATTTTTCAGGGAGGGCACAGACAGACATGAGCCAGTGACCACCTGATGCAATGGGGTAACTTGAGGCCATGTTCTCCGTGATGGGGTTTGGTATTTTGATTTTTCAAAGCAGTCAAGAGTGGCCACGGTAGAACAAATCTACTCGGTTTTCAAAGCAGAGTTTGTGCTTTCCCATCCTTCACCCGAGGAAAAGAATGAAATCCCATCTGCAGCAAAACTTCTTTGGTGTCTCAGAGGCTTTTTCATTAAAAGAGAAATGGATGTTTAAAACCCCGTGTCCTCCAAGCAAGATCCAAGTTGAGAACTTGTACCAAACAAAATGATATTTTGCTGCAGCATTTTTCAGCCTGATTGATTAATATTTTTGCTCAAACGGAATACTTTCTGTGGAAAAGGCTTCTTTTGATGTAAAAACTGTTGTCATCGGCTTTTTTTTAATTGAAAAACCACTTCCACTTTCATTAATAGCTGTTCTACCATCCCTAGCCTGCACTCAGCATACCCGAAACAGCTCCAATCCAGTGGGTTATTTTCCAGGATTGGAAACAGCCCACACGATGGGCTTTTATCTCTGTTCATGGTGAATTTAGGCAGCCTTCTTCCTATTCAGGCTGTGTTCGCAAAATGGTCTGTTTCCCTTGTTCCAGATAATAAAAGGCAAAAAAAGCCATATTTTCAGCCCAGTTCCTTGTTTTTCTGTGGTCTTGGAACTTTTCTCTCCCCATGGAGTCAAGAGGGTGTTGCTGGTGGGGCTTTGGTGTCTGAGGTCCATGGGTCTGCTCTTGGATGTTGGCATTGGCCAACGTTTGGCATGGGATAGTAGAGGATTAATGCAACCCTTAGCGCCCACTGGGTATGGGGGCACTGGTTCAACTGGGATGCAAGGTGTGACCCTGCTGGGTAACCTGGGTACAGTGTGTCACCGTGGCAGGGGTGTTTCAGTCGCTGGGCTTGAGGACCATACGTGGAGCCCTGCCAGATGCTTGGTGGCAGCAAAGGAATTTTTTCACGTGTATCTCAGGAGCTGCATAAACACATGCAAATCAAGCTCCTCTTATCACTGCTGGCCACCTGGGCTGCTCCAGCCTCTGCCTTTTGTTTTTTGGTTTTGGTGGTTTTTTGTCCCCAGGGTGAGGGGATCTTCAGCTTTGCTTTCTCCTCACAGGAAATTACTGGGGCAGAGTGGGTGGAGCTGCCCCAGGGAAAAAGACCTGGGGGTGTTGGTGGACAGACAGTTGAACATGAGCCAGCAGTGTGTCAAGTGGCCAAGAAGACCAACAGCATCCTGCCCTGGATCAGGAACAGTGTGGNGGCTGCCCAGGGAAGGGGTTGAGGCTCCATCCCTGGAGGGATTTCAAATCCGGGTTGACACAGTGCTGAGAGACATGGGTTAGTGATGGGTTTGATCAGAGTCAGGGTGATGGTTGGACTCCATGACCTTAAAGGTCCATTCCAACCTGGAAAATTCTATGATTCTATATTTGCCAAACAGCCTGCAGCAAAGAAAAAGAAAATTTAAAAAAAAAAAAAATCAAAACAAAGCCCAAGCCAAATCACAGCAATCCAGACATCTACTGCCTCTATTCCTGTAATGTGGCTAAAATCCTCCATGGGACCCTCTGGCTTTCCTTTGGGAAAGGAAGACTCATGCAGCTTTGTTCCTGGTGTCCCAGGGAGAGGTGGGGAGGGGAGACAGCTTATAAACCTGGTGCTTTTAAGCCCTGGTGGGAAATGTCACCCTGTTTGCGGTAGAGCATTGTGTCATCCCTTGTGAGTGGAGGCTGCAGGAGTCTTGGCCAGGGGGAAGGAGGGAGAAGCCCTTGTGGTAGGAATGCTCTGGTTGCTTCCAACTGGAATAAATACCGTCTCCTTCCAGACTCACAGGCAAAGGGAAGGTCAGCTTTGCCCGTGCAGCTTTGCCAGGCTGGCGTGACTCCTCACAGGGCCAACACCAACATTGTCCCCTTGCAATGTGTTCCTCAACTCCCTTTAAACCCCTCCCCCTCCACTGCCCTGGTCCATCTCTGTGGGGACCACCCCCACCTCCAGCCTCTGCTTGGCATTTATAGCTGCCCTTTGCAGCTCTTTTGTTATTTTCTGCTGTTGGGGTTTTTTGGGTTTTGGTTTTTTTTAAAAAAAAAAAAGAAAAAAAGCAGCTGACACCAGCTTGCTGTTTGTGGAAGGCAACTATTTAGGGACATAACTAGTGGGTTTTGGAAAAGATACCATAAGGGGGAGAGCTGCGGTTCCAGACTTGCCTCTGCCCAGCTCCCTGCCAGCCAGCTCTGCTCAATGGGGTGCTTTTAATGGGATGTTAACGACTCAAAAAATATATATAAAACAATATAAAATACCATGGAGCAATTTCTGAGTGGGATAATTGTGAGGCAGCTGGAGCTGGGGGCTCTTCATGCTTCCCAAGCAGTTGTCCCTCTCGGAGAAGGACGTCACATTCCTGTAACTTGTTTAAATGTGTCCTTGGTGTTGACTGGTGTGTTGAAAGCCAGGGTGAGCTGATGAGCTTGGCAGAGCTGGGCTTTGAGGGGAAGTAATGGCCTTTTAAGAAGCTGGGGCTGAACTGAAACAACTCCTCCAGAGAGGATCTGGGGAGGCAATTAGGGAGAAGCTGGGAGAGATGTGGGTTCTTCTCTCTGTTCTTGGTTGTGGCCATGATGGGAGGAAACCCATGGGCTCTGTGAGGCAGAACAAGGGCTGCTGTATCCCAGAAAATGATGGGTATAAACTGGGGGTGGGTGGTGAGGAACCCTGTGGTGTCCCCCAGCCTCTGCTAAAACCCATCAGGAGACACCATGGGCTAAATGTCCCTGTTTGTGGAGCTGCTGCTTTGCTCCCAGTCAGCATCCAGTGCCCCTTGGCTTGCAATTCATGGGGCTTGTCACTTTTAAATTTATCCCTTTTCGGGCAGGAGGAAGATGGATGGGGTAGAAGGAGGCGGGGAAGCGTTTCTCTCTCCAGGTCTATTGTCTAATCAAAGGGAGCCTGACTTTAAAGGCTTCCCTTTGAGTGAGGAGCTGATGGGGAATGTATATCATTAAAAATGTTCAAGCGGCTCCATTCCCCAGCACCTCTTTGAAATTGCTGGTGACT
>VXBJ01000361.1:108117-126467 GCA_013400055.1 Nycticryphes semicollaris
TAGAAGGGGGGAGCACTGTAAGGTAAGGGCTGGGTGCCATGGGTTGTGGGGGAAGGGGTGGGAGACCATCTGTGCTGGGGGAAAGGGTTGGGGTGAAAGAAGTGAGTGAGAAGAAAAAGCAGCAGGAGGCAGAGGTGGCCTGAGGGGCTCCAAAGTGCCCCATTGTCTGGTCACTGGCAAAACCCCAGCTCTGTCCCACTGTGCAACAGGAGGCACAATCTCCAAGGACCCCTGTCCCCCTCTGCAATGGGAGCCACTGGCTCTGAGGACCCCTGTACCTCTCTGCAACAGGAGCTATGGGTTTCAAGGAGCCCTGTGCAATGGGAGCCACCAGCTCTGAGGACCCCTGTTCCCACTCTGCAATGGGAGCCACCAGCTCCAAGGACCCCTGTTCCCCTGTGCAACGGGAGCCACCAGCTCTGAGGACCCCTGTCCCCCTCTGTAGTGGGAGGCACCAGCTCCAAGGACCCCTGTGCAACAGGAGCCACCAGCTCTGAGGTCCCCTGTCCCTCCATGCATGGGGGTGCAATGGGAGCCACCGGCTCTGAGCACCCTTGTCCCCCTTGTGCAACAGAAGCCACCAGCTCCTTGTGTCCCTCTGTCAGTGCGGGGCTGCTCTGTGCTGTGTGCCCAGGTCTGGATGGCAGAAGCTGGGGGTGTCCTGGACCTACACCAAGAGCATCTGCAAACAATTCGCCTTCGCAGAAGTTCTTGGCAACTGGCCTGGCTGGTCCAACAACACGGTCTGGGGCTGTCCCAGCCCCAGCAGGAGCAGCAGAAGCCTTGTGGCTAATCCATAGGTCTTAGGGACAGTGAGGAACGTGGTTAGATGTTGTGTGTGGGTTGCGGTTTTCAGCTTTTCTCACTTCATGTAATGTTTTCTGAAGGTGCTGGGTCTCCTCTCCAGATCTTGGTGGTCTCCTGGCATCAGGTTCCCCTTCTTAAAGGCATTTCAGGGTGCCTCTCCCCCTCTAGACATGGTTTTGGTGTGTTTGTTGGGCTGTAGCCCATGGGTGCTGCTGAGTTGCCAAAAGAGAGGGATCCCGGAGCTGTCCTGAGCTGAAAAACGACTGCAGGAGTTGATGGAACATCTCCAGGGCTTTCAAAGGACCCTGCCTGAGAAGCGGTTTTACAGTAAATCGTGCAGTTTCCTCTGCCCTGGCTCCTCTGTCCCATCTCCCAGCCAGAATGTGGGGAGAATTTTTTTCCACCAAGTGGACAAATATTCCCAGCGGCTCCAGCCTGCATTCGACGGAGGTGTGAGAAACAACTTCAGTGCCAAAACCCGAGCGTGTAGCAAGCGCCCGGGGAGGAACGGGCTGCATCAGCTCCAGCTCATGCAATTTAGTTTGCTGTGAATGCTCCCAGAGTGTCAGCAGTGGTTATTGCATCTCAGCGGAGCGACCGTAACCTGGTTATCGGCAGCCGTTACCTTGGGGTCGTTAAACACCAGGAAAAAAGCAACTGGAGTCTCTTAAGGCTTTCTGGAGAGATTGGGACCAAAATGGAAGCTCTGAGTATTCCCAGGCTCCGAGATGTGTTTCCTCTTGTGTCTGTGCTCCTTCCCCTGCCTTGTGGGACTGTTTGGAGGAGCCTGGCTGGGAAATCCAGGCTGGTCCCCAGTGGTTAAATCCTGCTGGGGCTGCTCACTCAGGGATGGTGCAGATGAAGATTAAATCCTGCCCCGGAGCAGACGGGCTGGGGGAGCTCCCTATGGGGCAGGACCTCAGCAGGGATCCATCCTTGGGATCCCCATTTTCTGGTTTACTATGTGCTCTTGTCTGTATTTTCAGAGGGATCCCAGTGAGTCAGCCCTTCACAAGGGTTGGAGGTGTCTGAGCCGCCGGGGAAGTGCCAAAAAAACACCCTAAAGGTGGGTTGCAGGTGAGGAAATTTGGGAGGGGAGGCAGGGATGGAAAGCCACCAAGAAAAAGCAAGAATCCTGGCAGTGCTGCTCCTTCCCACTCAACCCACCCAAAGGAGCCAGACAGAATCCCCACCACCGCCCAAGAAATGGCCAAAGTGAAGGATTCGGGAGGAGGGGGAGGCTGCTGCTGGGGCGGGGGAGACAGCCGCCAGGATGGAGCTTGGTGCCAGGAGTTAATTGCCTGTGGAAAGGAGGGATGGGAGAGGGTGAGGGGCAGAGCCAGAAGGGCAAATCATACCCGTAGGGAAGGCGAATGAGCCACTGGCCCATGATGAATCATGTCGGCTTTTCAAGGGCATCAGCGGGAAGAGGACAGGGCAGGAGACTGCGTCGGCGATGAAAGGGTTAACCTAACCAACGGCTTTCTCCTCAGCAGCAAAGACTTGGGGTTTCCACTGGTTTGTATTTCTCTCCTGGCAGTGTTTAGGTGCAATAAACCCTCATGTGTGTACACACACACACACACACATCCCTTCTCCTGAGAGCTGCCTGGGGAAATAACCTCTTCCATCTGTGGGGTCTGTGTGTGGCTTGTGGCCAGGAGGCACCGGGGGACCTCATTAGCTCCAGGGATGGGTGCCTCCAGGATCCGTGGGTGTCAGATGGGAAAATGGAGATGTAAAGCAGGGAAATGGCTTGGCCTGGGGTGGGAAGTGAATTGGGTTTGGGGTGAAGTTGGGGAGTGGGCTCTGGATGGACCCTGCAGAAGCTGAGTACAGCGGGGATGTGGCTTCGCTTCTGAGCAGGTACCAAAAACTGGCCCAGAGCACCAGGACCCTGAGCAGATTGTGTCCTGCCAGTGTAGGTTTAATCTACTTTAAGATTATAGAGGGGCTTAAAAAGCCCTGTTGGGTGCTTGGGCAGGGTTGCAGAGGGGGAATATTTCACCCTGGTTGTTCTCGGCCGGCGATGAGCAGCACCCTGAGGCAGGAGGGGGGGACGGATCCCACCATGCTCTGCCCTGGGTGAGCTCTGGCTGCTGCTCTTGCTCAGCCCTGTCTGCTCTTTTTTGAACTGATGTTTTTTGTCGCCAGCCAGCCAGGCACCCCATCTCCCAGACAGGAGAAATGAAAATGAGCTCTTGTCCTCTGCGGAGGAGAAGATCGAGGAGAGACACGGAGGAAAAGTGAGGGAAATTAAGCAGAAATAGCTTCAGGGGTCATTTAAAAATATCCCCACGACTCCCTTAAATATATATTTAGCAAGAATTCATAGTCCATGGCTGAGGGAGCTCCAGGCACCAAATGTACAGAGTGGTTTTTGATAAAGACCTGTGGGATCTAGCACGGCTTAGAGGGTCCATGGGATGTAGATGGGCAAGATGCCACACCATGCACGGGGCAGGAAGCTGCAGGGTTCCTCTCTGCCACCCTCCCGTGCCCATGAAATACCCCCATGTTGCACAAAGCCATGTGTTGAGCTTTTTGGGTGTCATCAGGCTATCCTCCAGGGCTCCTGCTGATGGGGTAAGGTTGGTAACACAACCATTGGAGACCCCATGGGCTGCCAGGGCTCCCACCAAGTCTGTGTGCAGCAGGTTTGTGGTGCCACCACCTCGTAGATTGTGATTTTCCTCCCTCAGGAGTAACCTGCACTGGTCCCTTTGCCCGAGTGAGGAGCCCAGTTTGGATCCTTGTCCCCACGAATGCTGGGGGCAGATAAGGAGATGTTGGGCTGAGCCCAGCCCTTCTGGAGAAGGCAATGGAATTGCTGACGGACCAGCTAGAGGGATGGAAAGTCACGGCATCAAATCTATAACGCAACACTCACGAGGAGAAACGAGTAACAGGTGTGGTCCTATGGGAGGAGGAGTATGAAGCCACCACGAGGAAGATGTTCAGAGGGTGTGAAACACCAGGATGGTCAGCAGCAGCACTACGGCCCCTTGCACCATTGGCATTGAGAACCCAGAGTGTTTTCCAGCTCCCAGTCCACTAGCAATAAGAAGATCCCCTTGTTCCTCAGAGCTGAAGACCCCATCCCGGAGCAGCCCTTGTTTCCCAGCTCCCACTTCTGCCCCAGGAGCAGCGTAATCAGCCAGAGCCCATGAATTATTCACAGCTCCTCCTTGGTGCTCAGGATCCTGTTACACCCTGGAGAAGGGTCTCCTTGAGCAGCCAAGTCCTGCCCAGGGCTCAGAAACCCAAGAGCTCAAGGGAATTCAACTCGCACGTTCCTTCCTCAAGCTCAGAGTCGCATGGACAGCAAGGTCAGGCATAGGTTTGACTTTGGGGGTCCCCCCTGAAGGTTGGTGGGTGTCTCCTTACAGACCTGTGGGCTTTATTGATTGTCTCCTGCCCCAGTTCCCACCCCCTCCAGATGACAGAGCTCCCAGCCTTTGATTTATTTTAATTGCTGTCTTTCCCTCCCTGTTAATGACATAAAGACATAACGAGTGTGTGAGGGAGTACCTGGGCTGAGAGATGATGGGGAGCATTTGGTGCTTGGTGTGTGTGTGTGGGTCATCCATCCCCACCTGCTTGGCACAGAAAAAAACCCAGCATGGGGAAACTGAGGCACTGGAACTGATTGGGAGGAGGTGGGAATTTGTCTATGGGTGATAGCAGAAGCAGTGTAGGGCTGCCTGTGTAAGTGGTAGAGTGGGGAAGGGGGATAATTAGGGGAAAAACCCCACAGCTGTGTACTCAGCACATACGTCCTCAGAGCAGAGGGGTCTCCAGCAACTTCTGAGCTCCCCGCTTGTCTGCATTTCAGCCAGAGGCCTTTTTCCCTTGGAAAGGTGGCAGAAGGGAGGGAAGATATTGTGAAGACTTGGGTTTGGGGTTTTTTTTCACCTCCAGGGCTGCTGGCAAAGGTGCCCTGACGGGACAGGCGAGGACGTGCCGCTCGGCATGATGCTCTCTGCACCACGGCTGGAGCGTGTCACAGGGAAGAGCTGCTGCAAGATGTGACACACGCCACCCTGAAGACCAAAGGGAGACAGGGGACTTCTGGGGTTTTATGACAGCATTTGGCACAGCAGGAGCGAAGTAAACCATCCTTAGCGGGGTGGAGGAGAGGCATGAGGTGCCCGGGAGTCAGCTGGCACATGAGGATCCATCCCCTTGGTCCCTCCAGTGTGGGTGCCAGGTTCTCTGCAGGCTCTTGCCCAGCTTGTCCAGTCCTGTCTGCTTGTGGGAATGGTTGAGAAACATCTTTTGCCCCCAGGCCATGTCCTTGCTTTCCTCCCCACCAGGACACGGGGAAAAGGGAAAAGGGGCAGGTCTCAGCTACTGGGAGCTGGGGACCGGTGACACTTGCTGGCTTGTCACAGCATCCCTTATCACTGTCCTTCTCTCTCAGAGCAAGTGCCACTCAGCCAGCAAAGACGTCACACTCGGCGGTGACATTATAGCTCAGAGCAGGGATGGCGGGGGGTGTGTGTCTCCTCTCCATCCCTATCCAAGGAGAATCCTCCTCCATTAAAAGTGTCCAGGAGCCCTGACTGAAACCAAGCCACATCTCACGTGTTTGGGTCATTTTGGGGTCCTGTTGTTCTGTGACATCCCCCTCCTCTGGACCCACTACCTGTTTGCTCTTTGCCCAGCAAGACCCTGCTCATGGGAGCCTGCTACGGCCCTCACTTACCATCTCCTGTCGTCACCCCACGGCCCGTGTCACCGTGGGGTGACATGGTAATGGCTGGAGCAGAGGCTCCAGTGTTTAAAGGTGCCTGCCTGCTGGGATCGTGGTGAGTATCAGCCCCACTCGGCGTGAGCTCAGCTGGGCTGAGTCCCCACAGGATGTGCTGCTCCTCGCCAGGAGAACGGCTTCATTTTCCTCCTTGCCCTCAGAGAGAGGAACTGAGGCAGGGAGGGACGATGGACCAGATTGCTACCTCTTGGTAGAAGGGTCTCGGAGCCCAGGAGGATGGAAAATTGGGCTCCACAGGTAGGAATTGGAAGGTGAAGGTGCCAGCTTGGACAGGGGGCAGATGGACTGGAGATGGATGGGAGCCAAACCACCTGAAGCCCATGGATGAATGCAGCTTCCCAGGGTGCTGCTCAGCTTCCTTGGGTCACTTCCCCACAGGAGAAGCCAGGGGTGGCCACCCAAAACCAGGTGCCACCATCCTGTATGGACATCACTGTCCTAGGGAGAGCATCTGGGGGCTGGAAAGGGCAGGAGCCAAGAGTATGGAGGTTCCCTGGGTGCTCAAATCTTTGCAATTATAGATTTATGTCCACGCACCAGCCCTCCTCAGGACACAAGGCTTCAGTGAAGGATGTGGCCCTGCAACGTGGTCTTGGATCCCCCCCACTCCTGTCCGAATCCTCTCTGTACTTTGGGGGTTTGGTTTTCCTTCTGCGTTAATCTCTGAATATTAGGTGGAAAGCGAACAATTACTGTGCTAATGGCTCCATAAATTCCTTCATTACTTATTAAACTCCAGCACTCCCGGCGCAAGCGGAGGAAAAGAGATGAAATGGAGAAGAAAAAGAAGCAGAGGAGGGAGGTTAAAGGAGGTGGGGAGGACTTGCGCCAAGGGCTGAGGACTCGGCTCCTGCGACCGGCCCCGGGGAGGGCTGCGGCGACGGGGCCGGAGCAGGTCTCGGTAATTTACGGGCTGTCGCTGCCCTCTGCCGGTAGCGGGACCGGCAGGGGAGGGCAGAGTCGTCCCCCTCCCGCCCTTGGACACGGGGCTGGGGTCCCCGGAGGGGTGAGAGGAGGCCGGGAAGCAGTGGGGTGCCGGGGGCTGCAAGGATGCTCCCAGGATGTAGATGGGTGGGATGTGATGCAGGGACCACTCTCCTTGGGGAAACGCCTGTCCTGGTTTGAGCCATCCAGGACTAATTTCTCATCTATTTCTGGGGGAAACTGCACTTTTAGAAGACTCTAGTGTCTGGATTTGTGAAAATATTTCCTTTATAACCAACTAATTCAAGGTCTCAATGTTTTTGGGGTGCGGGGATGAGGAGGAGCGAGACCCAGGCACTTGACCCAAGCTGCCAAGAAGGTTATTTCATGCATTCAACATCACATTCAATATAAATTAGAAAATTTGCAGAGGAGTTCTCTCTCTCTCTCCCCCTTGGTGGCTGGGACCTGGAGAACTCCTTACCCCAGTGCTGGAGCCCTGAGCCCTTCCCTCCTCCTGAAGTCACACATATTTTCCTGTGATAGAATGGGCTGGGGATAGTCCTGGTGTATCTTATATTAGCATTGGGATTAATACTGGTTCTTTAGTATTATTGTTAATTATTTAGTCTTATCCTATTAAATCTATTTAAATTTCAACCCCGGGGCTTGAATTTTTTTGAAAAATTTTGGGGCTTGAAATCTGTTTTCCCAGATTCCCCTTTCCCGGGTGGGGAGGGCTCGTGGGGTGAGAGAACAATTGTCTAAATGACAATTATGGGTTATCTCAAGCCATAGCACCGTGGCAAAAGCTGTCCTCAAAGCCCTTGGGGAGGGTGCTGAGTGGAGCAGAACCAAGGGTGAAGGAGGGGCACAGGGCAGGGTGAGAAGCCTTGAACTTGAGCCTCCCAGGTGGATGTTCTCCAGTTTTGGGGTTGGTTTGGTTTTTTTTTCCCCCGAATTTCTGCTGGCAAAAGGGAGGGCTGGGCCACAGTGGAGGTCATCAGGAGTATTCGGGGGAAGCTTTGGCCTCAGCTCCGGGTCAGAGAGCACCAGAGCTCATTTCTGGGCTGGCAGCTCCCATCCCAGGGGGGCTCTTGTGGCCTCGCCTAAGTGAAGCTAATGTATTTCCATGTCTCTAATGGCCAGCTGGGATACAAGAGCATCTCCAAGAAGAAAAGCAGCTTGTCTGAATGCAAAAAAAAAACAAACCTGCAAAGGTCTCCTCCGTGGAGACACTCGCGAGTCTTCTGCTTGTGTCAATCAGCAGGGCTCAGGCTTTGGGATCCTGCCAGGGAGTGCTCTCTGGTTCTTCTCCTCCTCCTCCCTTGAATCGATGTGCTCCTCTGCCATCCTCGATAGCCTGGGTCTGAAAACCAGTGAGGCCACAACTGGAATTACTGCATCCAGTTGCTGGGTCCCCAGTTCAAGAGAGACAGGGAACTAGCGGAGCTACTATATGCCGTTTCGTATTCTGGATCTGGATGAGGGGACAGAGCATATCCTCAGCAAGTTCACTGAGGATACCAAACTGGGAGGGCTGGCTGACACTCCAGGGGGCTGTGCCACCATCCAGCGTGACCTGGACAGGCTGGAGAGCTGGGCAGAGAAGAACCTCATGAGGTTCAACAAGGGCAAGTGTAGGATCCTGCACCTGGGGAGGAAGAACCCCAGGCACCAATAAAGCTGAGGGGTGGATCTCCTGGAAAGCACTTCTGAGGAAAAGGATCTAGGGGTCCTGGTAGACAGTAAACTATCCATGAGCCAGCAACGTGCCCTTGTGGCCAAAAGGGCCAATGGAATCCTGGGCTGCATAGGGAAGAGTGTGGCCAGTAAGTGGAGGGAGGTCATTCTTCCCCTCTGCTCTGCACTGGTGAGGCCACAACTGGAATTCTGTCTCCAGTTCTGGACTTCCCAGTTTGAGAGAGCCCAGGAACTACTGGAGAGAGCCCAGCGTAGGNGTTTTACAGGAAAACAGGGAGGGTTTTTTTTTTTTTTTTTTTGTTCTTCAACACCCAAGTATCCTCCAGGATGAGCCCAGCTCCGCAGAGGGACCTGGATCACCAACTCTCACGGACACGGAATGTAATTAGATGTTTGTATCTAAGCCAGGAGCTCAAGGGCCATCTGGCACCTTAATTATTCATACACGTATATATAAGCACAGACAGAGCCCTCTTTATCTACCCTGGGCCTGGGGGGAGATTCCTGCTTCCGCCGGGGCGTTTCTCATGGCCTGACAAAGCGTGTTCTTCTCCGGGACTGGTTTCAAGGTACCGCGTCGCCTTTCCCCAGTGCCAAACGTGCCAAAACCCTCTCCAAACCCCACCAGCGCCGCTGAACTGGGAGCTGCAGAGATGCAGAGGTGGAAAAAACCCAGAGGAGAAGAGTTCCCCGCCTTGGAGGGCTGGAACCAGATTAAATGTCCCTCAGGAGAACAAACACACACATACACACCCCAAGCCCCCCCCCAAGGTGTCTTTTAAGCCGTGACTCACCAGTTGAGGAATTTTAATTTCTGGGTTTTTTTCTCCCAAGCCCAGGCAGCGTGAGGAAGCGGTTAGAGCCTCAGCAGTCTCAAAGCTGGTGGAGCTGTGCCAGGTTTTACCACATGCAACCTCAGAGATGAAGCCGAAATATGGCAAAATGGGGATTCCCCCCGCCTGACCCCCAGCCACAATTTTATCTCACCTGGACGAGGAGTGACTCCTCAGCTCCTCTGTGATGCTCTGAGAGACACCAGGGGACACTCAGGAGGGGACCTGGCAGGGAGGGGTGTCTGCGAGGACTGTGGGGCTTCTGATCCAGACTAAAATGATGGGGTTTCATTGTAAACTGGGATTATTCTGCTCCCCAAAGCCTGCTCTGGGCTGGGTCCCCTTCCTCAAGCAATCCCATCCCAGCCTCCAGAAACCTTTCTAGCAATTTTAGCAATGGAAAGGAGACATTTCTGTAAAATGGGAGCTTCTTGACAAAATAGCACATTTTTTCGGGGGAGAAAATGATGTCCAAGGTTTTTCCTTCAGTGGTGTCTCCCCAGGAAAGAAGCTCGACCCCGAGGGGAGCAGGGGGTTGCAATAAATCCTGGCTGAGGCTCCACGTCTGGCTCAGCCAAGGCTCCTCCACGCCTCCCTCACATTCCTCCGTATCACTTTGTCTGGATCACATAGAATCACAGAGTGATCTGGGGTTGGAAGGGACCTCTGGAGATCACCCAGTCCAACCCCCTGCCAGATCAGGTCCACCCAGAGCAGATCCCACAGGAACGTCTCCAGGCAGGGTTTGAATGTCTCCAGAGATGGAGACTCCCCCACCTCTCTGGGCAGCCTCTGCCAGGGCTCTGCCACCCTCACAGCCAAGAAGTTCCTCCTCATGTTGAGATGGAACTTCTCATGGTCCAGTTTGTACCTGTTCCCTCTTGTCCTGTCACTGGGCACCACTGGAAAAAGCCTGGCCCCATCCTCCTGACACCCCCCTTGGAGTATTTCTAGGTGTTGGTCAGATCCCTCTCAGCCTTCTCTTCTCCAGACTAAGGAGATACAAGTCCCTCAGCCTTTCCTTGTAGGAGAGATGCTCCAGGCCCCTCAGCATCTTTGTGGTCCTCTGCTGTCCCCTCTCCAGCAGTTCCCTGTCCTTCTGGAACTGGGGAGCCCAGAACTGGTCCCAGTGCTCCAGATGGGGCTTCCCCAGGGCAGAGCAGAGGGGGAGGATGACCTCCCTCGGCATCTGGCTTAGCCGAGGTTCCTCCACGCCTCCCTCCCATCCCTCCCTATCGCTTCATCTGCATCATCCCCATCCACCTAATTGTCTCTGTCTCCTAATTGACTCGCCGCTAATTACATCTACCTGAGCCAAGCTCCCATATCATTGCGGGTCTGTCTCCTGGAGGCCCGTTAGGTTAACTGTGCATCGTTCCACGGGAGGATCTAATTTTCAGAAGCTCAGCATATAGTTCAAACCCAGTTTCCACCACTCCGAGCTCTATATTTAGGCAGCAGTTATTTACCCACCGCTGAAAACCCACCCACAATTTCGAGAGCCTCTGTGTAGCA
Organism: Nycticryphes semicollaris; assembly: GCA_013400055.1. NCBI lineage: Eukaryota > Metazoa > Chordata > Aves > Charadriiformes > Rostratulidae > Nycticryphes > Nycticryphes semicollaris. The sequence goes on from VXBJ01000361.1 coordinate 118,675, forward strand.
TCTCTGTCAGGAGGAGATGATACGACGGGGAGAAACGCAGCCTAATGGACTGCTATTAAAAAAAAAATTTAAAAATAAAAAACTCCATCTGATTCAATTCTCCCTCAGTTGGATGAAGACGTTCCCGGGAAACGATCTTATTTCCATGGGGTGACACGGAGACACGAGGACGTTTCACTCCCAGGCACAGGGAGAGAACATTACGCTTTCTGCTCTCCTTATTTCGAAGCACTTTTAGGCTGTGATTATAAAACAGGGCTCAGGGGGGGCGTAGCATCGCTGGCTTAAATGAAGTCCTTCCTGTTGCAGTGTGGTTGCAGGGTTGGTTTGGGGTTTTTTTTTTTGTTTGTTTTCTCCTCAGGTACTGCTGTATTTCCATGTGTTCTGACGGCAGCCAAAAAGAACAAATGGATAATTCTCCAACACAGCCCTGGAGGGGGGGAAATTAGAGTTTGGGGGCAGCACCTCCACAAGGACAACAGGGTCCATCCACAGTTTTCTCACCCTTTGAACCTTTCGTTTTCCTTTCTACACAAGCACAGGGGAGGGGGGCAAAGAGGAGGGAGAGTTCGAGGAGGACACATGGCAGCACTTGAGGAGCAGGATCTTCACAGGATACACGGATATGCTGTGAACCTCATGACGTTCAACTTGGCCAAGCTGAAGGTCCTACACCTTGGTCAGGGCAAGCCCAAGCACAAATCCAGGCTGGGCAGAGAATGGCTGGAGAACAGCCCTGAGGAGAAAAACTTGGGGGTGTTGGAGGATGAGAAGCTTCACAGGCCCCAGCAACGTGTGCTGGAGCCCAGAACCCCCCCACGCACCCTGGGCTGCATCCCCAGCAGTGTGGCCAGCAGGGTCTGGGGGGGGATTCTGCCCCTCTGCTCCACTCTGGGGAGACCCCCCCCCCCAGTGCTGCCTCCAGCTCTGGGGCCACCAACATCAGGACACGGAGCTGTCAGGAGCGGGGCCAGAGGAGGCCACGGAGCTGCTCCTCCTCCTGAGCTCCAGGCACTGAACGTAATCCGAGCCTGCCGGCCAAAGCAGAAGCGTATGAGTGTAATTAACCTTTTCTGTAATGCTTCAAATGGGGAATACTGCAAATGGTTTGAACGCCTGGAGCGAGGTAGTGCAAGGCCGAAGGGTGGCCGTGACAGGCGGGCAGTCCCCAGACCTGCTCCGGGCCGCTCATCCTCCATCTCCGATCCCCGGGAGGAGAGGGCCCGGCCTCGGGCCCGACCCCACCGCGCAGCCAGTCCGGAGACCTTGCGTGGCTCCCACCGCCGCATCGGGAGGTGCTTCGGTGTATTTCCCGGGGCGGACAGACACACGGACATGTAAGCAGATGGGCGGAGGGCAGACCAGGCACCGATCGGAGGCCCAGTTACCGCGACTCGCTTCCACGCTCTCTCCTTTCCCACCTCCGGTGAAGAAGACCCCCCCCCAGCCCACCCCGGTAGCGTTTATTCCCTGGCCATTCGCGCGTCCCTGCGGGCTGAGGAGACGGGCAGAAGGAACGCACTCCCAACCACCCACACCCAGCGCACTCTGAGCCCTCCGCCTCGGCCGCAAGGCGAACTCCGCCGAGAAACCGCCCCCTTCACCCTTGCAACCAATCAAAGCCATAGAGACCATGACTGATCTCCGCTTTATCCTATCCGCAAGCTAGGTTACTGCACCCAATCAGATGCCTGGGGAGATTTTTCTCGTCCAATGAAGAACGAAGGGGGGAGCTCGGACAGCATCCCGCGCTACTTAGGGTGTGGCGTAGGCTTCCGCCAATCAGAGCAGCGCAGGGAAGGTTAGCAGTGACCAATGAGGAAAGGGAGCGGGGAAAGAGCAGCTCGCGAGAATTCGAGAGGGACGATGGGAACCCGCGTCTCAGGGAGCGGGCCAATGGGGAATGACGGGGCGGGGCCGCGGCAGGACCAATGTAACTGTCAGGTAATCGAGCCAATCAGAAGGAGGAGTCGGGGTAGCCGCAATGGCCAATGAGCAGGGGTAGTCCTCCGATGGTTGAACTGCTACGATTGACAGGGGTTGACTCCCAATCAGAAGGCGGCGCCCTTTCTAACTGTCCAATCAGCGAGAAGTAGGGGGGGAAGGCGGCTCTTCCCGCCCCCTCCCGTCAGGCGCGCGAGGCCGGCGGGCGGAAAGACAGCCAGCTAAACCAATCGAAAGGGGCAGCGAGGAGGGAGTAGGCGGAATTTCCGCCCCGCAGGGGCGAGTGGGCGGAGGGTGAGGCCTTCGGTGGCCAACGAGGGCGGCGGGCCGGCGGCCGGCGGCCAATGGACGCCGAGGGGGCGGGGCCGGTTGCCGCCGCGGCTTCCAAGATGGCGGCGGGTGCGTGAGCGCGGCGGTCAGTCAGTCGGTGAGGCCGCCGGCGGGAGCAGGGGGCGGCGGCGGCGCCGGGCGGCGGGGGCAGCCGGCACGGCTACGGCAGCGGCAAAACAGCGGAGGCGTCGCGGAGCGGCAGCAGCCGGGGTGGCGGGGGTGAGTCCCGGGCGGCGACGGCGGCCCCGTCCTCCTCTTCCTCCGAGTCGGGCGGCGGGGAGTACAAGACGCTGAAGATCAGCGAGCTGGGCTCGGCGCTGAGCGACGAGGCGGTGGAGGACGGGCTTTTCCACGAGTTCAAGCGCTTCGGAGACGTGAGCGTCAAAATCAGCCGCCTCCCGCCCGGCACCGGTGCCGCCGACGAGCGTGTGGCCTTTGTCAACTTCCGCCGGCCCGAGGACGCCCGCGCTGCCAAGCACGCCCGCGGCCGCCTGGTCCTCTACGACCGCCCGCTGAAAATCGAGGCTGTCTACGTTGGCGGAGGGAGCAGCCGACGTCGCAGCAGCCGTTCCCCGGCGTTGCTGGACAAGGAGTCGCCCTATGGCACGGCAGCTGTTGGCGTGGCGGCAGCGGCGGCGGCGGCTGTACGGCACCCGCCGGCTGGGGCCACCCAGCGGGCTTTGTCACCCGCTGGTAGCGGTGGGGCCCTGGGGTATCGAGACTACCGGCTGCAGCAGCTCGCCCTGGGCCGCTTGCCACCTCCGCCCCCTCTGCCCAGGGAGTTGGAGAGGGAGAGGGACTACGGGGGTTTCTATGAAGCGCGAGTGCGGCCGGCCTACGGGCTGGAGCGGGTGGCCGGTGTGGCGGCCGCTGGGGGTTTTCGTGGAGGAGGAGGGGGCACTGGTGCCACCAGCGAGGAGGAGATCAGCCCCGAGGATGACCAGAGAGCCAACCGCACGTTGTTCCTGGGCAACCTGGACATCACCGTGAGCGAGTCAGATTTACGCCGAGCTTTTGACCGTTTTGGGGTCATCACCGAGGTGGACATCAAAAGGCCGGGGCGCGGGCAGACCAGCACCTATGGTTTTCTTAAATTTGAAAATCTGGACATGGCGCACCGGGCCAAGCTGGCCATGTCAGGAAAGGTGCTTCTGCGCAACCCCATCAAGATTGGGTATGGGAAAGCCACTCCGACTACCCGGCTCTGGGTGGGTGGCCTTGGGCCCTGGGTGCCCCTCGCTGCCCTAGCCAGGGAGTTTGATCGGTTTGGCACCATTCGCACCATCGATTACCGCAAAGGGGATTCCTGGGCCTATATCCAGTATGAGAGCTTGGACGCGGCGCAGGCGGCCTGCACCCACATGCGGGGTTTTCCCTTGGGGGGGCCGGATCGCCGCCTCCGCGTAGACTTTGCCGACACTGAGCATCGGTACCAGCAGCCCTACCTGCAACCTCTGCCCTTGCCACCCCCGGCTCATTACGAGCTGGTGGCGGAGGCGGCTGCTTTTGGGGCTCACCGGGGAGCCCCACCTGATCCTCTTCGGGGGGCCCGGGACAGGACGCCACCGTTGCTCTATAGAGATCGCGACAGAGACCTTTATCCTGAGACAGAGTGGGTGCCCCCCCCACCCCCTGTACGGGATAGGAGTAACCGGGCAGCTGCCTATGACCCACTGGAAAGCCTGGAACGCCGCCGGGATGGTTGGTCCTTGGAACGGGACCGAGGGGAGAGGGAATTGGGGAGTGGTAGGGATCAGCCTAGGAAACGGAGGCTGGCGGAGGATGGAGGCCGGCACTTGGACCGCTCTCCTGACAGCGAGCGCTCCTCTTCCTCCCGTAAGCGTCACTGTTTAACCACAACCTCCCCCCCGGACCGCAGCCCCGAGCTCCTCGCAGGGAGGGAGCGATACAGTAGTGACCCCGAGCGCTCCTCCTCCCGTTTGCTCCTGTTGGAGCGGCCCTCGCCCGTCCGGGAATCGCGCAGGGGTAGCCTGGAACGGGGGCAAAACGAAAAGCGCGACCGCAAGAATTCCGCTGAACGGGAGCGGAAACATCGCGCTTCTGTGGCGGCCGCCGCGCAGGAGTGCAAAAGTCCAGCCAAAAAGGAGGAACGGGCTACGGAAGGAGGCGGCGGAGGCTCCCGCCTCAAACCACCTCCACAAAAACAGCAGCAGGACGGAGCGTCGCAGGCCGGGGGAGCCCCCAAGCTGTGCTTGGCTTGGCAGGGGATGCTCCTGCTGAAGAACAGCAACTTCCCGTCCAACATGCATCTGCTTCAGGGGGACCTCGGTGTTGCCAGCAGCCTCCTGGTGGAGGGAGCGACTGGTGGGAAAGTAGCTCAGCTCAAGATCACCCAACGTCTTCGTCTGGACCAGCCCAAGCTGGACGAGGTCAATCGTCGCATCAAAGTGGCGGGGCCCAACGGTTACGCCATCCTTTTGGCTGTGCCCGGCGCGTCAGACAACCGCTCCGCACCCGGAGCTGCCGAGGCCACCACCACCTCCACCCAGAGGCCACTCAGGAATCTGGTGTCCTACCTAAAGCAAAAGCAGGCTGCTGGGGTGATCAGCCTCCCCGTGGGGGGGAATAAAGACAAGGAGAACAGCGGGGTCCTGCACGCTTTTCCGCCCTGCGATTTCTCCCAGCAATTCCTGGACTCCACGGCCAAGGCGTTGGCCAAATCAGAGGACGACTATCTGGTCATGGTCATCGTCCGTGGGGCATCCTAAAGCCCCCTGGTGTTCTCTGTACCCAACCCTACCTACTCCTCCACACAACCCCTCCAGCGTGTGCCAGGTGCTATGGGATACAGCCTTAGCCAGCCCTGTCGTTATTTTAAATTAGCTCTTTGTTTGTTTGTAGGTGACTTTCCCTGCCCGTTGTTTTTTTTTTTTCTGTTACTACAGGTTTTTTTTTTTTCTTTTTTTTTTTTCTTTTTCTATAAAGTTAGAAAAGCCAGGAAGGTTGGTTAGCCATTAGTGTGACTAGGAGATTTTGAGAGTTCCCCTGCGGGTGAGGCTAGCGGGGAGGCTAGGCCTGCTTTGATTTACAGAAAAAAAAAAGAAACAAAAAAGAATAATAAAAAAACAAAGTAATAAAGAGGGGGGGGAGGGAAAAGGGGGGGAGGGAGGGAAAGTACAAACTCCCATCTACTTAATTTCAATTTGTGTCCTTATTTCATTTCATGTATTTTGAGAGCGAGTTCAGTGGCTCGGCCTTGGTAAGAGTTACAAACCTCGAAAGACCAGATTTAAAGCACTCGAGTAGTTAAAATGGAAAACCACACACCTAACCAGCGGACTGGTGTCAACTCTGGTCTTATTATTCTTGGGAGTCCTTGAAATTCCGTGCCGGCCTGAGGCCAGCGGCCCCTTTGGCCCGTACGATCCCTTCTCTTTGGGAACCCCCAACGGTTTCCCTTTGAGTTGAGGTGGCTCCAGGTCGGTGGCTTTTTTTTAAGTGACCAGCACCTGGCTCTCGGGTACCACGGAACATGGAATTCCTTTTAGTGGCTGGTTGATCGTTTCATCCAGCCCCTCCAAACGCATGCACTGAAATTATGCTTTTATTGGGTTGGTTTTGTTTGTTTGTTTTTTAAACAGGTGTATTTTTTTTTGTTTGTTTTTTTTTTTTAATTTTATTTTTCCTATTTCTCTGCGTTCTGTCGTATCCCATAAATGCACTTTGGGTTTGTAGCGGTGACAATGTTTGGTAAATAGCTGAGGACTTTGTTACAAACCATGAATGTCTTGTGCTTACTCTGGTATGTGAGAAACAAGGAGGTGCTTTAAGAAGAACTTCAGTTTGTTGTGGTTTTATTTTTTTTTTTTTGTTTTACTGCCTTTTTTTATGGTGGTTTTTATTATTTTTATTATTTTTTTTTTCCCAAGAGTTGCAGGTACAGTGGGGTCTGGTTCCACAGTGCAAACTCTGAGCAAAGTGTGCTTCTCTCCAGAGATGGTTTTAATTCTGTGATAATTTAATTACATGGAAGTTCTCATTAACGTTTTTACCTCTTTGTTAATAGCAAGAAACTGCTGTCTGCTCGGGACTCTTCAGGTACAGTACAGTGGGCATTACATGAGGTTTCTCATTGTATAGGCAGCTGGAGTAAAGTGATTTTAGCCTCTTGGAGAAGTATTTAAAAGGCCTCCAAGGTGCTGAGAGGTTGGAGCTCTTGTTCCTGCGATTCTAGGAGGAAAGTTTGTTTGTTTTTGAAAGAACTTGATTCATTTTTTTTTCTCATTTCCCGCCCCCCCCCCAATTCGTTGGGCACTTTTCTCCAGCTGGTGTTCAGGAGGGAAGAAGGGATTTCAATCCCTGTCGTTTTGCTTTAACAACCAGAGGGACGTTGCAGCGAGCTTCTGAACTGCAGTGTTAAATCTGACTCGCAGTGATTTATGGGCCCTGAAATTCTAGTCTTGCACTTAAAACCCCGAATGTAGTCGCGCACTTAGCCCTGTTTTCGGAGACTTGGGCAAGGGGAAAGCGATGCTGCTTCCCTCAGCCGCTCCTCCACGATAGGATAGTCCTGAGGCCACTGGTCCAGGGATGAGTTGATATATTTTTTTTAATTTTCTTTTTTTTATTGCAGCTTGAACGATGAAAATCCAGTTCAAAATGGTAGCGAGGAGTAGGCGGAGGAGGAAATGTCTTGAATGTATTTTACGGGCGCAGCAGTTCCGAAGTGTGACTGCACTTGAGATTCCCTGTCCCCAAATCCTCAATTTTCTCTAATCCCACTTCCCTGACCCACTCGTCGCAGAGTGGTTTGGTTTTAAGCGGGGTTTGATTCCCTTTGATCTGACCGTAGAATCCCGAGCGTTGGCCGGGAAGGGAGAACTCGAATGTGGCAGCATTATCTTGAAAACGGATATTTGGTTTTAGAGCTATTTGTTTTGCTTTCGAAATGGAAACCAACAAGCCTCATTTAATGCTCTTAAATGTTCGAGGGGAAAATCCAGGATTTCTGGGTTGTCGCCCTTCAGCGTGAATGTATTAACGGCAGAATTCAGCTGGTCGTCTTACTATTAACAATGAGAATATTTTTAGAAATGAGGGCGGTAACGCAGGTAACTGTTATGTTTGAGAAGGTAACGGCCTATTTACCACTTACTGCAAAGAAATGTCTCGTTTTCATTCCGGCGGGTGCCTGTTGGGTGTCAGCAACAACCACCGCCGCTTCAAAGCCGCCGCTCAGCGTTTCTAAGTGAGGTTCCGGGTGCTCCTGATGTTTGGAAGCTTGTGGGGGGGGGTTTAAAGGAAAGAAAGCTCGAACCGCTGGGTGTTCAAATCTAACCCCCCCCAAAAAATGTAAAAACACAAAAGAGAGAGACAAGGAAGCACTAATGTTGTTCGTGTTGGATGCTTGAGCTTGCCGAGAGCGGCCTCGGTCACGCTGACGCGCAGCAGGCGCCTGGTTTTAAACACCCGTAAAACTTGGGGTCAACGGAGCTTGGCAAAGCAAAACTCAGCGGAGGGAAGCCTTTGGGAAAGAGCATCCCGGTGCACTTCCATAT
>VXBJ01000361.1:129959-157288 GCA_013400055.1 Nycticryphes semicollaris
TAGACAAAAGAAAGGAGGGGGAGGAGAAAAAAAAAAAAAAAAAAAAGAGTGAGAAATGAGTCCTTAAAAGAATTTAAATGATGTTAATAAAGCCTTTCCTGCCCTACACGAGGCGCTCCTTCATCTCCGGGGGCATTTTCCGGCTGTTACGGGTTTAGTTGCTGAACGGACGAAGAGTTCCCGAGCGCTAGAGTCGGTAATTTTTTTAAAAACAAAACAAAAACCAACCAGCCAAAAAAACCAAACCCAACCCAAAACCTTTGCGTTGGTGTCTCAGTGCCTTATTTTGACCGGTTTATGAAGCAGACGGTCCCGCGCCGCTTCGGATGTGCATGCACCCTGATCGCGTCCCAGGCCCCGCGGCGGCTTCGCTTGCAGTCGCCTCCCTGGGTAGTACAGATGGTGAGAGGAGGAAAAAAATGTATATTATACATATATATATATTTAAAACAAAACAGAGAGGTGGCCTGGAAAAGTTGTTTGCCGGAGTTGCCACCTTCTCCTGTACTGGGGGCTCCTGAGCTCTTGGAAGGCTGGTCCAGTGCAGGAGTTACCACTCTGGAGACTTCGGGGCACGTTTGACGACCGCAGCCGTGGAGAAGAAGCTGCTGCATCTTCTGGCTTTGGAACCCTGGCGTGTTTTATGCTCGTTACCGCGGAGGAAGACACCTTGAAGCGCAAAGCTTGCCCTTGGTTGCCTTGTGACATCCTTTACCCTTCCGTGGATAACGAGGGTAGCCCTGCGGGAGCGTCGTTAGGTGCTTTCTACCCAAAGGATGCCGTGGTTGTGGTCCACCAGGTTCTGCTCCCGGGGCAGAGAACGCTCCCTAAATCCCGAAATCAGGTAAGGGCGTGTGTGCGTTTGATGAGGTTGAACAGAATTGTCATATAAAAGAAGATGGTTTTGTCTTCTGCTTTGTAATTAACTTTGACTAATGGGTTTTGCCGCTCTGGGGATGGGAGCGAAGGAACTTCTGGGTTCGCTTTGGCCGGGGTAGGGGTGGATGGTCCTGGCAATGAACGGGAGGTTCTTCTGCTCACCCAGAAAGGTTTTCAGCTTTGACTTTGTGAACTGCTTGAATTTAACGCTGTTTGAACCCAAGAATACTATTTATAATGGGCGTATGTTGATACAGAAAGCCAAGGGGCCGTTGAGGCCGAGCTCTCGGTGCGTTTATGGGATGCCGGTGTAAGCGTTTCAGTGAAGCTGTTGGTCATACATGGGAGCAATTGTAGCTGTTGCTGGTAATGAGGGACGGGAACTGGGGAGGCGAAACTTGTGAGATGCCTTTTCTTCCAAAAGTTGGGTTTTTTGGTTGAAATTCCTGTTTTCGCTTGAGTATTTCATGTCCTGTTTCATCTCTGACTGTGGTGTCGGTACGGAAGGTTCGGGGCTGGTTGTAAATAGCAGGGGGTTGTGTTTCAGCCTCTCTGACTGGGCTGGGCGTTGATGCCACCGGGAGATGGGTGATCTCTTGGCGTAACCCAAATAAAAGTGGTGGTCTTGATGAGCTGAGTAGCCACTCGGGCAACCGGGCACGTGTTGTGGGGCTTGGGCACTCTCTAGCTCCTTGGGTCCGCTTTGACTTGTCTTCTGGCCAACGGTGGCCATTCTCAGCTCTGACTCAGGTTTCACTGGGGGTATTTAACCGGGAGGTGGTTCCCCGTCTCCTTCACGTTACATTATTCATTCCAGTGGCTTGGAGGTCTCGTGGGATGCAGTGGGGGATGATTCTCCTCTGGTGGCTTTGTGATAGCAAGTTGTTTTTCCTGTGCTGGGTCCGCCCTTCGCCTTCTGCGTTGGTTAGAGGGACGATTTGCTGCCAGGTAAAGCCGGGCTTTTCTTAAAAAACTAGTCTCTCTGAAGGCTTAAGTGCTCTATATGCATCGTGTTAATTTGGTTAATGAGACTTCCGGGGAAAGTGGATTGATAAAGAGAACCATTCAATTAACTGCACCGCAGTAGAAAGTGCTGGGAGTGGATGAGATGGAGAATTGGTTGTTTGAATTCACACGTTGAGGTTCTTTTTTCTGTAGAGTTGTGCTTTTACCAGCCGCGGCTGAATTAGAATAAGTGAAGTTTAAAACATCAGATGGCCCAGATTCTGCTCTTCGCTAATAACGAGCTTCTGTTCTGCTGCTTTACTATCAAATGGCAAATGCTCCCTGAGGATACGCTCTCGCCGCGTGTCCCTGGGGTTGGGTGTGAGTCGATCGGGGAAGGCGCCTGCAGAAAGGCCAGGGAGAGGAGCTGGGAAGTGTTTCAAGCCAATGGCTTTGTGGTTCCTGTTGTGTCTCCTTGGGTTATCGTCTAGGAGCTGCATGTTTGAGCTTCGTTATAGTTGGCTTGAGAAGGAAACTTGTAAGGCAGAGGAAGCTGCTGAAGGACTTGGTGGGATGGGCTCCTCAGGGCCCACCAACAAGAGCCTGGTGGTGTTCCTCCTCTATGTCCTTGTGCTGGTGGGGTTGAAGTGCCTCTAGAAGGTGCTGAGAACATGTACGTGGTGGCACAAAGGTCTCCAATTTTGTCAATCCTTTGTATCCTGCTCCAGGGATGTATTAATTAAATGTGGTTGAAGACTTGAGGTATGGATGCTGTCAAGCACGATGGTGTTGTGGTGGGTTAATGAGTTGCCACCTCCCAGCCCAGCTCCTTGGCCCGTGCTTTTGGGTTTGTTTTGCTGTGTGTTGTCTCAGGATGGGGATGGGTTGTGTGTGCATGTAGTCGGCTTCCACGGATGAGCCCTAGGTTAATTGTGGGTAACGGATATTTCATCTGCTTATCTCCCTGCCTTGACCTTCATACCTACTGCTGCAACCGGATCTAAAGATCGGACTGTAGATTTTTAGCTATCTCCAGTATTTCCTCTTCCAAGATCCGGTGATAGGTCAGCCTGACTTTTAGCAACGTGTACAACAACTTAATCCGGCGTCCTGTCCCGAATTGGCAGTTTTCCCTGTAATTCCTGCCATTTGTAGCAAGTGAGGCCCTTCAGTCAGTATCTCCTGTCATGTGCAAGTGCTTTTCAGGCTTATAAAATGAGACATTTTAGGTATGGCTGAGGACACACACAGGGTGCAGAAGCGATTCTTGTTAAGGGAAGCCAACGAGGTCTCACGAGGGTGGTTGTTAAGCGCTGGCTGCCAGGGGAGAAGAGTTGCCCTTTGGACCATGGTGGTGTTTGCAGCCCATTTGGCCAAGGGATTGCTTTTGGTCATTGCCTGCGGTGTGGGTAGGGCAGCCTCGGGTGCTCCAGCCCCAAACCCAGCACCATCCTGGGGCAGAGGTTGGGTGCGGGAAGAACTCTTGGACCATGTGAGCTGCTGTCGTTGAGGCGCATGAGAATGGCACAACGAGAAAGGGGACGGTGGTGTTTCTCGTGCTGCTCTTCTTGGGTGGGAGAATACAAGACTTGATGTTTCCTATCTGCCAGCCCAGGATACCTCTCTCACACCAAGGCATGTTGGAGTGGGGCCAGAGGAGGCCGCGGAGATGCTGGGAGGGCTGGAGCCCCTCTGCTGGGAGGACAGACTGAGAGAGTTGGGGGTGTCCAGCCTGGAGAAGAGAAGGCTCTGGGGAGACCTCGGAGCCCCTTCCAGTCCCTCAAGGGGCTCCAGGAAAGCTGGGGAGGGACTCTTGGGGAGGGAGGGGAGCCCTAGGAGGAGGAGGGGGAAGGGTTTTAAGGTAAAAGCAGGAAGATTTAGGTTAGATTTGGGGAAGAAGTTCTTTGGTGTGAGGGTGGTGAGAGCCTGGCCCAGGTTGCCCAGAGAAGCTGTGGCTGCCCCATCCCTGGAGGGGTTGAAGGGCAGGTTGGAGGGGGCTTGGAGCAACCTGGGCTGGTGGGAGGTGTCCCTGCCCAGGGCAGGGGTTGGCACTGGGTGGGTTTTAAGGTCCCTTCCAACCCAACCCATTCTCTGGCTTTTCCCCATTGCACACAGACCTGTGTCCCAGCAGCAGGTTGGGGCTGGGAGAGTCCTGTCCTAGAACACCTAAATCCCTGCCATCACCCGTAGCTACAACTGCCTTAGCCCTGGCTCCCTTTCCCCGCTTGGCTGAAGGCTCGAGGGGCTGGAAATCAATTTATTTGCATTATATTAGTCACTGGGGCTGTAAAACCACCCTTTGGCCCTCCTGAGTCAGAGGGCAATCCCTGCCTGGTCTTGCCCACGTGAGAAATACCTGCAGGGGAAAGTTTTGCCGAGGTCGGCGGTGACTTTGGAGGCAAAGTCTGGATCCGCTTTGGAAGCTGAGACTTTGACCCATTAATTACTTCTGAAATTGTCCCTGGCCACGAGCAAGAGTTCCCCTTCTCCTTTGTGGTCACCACAAGCTTGAGGTTCTCTTAGCTAACAGCTAAAACGTCTGTTTTTTTCAAACATCTGGTTTAATTTTTCCTCATTAGGGTGGCTGATAAATTCCCATCGACTTCGATGAAAATCATTATGCTGCCTTTAAAGTTTTTTGGGGTTTTTATTTTATTTATTTATTTTTAGGGAAAAAAAAACCCCACAACCAACAACTTCCCACCTCCTGTGGAGGCCTTCACCTCCCTGGATGTGAAACTTTTGAATTGGGGCTTTGCCGATTTTCAGTCGAATGATGCGGTGGATCCGAGAGCAGGGACGTGTTCCAGGCAGGGGAGGGAAACGAGCACAGGAAAAAAAAGCAAAAAAAAAAAGTATATATGGAAAAAAATAAAAGCCAAACATTCCTGTTATTGGCGTGTTTAAGGGCAAGTAAACAGCCCTAACCGCACACGGTATCTGCCAAACAAGCGGGCGAAGGAAGAACAGCCCCGTTTCCTGTTGCTGGAAAGGCAGCGTTGTCATATCCTCACCCAGCTATTTTAAATGGCTTTTGTTTTTTTTTTTTAATTATTATTTTTAATTTTTGTTTTGTTTTGTTTTTCCTTTTCTAAGATACTGTGTCTGTAACACNGTGGGTTGTGAACCCCCTTCACCCCCACTCAAAAAACCAAATTGGTGCCCGCAGCTGGAAAAAGCTCCTTGTCCTCCTTTAAAATCTGAATTATGTAGATTTTATGTCTTTTAATTTATTTTTTATTTTTTCTCCCCTCTGTGGTTACTGAGTGCCTTTTAAAGCGGGTTTTTCTCACGGTGTGCCCTCAGGGGAAGGTTTTGCAGTGGGTTTGTGCCTGAAGTGAGCTAAGTGCCAGGAGAGAGGGCAGGGGGACACCCTGGTGATGGGTTAAACCCACCCCTTGTTGCCCCTCACCCTGGTCTCGGGGCTTTTGCAGTGGGTTTGTGCCTAAAGTGACCCAAGTGCCAGGAGAGAGGACGGGGGGACTCCCCTGGTGATGGGTTAAACCCACCCCTTGTTGCCCCTCACCCTGGTCTCGGGGCTTTTGCAGTGGGTTTGTGCCTTTCCCTCCTGGGAAAGGGAGAGGGGGACACCCCTGGTGATGGGTTAAACCCACCCCTTGTTGCCCCTCACCCTGCTCTCAGGGCTTTCTACCCAGCTCACCTCCTGCACTGGGAAATGGCTGAAAGGATTCCAGCCCAATCCTGGGGGGGGGTAGTGGTGGCGGGGNCCAGGATTGGCTTTCTCTGTACTTAGTCCCTGGGTTTATCAGCCGTTGGCATCTGAGGGGAGCAGTGGGACCGTCCCAGCCTCGGTAATTAGGAGATTATTAGTATTATTATATTTTTATCGAGAAGAGAGACTGGTCATGGGTGAGTGTGAGCGGGGAGAGAGGTGATTTTGTGTACCGAAGAAGGGCTAAATTCGGGTTTTAAAAGCTCTGCCCTGACTTTTAACGACCCGGAGCAGGTTTCCACAAATACAGAACGAGGAAGGAAGGGGAACCTGCAGCCCACAGGCAGGACCCTTGGAGGCGTAGAAAATAATAATATAACACAATTTCAACATGAATAAGGGACTTCTTCTTGGTGACATCTCCAACTGCCTTGACTTCTGTAGCTTTGATAGACCCCAGCTGAGTCTTAGCAGCTTTTTAACCCGGTTTATGTAAAAATCAGTGAAAGGAGGGGAGGTTTATGAGCCAGCAGGTGGCCACCCCGTAAATCAGACCTCCTAAAATACCTGCAGTGGGTCCCAGCGGGTGACAGGGAGGTGACAGGGGGTAACCAGGCTCTTCTGGCCAGGGCTGAGGTGACAGCAGAGTCCCAATGTGTTACCGCTCTCTCCCTTATTGTCCAGAGCTCTGGTCCCGGAGCTCCTTGCGGGATTATACCTGGGAATAAATCACTGAATAAGGACATAAAGGCATTTTTTTCCTGCTGAAAATCCCAGGAATTGCTGTAGCTTCACAGCCACGTTGTCGGGACGAAACTAACCCTTAACAGCAGGAGCATGTGCTGCCGTGTCCTGTCGGTGGAGCCGAGTCCGCGTTTCTTTCTCCCTTTCTTAATTTTGCGGAGCTAAGATGAATCAGGATGCAGGGTAGCGGTTCCCTGTCCATTGGTACAGAAAACTCTTTATCTAAATGAAGTTTCTTCTCTTTTTTTTTTAAATTTTTTTTTCTTTTCCAAGGCATCTGAGGCGTTGTGACCAGGTTTCTGCTGGGATATCGTGAGAATTGAGCTTGGGCTTCTAATGAAAAGCCTTTTTTTTAACCCCTGGGATGCTTGGCCGGCGAGCTCCAGGAGCCTGCACCTCGCTGTAGCTTTTGGAGAGATCTTTAACATTGGCTTTCCCTGGCATGAATTTGAGGCAGGTTTTTTGTTTGTTTTATTATTTTTTTTCAAACCGAAGAATCTTGGTTAAAATGCTTCCAAATCGGGTTTCTTACCCAGTTGGGAGAACAGCCATAGCCCCGGGCAAGAGAGGAGCTTGGGGTAGGGCATGGGTTGCACCGAGTGGCTCCAGGCAACGTGCTGAGGTTGGAGGAGCTTTAGGAGGTTGTTTTTTATTTATTGCAAGTGAAATTATTTTATTGGGGAGGTTGGTAGCATTTTCTTTCCAGTACGAAGGGCGAAGATGGTGCTGGAGAGGGAGATGAGGGTTGGAAAGCCTGGGCCGGGGACACACACAGGGATGACACCCAGTTCTGTGCTATGGGGGCTGCTGCTTTCCCGGGATTGGGAGGGAAAACTGGGGAGGGCCCAGTGATTAAACTGAGAGAGTTGGGGGGCAGGGGGATTCAGACTGGAGAAGAGAAGGCTCCGGGGGAAGCTCAGAGCCCCTTCCAGTCCCTCAAGGGGCTCCAGGAAAGCTGGGGAGGGACTCTTGGGGAGGGAGGGGAGCCCGAGGAGGAGAGGGAAGGGCTTTAAGGTAAAAGCAGGAAGATTTAGGTTAGATTTGGGGAAGAAGTTCTTTGGGGTGAGGGTGGTGAGAGTCTGGCCCAGGTTGCCCAGAGAAGCTGTGGCTGCCCCATCCCTGGAGGGGTTGAAGGGCAGGTTGGAGGGGACTTGGAGCCACCTGGTGTGGTGGGAGGTGTCCCTGCCCAGGACAGGGGGGTTGGACCTCCATGATCTTGAAGGTCCCTTCCAACTCCAACCATTGTACGATTCTCATGGATACTGGTATTAACTGGTACAACTGACTCACAGGCTGGGTTTGCAGCGGTTAAGGTGTAAAAGGACAATGTGTGAAGCATTTGCTCCCTGGGGATTCCTGCAGGAGTCAAGAGATGCTGCTTCCTAGCACGGATAACCCCCCTGCACCTTCTGCAAGTTCAAGGCTCAATATTTCCCTCCTTGAGGCACATCTAATTTCTGTGGCGGGGTGTAGTCGGGTCATTGGTGAATTTGGCCCATTCTCTGTCCAGGAACTCTTGCCCCGTGGCAACATTTTGGCTCCCGAATGCCTCTGTGACGTTCTGTAGCTGTTTCTTAATTATAGACTGCTTAATTTCGTGCTTGAAATAACCCATTTGACAGTTAAAAGGCGTGTTTCTATAGAAGAAACAACTCTCCTGTTGGATTCATATTCTAAAATAAAATAAAAATAGAGAGGAAAGGAAGGATAATGCCAATAGCTGGGATGGGTTTGTGTAAAAAAACCCTGTGATATCCCAGGTTTATTCAAGATACCCCAGGTGCATGTAATAAATTCAAATACCTGGGGATAATGCAAAAAAATGGTGAGAAAAGGAAAGTCAAAGCAGCTTTGACTTTGCCCATCCCAATTAAATCTCGAATGCTGGTTGCACATGGGCTCAGCATTGCTGCCTGGAACTGGGTTCACTGGATCCCAGGGAGCTGCTGGATGCTTGAGAGGGAGGGGAGAAAGGTGTGAGAGGTGGGAATGGTGTTTGAGTTTGCTGTATTTGGTGCTGGTTTTGATAAGAATTGGTTTCTAATTGGCAGGTCCTCTGTGCTGTGGCAAATAAACCCATGTCTGGGAGAGCAAGTGGCCGCGGCGCAGCCTCCTTCTCCGTGGAAAAGAGGTTTTTTGTGGAACGGCCTCTCTCTGTATCCTCATGGAGGTTTAATCCTTATCTCTCCCGGTGCCATCTCTGTCCCTGCATCCCTCCCCAAGGCTCATCATTGGTCTCTGAACGGAATAAGGTAAAATCTCCTGCTGTGCTTTGTCACTTTGGAGGTTCTGGGCTGCCTCCTCCCAAGAGGTGAGTCAGTTTGGCTCTTGCAGTGGCTGGGAGAGCTGGGAATGGGGAGGTTGGGGGGGGGGAACTCCAGTACCAAGCCATGGCACCAAACCTGGGGGGGATAAACCTGAGATACAGAAAGACATGGCTCAGGAGCAAAGTCAAAACAGAGCCCCTGTCCATCCAGGCCACAAGCCTTATGTTTTTTTTTTTCCCCCCATCAAATGACTCTGTGCACTGTGTATTTCTGAGATGGCTTTAATTACATGTGGAGGAGAAGTATCTCGACATCCAAACTGGGAATGTGTCATCTCAAAGAAAAATAATTCCTGCTTTCATTTTTTGCTGCCTTTTCCTGTTCCCCGGTACAGAAGGTCTGTGCCAGCGATCGCCTCCCCATCGGGGCTGCGATCAAAGGGCATCTTATAAAATCTCCGCCGCAGAATGGTGGAGAATCTCTTCAGCCGAGCGCGGGGCCGTTGCCCCTCAGGTTGGCTTTTTTTAGCTTCCATTTCTGGGCCGAAGGTTCAAAGAAGAAAGAAAGAGGGGAGATGAGAGCGCAGGCTCCAGCGAAGAGGAAAGAGCAGACATATGTCTGGGTGTAGTCATACAGCCACCCTGCAGGAGAAAAGGCTGTTATTAAAGCTGTTGGATTTTTCACACCCGAAAAAAAAAAAAAAAGAAAGAAAATTAAAAAACTATCATTTTGGGAGGTGGGCGGCGAGCAAAGGCTGTGTGTTCTCATTTAAGAATTCCTCAGATATTTTCTTTAAATTACCTTAACTCTTGGTGTGCCTGCTGCTGTCAACCAGCGCCTGGAGAGTTGGGCCTATTGCTGTTGGTTTAAGGGGCAAAATTGTAGGTCATTCCCAGAGCTAATGTCTCCTGACCCTTGTAGTTGATGAGGGGATTAATTTGATTAAATTTAATCCCTGGTTTTTGTTTTTTATTTTTTATTTCCCCCCACACACCCCGTTTAAGTAAACGGGCCAAAAGTAGCTGCTGGAGCAGATGGAAGATCCCGTTGGGCTCTTGAGATGACTTGCACATGTTGGTGTTTCCAACATCTGGGCTGCAAACTCTGGCTTCTCTGGAGAATCTTGTGAGCAGCCCCAATTTTAATGCAGCCTGTCTAATATGAGAGAACCCAGGAGCTTGATGGGAACTTGCTTAAAAGTAGCTTTGTGAGCACTTAAAAGGAAAATACAAATTCCTTTAAAGACTCAGGAATCTGCAAGGGGGACTTTTAAAATGACCTCAAAGTGTTTTGTTTAGTTTCCAGCACGTTATCTGGTGGCTAGGTGATGGTTTTTGTAAAGGTGGATAAATTCCTCGGTTTGAATTTAAAATATCCAAAGCTGCAGGTAATAAAAAATACCTTAATATAGTATCAAAGCTGACATGTGATGGTTGGGTGTCTGGGGCAGGAGAGCAGCTGAGCCAGATCTGCTGCTGATGGAAAATGCAATTCCTCCGGTCACATCCGTGAACTTGCCTGATTTACTCAAACAACCAACCCATTTGGTCCAAATTTGGGATTATTTTTCCAAGCAGCCCTGGTTGGGAGGGGGGATGCGTAGAGTCCCCAGAGTCCCCGCTCTGGGCCCTGTTGCTGCCGCTGTGGTTCCGAGGGGGGATGGAAACGGCGCCGGGGAAATCTGGGGATCTGTGACAACCCAGAGGTGCTGACGCTTTCCTTCTGTAGATGTTCACGGCCACAGGAGGGGCTTCTAAAGGAGAGGAATGTCCGTGGGCTACTCTGCTCTGCCTCAGCTTCAGTTTCTGTTGGCTCCTGCCTTTCTCAGGGGGATTTTCAGCTTGCTTTGGTTTTGTTTTGTTTTGTTTTTCTCAGGGATATCACAAGAGCCACGGCGCAGACGGAGCCTGGTGTGGGAAAAGAGGGTCCTGTGATGCTGGCCGTGGGGACGTGGGTGGCTCTGCCGGGACCCTCATGTTTTGCAGAGCAGATTATTCTCTGAGGTGGGATCTGTTTTTGCTGGCTGAGTCTGGGGGATTTGGACAGGAGAAGGGATGCTCAAGTTGTTGTTGGTAAGATGTACCAGGGCAGGGTGCTCCAGTGGAGCTCTGATGTATTTATTTATTTATTTATTTTAAAGTATCCTTCAGGATATTTTACATGGAAAGGGTTCTGAAGCCTTGGAATGGGCTGCCCAGGGAAGCGGTTGAGGCACCATCCCTGGAGAGATTTAAAAGTTGGGTTGACATAGTTTTTATCAGATGGGTTTTTAAACTGCACAACTCCCCAACCTTTCAAAGGCTTCCCCTCTGAAAATTCATTCATACTAGAGACAGCTGAATTTAGAAGCTCAAAGAGTGCAAATTTCAGCAAGGCAGCAGTTCTGTAAGCAGTGCCTGTAAACCCCTGGCACCTACGTGCTCCAAACTAAACATGCTCCTGCTGCAGGCCGTGGTCAGACCATTTCCATTGTGCTGCCCATCTGTAATCCCCAATTTTGTGTGTTTCTAATGCCCTGAGCAGCGATTTCTGGTGAGAAGGTAGAGGTAAAGTTTAGATGAGGGCATCTAAATGCCCACTCCAGCACAGCTTTCATATAGAATCATAGAATCACTGAGGCTGGAAAAGACCCTTGGGGTCATCGACTCCAACCATCAGCCCCAATCTACAAAGTTCTCTCCTACAAAGAAGAGGGCAAGAGCTGGCGAAGGGCCTGGAGAATAAACCTCATGAAGAAGCTGTGACTTTTCAGTTGGAGGAAGAGGAGGCTGAGGGGAGACCTCATCGCTCCCTACAACTACTTGGAAGGACATTGTGGAGAGGTTGGTGCTGGTGTCTTCTCACAGGGAATTAGTGATGGAACAAGAGGGAGTGGTTTCAAGCTGCACCAGGGCAGGGTTAGACAACCTGTCTAAAAGCCGGGTTGACACGGTGCTCGGGGACACGGGTTAGTGATGGCTTTTTGTCAGGGTTAGGTTGACGGTTGGACTCGATGATCTCAAGGGTCTCTTCCAAGCTCAATGATTCTTTCTAAAAATGTAATTCTAACGTGAAGGTCGAGGGAGATCAGCAGCAGTCAGAGGCACCAAACTCCAGGGTCTCACATGGCATTTCAGCCTTGTTCTGGAAGGAGCAGATGGTTTTGGGCAGTAAATCAGCAGCTTCTGGTCATATTCAGTTTTTCACGCTTTGCGGGGCTGTATTGGAAGAGAAAATTGCAGGATTTATCTTGGATGGCAAAGCTCAATCCTCAGCTCTGAAGTCTTTGCCTCTCACTCTGCCTTTGGTGACACAGCTCAGCAAGAGTTTCGTTGCTTGGCTTAATTTGGCCTTTATTTATCCCACCGGTATTAAGAAGAGTGATTCCTGTGGAGGGCTTTTTCTTTTCTTTCTTTTTTTGTTTGTTTGTTTGTTTGTTTGTTTGGCAGGAAACCTGCTTGCTTTACAAAAATCCAGCGGGGTTTGCACTGTGAGCTTTCAGAAAGCAAAAAGGGCTTATTAGGGAAAATAGATTGGAAGCGGATGAAAGGGTAAGCACTACCTTAGCAGGTATGATGCATGGATAGGAGAGCACCAAATTATTTAGCTGTTTTCATACATTCCCGTGTCAGGGAATTTACTGCAGTGCTTGTACAGGGATTGCTTTTTGGGTGGACATTTATCTTCTATCAGCAGGAGAGATTTTTATCCGATAGAGGCTATGGATCACCGTGACAGCGCGAAGGACGCTGCCGATGGAACGCTTTAGCTGCTCAAAATTGCATCCATAAGACAGGGTTTCTCCAACCTGGAAATACTGAGGAGGGAGATTGATTGTTTTTTCCACAGGGGTGCTGCTAAAACTTTGCAGCGTGGAGCTGGTGTTTAACAAATCCTTGGCAGCTTGGAGCAAAGGTTCCTCCGCAGCTGTGGGGCGGCTGGTAACGGAGGGCGGGAAGCAATAAATGAAGAACAAGTCTATAGAATCACAGAATGGTGGGTAAGGGTTGGAAGGGACCTCTGGAGTCCACCCCCCTGCCAGAGCAGGTCCCACAGGAACATGTCTAGCTGGGGTTTGAATGTCTCCAGAGAAGGAGACTCCACCACCTCTCTGGGCAGCCTCTTCCAGGGCTCTGCCACCCTCAAATCAAGAAGTTCCTCCTCATGTTGAGATGGAACTTCTCATGTTCCACTTTGTGCCCGTTCCCTCTTGTCCTGTCACTGAGAACCACTGAGAAGAGTCTGGCCCCATCCTCTTGGCCCCCACCCTTAAGCTCTTGCTCAGCATTGATGAGTTCCCCCCTCAGTCTTCTCTTCTCCAGCTGAACAGCCACAGGTCCCTCAGCCTTTCCTCAGCAGAGAGATGCTCCAGCCCCTGAGCATCTTCATAGCCTCTGCTGGACTCTCTCCAGCAGTTCCCTGTCCTTCTGGAACTGGGGGGCCCAGAACTGGTCCCAGTGCTCCGGATGTGGCCTCCCCAGGGCAGAACAGAGGGGAAGGATGACCTCCCTCCACCTGCTGCCCATGCTCTTGTTTAATGTTACCAAGTTATATTCCATCTTCAGAATATGCTTGCTCGGTGAGGGACAGGACATCGTTCACTCTGATGTTGGACCTTGCACCTCTTTCTAGTTGGTTCGCATCAGGAGGACCCAGGAAGAGCTCAGGGCCTGTTCCCAGCCATGAGGTCTGGCTCAGGGGTCATCAGGGCAAGGAAGAGCTTCGTCCTGGCCAAGATGTTTGGAGGAAAAACAAGCCCCTCGCTCGTAAGCAGAGACTGGAGACTCACTTCTAAGCGCTCGAAATCTGCTGGATGCTCAAAACTGCCTTGGTTTTCTGGCAGCGGGAGATGAGGGAAGGCTTTTCATCCTCCTTATCTTTGGGCCCAGGAGCTCTTGTGGCCGAGCTGCGTAATCTTCTTCAAAACAAGAGATTAGCGGGACTGTCCCAGTGCCTCTGCTTGCTGTGACTGCTGCCAAGCTTGTCCTTGCTTTACCTTCCTCTCCTGCCTCCCCTCCAGTCCCTTTCTTCCCAGTTCAGGGTTACAAAGCCCAGTTGGGGCTAAACCCGATGATAACGTGCTCGTTAATCTAATTGCTGTGGTCTGAAATGTGCGCCTGGGGTTCAGCCTCCTTTTATCCAAAAACTGCTGCTTGGGTTTTGCAAATTCCTGAGCCTGTCTATAAAGATAAACTCCTGAAATGTGTTTTGGGGTTGGTTTTGGTTTTTTTTTTTTCCTTCCCTTCCTTGGACAGAATAAAACCATCCCTTGGAGGCAGATGGGTGGGAAAGCGAACCACGAGCGTGTTTTATCTCTGGATGCCTTTGGGGGGTAAAAGTTATATGCAAAATCAGAGTTACCTGCCAGAGGGGGTCCGCCGACGGCAGCTATCCCAGCAAAGAAGGCAGCAAACCCCAAGTAGCTGTGGAGTTTTTGCACCCCCACCAGATCTACCTGTTTACAAACCAAAATGCATAATTATCGATTGAGCTCAGCCAAACGCACAAGCACAAGAGATTTTTTTTTTCTTTTAATTATTTTTTTTTAATTTTTCTGGGGAGTTTCCCCTTCAGCTGTAGTTTTTTGCAAGGACTTTGCACCTCCAGGTCTGATCCAGCCTGGAATCCGCTCGCCTCCTTAAGGCCAGCGTGGAAATTACTGGGATGAGAGATGCTTTTCTGCCTCCCAGCTGCTTGGGCACCTCCCAAAACCAGTAACGCTGCTACGACTTTGAGGAAGGTGTTTTAAACTCTGAATTCCTTCCCAGAAAGAAATGGCTAATTCTAACGAGGTCTCAACACCTGGCTCCTGCTGTAACTGGTCTGTGAGTGTCAGAGAAAATTCTGGGACTGGGAGCTGATTTGGAAAACCCTGTGTCTTAGCAATAGTGAGAGGGGGAACAGGATGAATCCATTCTTTTCCTGTGAGCTGGAGTGGTCTCCTTTAGAAAGGAGGGTGTGGAGGCAATTAGCAAAGCCAGGTCATTAAAAATGTGCTGTGAACTCCCAGCACTTCTCTTGGCTTGGGGCTGTAGAGACCAGAAAGAGGGTTGGAGAGAAGGTTTGGGGCTCTCCAGTTGCTCAGGTGGGGAAATTCCCAAGGAATCATAGAATGGTTTGGGTTGGAAGTGACCTTGAAGATCATTCAGTACCACCCCCTACCCTGGGCAGGGACCCCTCCCACCAGCCCAGGTTGCTCCAAGCCCCCTCCAACCTGCCCTTCAACCCCTCCAGGGATGGGGCAGCCACAGCTTCTCTGGGCAACCTGGGCCAGGCTCTCACCACCCTCACACCAAAGAACTTCTTCCCCACATCTCAGCTCCATCTCCCCTCTTTCAGGGTCAAACCCTTCTCCCTCCTCCTCAGGCTCCCCTCCCTCACCAAGAGTCTCTCCCCAGCTTTCCTGGAGCCCCTGGAGGGTCTGGAAGGGGCTCTGAGCTTTCCCCGGAGCCTTTTCTTCTCCAGGCTGAACACCCCCAGCTCTCTCATGCAGGTCTGCAGCAGCCCAGGGTAACTCAGCTTTCTGAGGGGGTTTTTAGAGAATTTTAGAACACTGTTGGAAATGCTACATACTATTTTTTTTAATAACTGAAATATCCTACTCACCAGCACAGGAAGGACCAGAGCCATGAACCCACCGCAGAAGACAGCGAAGGCCACAGCGTAGGTCATGAGTAAGGGGAAGGTGGTGGCCAGAGGACAGAGCAGGTTGGTGATGCCGCCGAGGACAAGGTAAGCCACGTGGTAGTGATACTTCTTGGTCCAGTTCTGGTCAGCCACCCAACCCGAGAGCAGCTGGCTGACCGTCTCCGTGATGCCTGGGGGAAAGAGGGATTCACCAGAGCCTTCAAAAAAAAAGACTTTATCACTGATTTGGTCAGAAACACATCCCGGTTCTACTTTCTGCCGGGAAGTTACAGGAAGGCGTTTTTGGGCTGTTGTAAAATTCATGGGTTTGATTTTGGGGCTTGGTTTTGCTTTTTTTTTTTTCCTTCTTTTTTACCTTGGTGCCTTCTATTGCCAAGTGCCTGTGGCCGCTCCAAAGGGGTCTGTACAAATTCAATTAAGGGCTGTGCACTCGGCAGAAAAACTCTGGAGTCAAAATTGGAAAGAGAAGCTTGCTGTTCCATCTCCTTTTCAAGAGAGAGGAACAAAGCAGAATATTGAGAAGAAATACACCTGCAAGGTGGTAATTTTTATAAAGAAGTGGAGGACCAAAGACCAGCGTTTTTTTTTAAAGGCTCAGCAAAGTTTTGATGCTTGGATTTTGCGTTTTCCCACTTTATTCCGATGAACTAAAGACCAAAGGAGTGCTCACCGTCAGCCAGTATCTTGCTGACCACCCTGTCCCTCACACTCTTAGTACAAAATATCACATTAATCACTGCGTTTTCCTTCTGGGTCCCTTGAGGATATTCATCATTTCTAAATGTTACATGGCCGTGGGGAAGTAAAACTTATTTTTATACAATAAAATATTTTATCATGACTGAGGTTGTAGCCACTTTCTTAACCCAGTGCTGCTTTAGAGTTAACCCCTGCTTGTAATCATAGAATTCTCCAGGTTGGAAGGGACCTTTCAGATCATGGAGTCCAACCATCACCCTGACTCTGATCAAACCCATCCCTAACCCATGTCTCTCAGCGCTGTGTCAACCTGGATTTGAAACCCCTCCAGGGATGGAGCCTCAACCCCTTCCCTGGGCAGCCCATCCCAAGGCTCCACAACCCTTTCCATGTCAAAATTGTTCCCAATCTCCAACCTGACCCTCCCCTGGGGTAACTAGAGGCCGTTTCCTCTTGTCCCATGGCCTGTGACTTGGGAGAAGAGACCGACCCCCCCTGGCTACCCCCTCCTTTCAGGCAGTTGGAGGGAGCCAGAAGGTCACCCCTCTTCTTTTTTTATTTTTTCCCCCTTGGAGGTGAATGTGCCAAATCAAAACATCCAGATCCACATTAAGGTGGGTTTTTTTTCCCCCGGTATTGGGTTTTTTTCCACTCTCTGCACACATTCCTGGGTTAAACAAGAGGTCTTTGAATGCCGAGAGACTCCGGATTCCTGTGGTTCATGGGTTTGAGCTGAGCAGGGGCCAGGGTGGGAAAGCTTTAGGAGGACAGATAACACCCATGGCATTGGGAACTGGGGTTTGTTGGGTGCAGCGAGGCTGGGAAGCGTCTACCTTTGGCTGAGAGAACCACTCACCATGTGAAAATGACTTTTACACGTGCCAAAGGCGACACAGTACATGCAGAAGGGGAGTGAGGGCTGTGAGCTAAGCCTCTCCCATAAAGATTTATTCTAGGAGGTAGTTGGGACTATTTCTTGGCAAAATTTGCCTTGTTTCTCTTTCCTGTTTTGGTACCGTTGTAATTATAAATAGGTTTAAAAGCTTCTTTTGCCTACCAGCCACTGCAATGAGGTAAGAGGCATCCATGCTGCTGATGCCCAGCGTCCTGGCTCTTGCTACCAGGTGGAAGATGGGCACGAAATAGGCCAAGTGGCTGAACAAGAAAGACCACGTGAAAATGCCAAAGACGGGATCCTTCAGCGGGGAGAAGTCGAGGAGAGGCTGTGCATTTTCTTTCTTGATCGGTGGAAGGGATTTGTGGCTTCTCTTGGCCTCGGTGGCTATTTCTGGTGAGCAGCTCCTCCCCATGGGGGGTTTCTCAGAGCCTTCCAAATCCAGTGTGTTTACCGGACCAGAGACATCTCTGCTGTGGGGAATTGTGACTCCCTCCATGGTTGGAAGGTCCTGTGCACTGTGGGGCTGTGTTTCCCTGTGAGTGCTTCCATCTAAGCATCCATCAAGGGGTTCTGACTCCTCCTTTGCCATCAAAGACCCATGATCTTGGTTGTCTACAGAGGAGCGTTGGGGTGGCCGGGGGCTGCCGGGTCGCAGGAGCATGCTGGAAGGCACGAGGTTTAACATGATGCCTCCAAAAATCAGCAGAGTACCTGAGGGAAGAGAGAAGATGCTTTTTTCTTGGCCTGGGAAAGAAGGAGCTGTAGGAAATGATCTTTCTAGGATGGGGTATAGTTTGTACTGATCATGGAGAAAGCTCTGGCATAAGGAAGAGGTATCTTACAGGAGCTCGAATTCCTGGTTTTCTAGCTGGGAAGCTCTTTTGCTGTGGTGCAAGCAACAAATCCCAAGCTACCTCTGGGATCTGGGAGTTGGTTTTATTTTCCCTCGTTAGGAATCCATTACACATGATGGTCTTGAAACAGCATAGTAAGTGTAGAGACTTGGTTTTGGTTTTGGTTTCTGAGGGCTCTGTTTTGATGCTGACTTCACTTTAATGACAGATTAAAGGTTTAATTATTAACAAGGTGGCCCCAAACTCTCCTAAAAGAGAGATGTTCCTCGGTGCGCCTGATTTTTAATGTTTTAAAAACGGACCCTCTTGCCCTGCTCGGATGTCCTCGACCACCCTCTTAACGCTGACAAATTTGAATCACCAGGAGAGCTGCTCTCACCTTGCCAGCCGTAAAAATCGATGAGGAGCTGAGTGAAGGGCGCGATCAGAAAGGTCAGTCCCATCCCAGAGCGGGCGATGGCGTTGGAGAAGGCCAGCCGTGTCCTGCAGCGCTTGGCCGTCATCACCGCCGCCGCCTGGTACAGGCAGGCGAACCCCAAACCTGCAGCAAGAGCAGAAGTAAGATGTCCAGGCCCCCCAAAAAGTGACTTCAGATTGTGAGCTTTAGGGGTTCAAAGTCGTGCCGTCCCAAGCTTGTTGTCCCCCAGAGCAGAGCTGCTCTAAAGAGTTTGTGGATGTGGACTAGAAGCTGGGGGGGGATTTTGCTGTTGCAGTCAGTGGAGAATAAGATTTCATGCGTGGTGTTTAGTATCGAGGGGGCATCGAGGCCATGCACTTTTAGTAAGGGATTTTAAAAGGATAGAATTCTTGTTGGGTCTGAGAGTTTTTTCTCAGACCAGGTTTGGGTCAACCCTGTGGTAACTGGCATTTTATTCTTCCAATCATGAAGCTTAGGGGTTACACACCAATCATGGAATGATTTGGGTTAGAAAGGACCTTAAAGCACTCCAAGTGCCACCCCCTGCCCTGGGCAGGGACATCTCCCTCCACACCAGGTTGCTCCAAGTCCCCTCCAACCTGCCCTTCAACCCCTCCAGGGATGGGGCAGCCACAGCTTCTCTGGGCAACCTGGGCCAGGCTCTCACCACCCTCACCCCAAAGAACTTCTTCCCCACATCTCAGCTCCATCTCCCCTCTGTCAGTGTCAAACCCTTCTCCCTCGTCCTAGGGCTCCCCTTCCTCCCCAAGAGTCCCTCCCCAGCTTTCCTGGAGCCCCTTGAGGGACTGGAAGGGGCTCCAAGGTCTCCCCAGAGCCTTCTCTTCTCCAGGCTGAACCCCCCCAACTTTCTCAGCCTGTCCTCCCAGCAGAGGGGCTCCAGCCCTCCCAGCCTCTCCATGGCCTCCTCTGGCCCTGCTCCAACAGCTCCATGTCCCTCCTGTGCTCATCTCATCGAAAGGAGCTGGGGGTGCTTTGCTGCTGAAGGAACTGCCTGGTTTAACATGAAAAGGAGCTGCTTTTATTCATCGTGCACAGGACAATCTCTGCCTGACCATGAGTCGCTCACCCAGGAGGAGTCCCATGGAGACACAGAGGAAGGGGACGCTGGTGGCCTGGGTGCTCAGTAGGCAGCCCCCTCCCACCAGGCCAGCCCCGATGATGGAGGTCGTCCGCTCACCCAGCCTCTTGCAGACCACGGCCACAAGCGGGGCTGGAAGGGAAAGGAAGGAGAAATCTCATGTTGAAGAAGTGAAATGATGCTTTTTAGGACTTTGGCACTCCTACTGGGGTCAGTGAGCTGGTGCCTCCGTGAGTGGCCCGTATGCCACCCTAGGAGGGAAGGGGTGACATGAGAGATTTGGAATGGGTTAATATTGAGGAGAGCAGCCAAGAGATCTTGTCTCATACCCTGGGGACTCAGAGGACAGGACAGGAGGGGAATCAACACCCGAACTTTTCAGTCATCGAATGGTTTGGGTGGGAAGACACCTTAAAGCCCACCCAGTGCCACCCCCTGCCCTGGGCAGGGACACCTCCCACCACACCAGGTCCCTCCAAGCCCCCTCCAACCTGCCCTTCAACCCCTCCAGGGATGGATGGGGCAGCCACAGCTTCTCTGGGCAATCTGGGCCAGGCTCTCACCACCCTCAACCTGCTTCCTAACGCTCCCCACACTCAGCAGCGTTATTCAGCAGCTGGTTTGCTCAGAATCAATAATATTGTTGTTCGGGGTGTGACTTTGGTCTGAATGTATAAAAAACCCCAAACTGCTAGGTTTATTTTGAGGAGGTGTAACCCAGGTGATCCCTGTCCTTGGGCCGTGCTCAGGGTGGGGTGTCCTTTTTGCAGCAGACAGGGATGGACAAGGGATTGGCCAAATGTCCCCAGGGCCCCTTATATCTAATGGGCTTGAGGTTGAGACGCTGCCCCCCAGCCCTTCTGGCTGCTTCCTCACCTCCTAAGAAGCGCAGGGAGGACATGATGGAGCCGATCCAGCTGACCTGCTCTGAGGAACCCCCCACCTCCTCTTGGAAAGCCACGAAGAAAATCCCAAAGGTCTTGAGCATCCCCATCACCAGGACGTTGACCTGAATGGGAAGCAGACAGAGGTAAGATGCTGGGCTGGGGGGTGAGGGGCTGGGGGGAAAGGCTTTTCTTTCTGCTTTTCTTGTGTGGATAACTTGTGGTGTTTGGGGAGGAACAAGCTGGGATGCATTAACGAGTGTAGTGTGCATTGGGGGATATCAGTAGGGTGGACTGGTGGTGGCCACAGTTAACAGACCTTCTGTCCAAACTGGCTTTTCTGAAGAAAAGGAACAAAATAACATGAGAGGTTTGGCAGGTTTTTTTTTTTTTCCCTTTGTAAGTTATTTTTTAATACTAAAAGGTAATCTAAACGTGTCTTGGCCCTCTGCTGGATCAGTAGTAGCTGAAGGGGGTGTTGAGCGGGAATGGACATTAGCCAGAGCAGTTTCCCAGGCTTGTCCTGCCACGGGGACAAAGGACAGTTTGAGTCCTTAATTTTAACTCTCTTCCACCTCCCCAGTTGTGGGAGGTTAATGATTGGCAGCGAGTTACTCGGGATGGAGGAGAAGAGGGGAAAGCTTTCCTGCACTTCCCAAGGAGGATGGCGTTGCCTTCAGCCCTGGTGGGAATGTGGTGTTGGCATATGTAGAGCCTGTGACATGGAGAATTAGCGCCTTTAAATGGTGTTGAGATGCTCAGTCCTCCCAGGAGAGAGTAACTGGGTGTGTGTGTGCTGCCTGCACCCACAGTCTGTCCCCGAGGAGCCATCTCTGCTCCAATCCTTGGCTTCCCAAGGTGGGATCTCACTCTTGTCAGAGGTAGAAGACAACCCTTTGGGGTTTGACACCCCAGTGGTGGTGGGTATGAGCAGGGACAAGTCATCTCATCCTCCCAGGCTGCCTTTTGGCCCTGGGCTGCAGGTTGGGCAGCTTCATTTATATAGCACCGAGATGTTTTCAGGTGGCATTTCATAGGAGAAGGTGCGTTTCTGCAAAGTACAGCTGGTTTTGGCCCTTAGCTCAGTGGGATCAGACTGTCTTGTCCTCTGCTCCGTGGGGGTGAGACTTGAGACTTTCTATCCACCCCAGCCCTAGAAAATTTTTAGATGATTTTGTTCTCTGCTTACCAGGAAGAAGTGAAGCACCACTCCCCATGCCCACCCTCCGGCTGCCGGAGCCTCCAGCTCTTCCTCCTTCTTTTCCCCTGGAAATGAGAATTTCAGGACATGTTAACACCTTGCTCCTTTGCTATTTCAGTTCAAACACTGCTCCTGTGGCAGCACAAGCTGCTTTTGAGCCCTTGACCTCCTTTGCTGTCCACAGGGTAGTCACCACTATTCATTATTCAGCTTGTGAACGTTTTGGAGGGTGGGCAAAGCTTTTACCAAGCGATGATACGTTGGACGCTATTAAACTGTTTTCAGGCAGTGGTACCCTTTCTCTTTCCCACCAAATCACTGTAACCACTTAAGCCTTAAGGGATTTTTTTAAGTGAGCAGCACCTTCACTGCAGCTTTAGAGCGGGCAGTTTGGTTGCTTTGGGCCAGAAGCTGGGGGTTTCATGGTCTGTAGCCATCTGTGAGCCCTCTTGGGAAACTTTCTCCACCTTCCTCTTCTCACCTCCCATCCCTCCTCTCCCCCATCCCACACCTCTGAAGTGGCCAGATGCTGCCCAAGGGAGCAGCAGGGCCCTGGAGCAGCTGGGGGTGATGAACCTGAAGGTTTCCCTTACCGCCTCGCTGCTCCATGGTAGAAAATCCTCCCCGAAACTGTCAGTTGCAAAGAGGAATAGGCTCTTCATTTGCTCCAGACACTAAATCCCCCTTTCCTGACTTGGCACCTCAAAGTCTGGTCCTTCATTCGCCTCCACTGAGGATGACAGTGTCCGTCCTTCCTGACGAGCCCCGAAGCGGGACATGGAGCCCGGTAAACGCCAGGGCTGCGTGGCCAAGAGCCCGTCCTCCTCCTCCCTGGAGGCAGAGCCTGGTGTGCAGGGCTCCGAGGCCAGGAGTCCCTCCCCTTCCCCAGCCAGGAGCAGGAAACCCGGGCCTTTTGGAGCAGAAATCCTGTTGGGAAGAAAAGAGGAGGAGAAGCCGGCAAGGTTTATAGCTCCAAGCAAAGCCCCGGGGTCTTGCCAGACATTGAGCAGAGCAGTAGGTGGCAATGGTGGGTTGAAGCCAAGCCTGGGGAGCCCCGTCCCTGCCTGCACGGCCCTTGGCCCTGGGAAACTGCGTCATTTAGTAACGGATAGTCTGGAAAACTTGAGGTTTTCTAGCTAAGATGCTCGGCAGCCGGAGCAGAGCAGCCCTTGAGCAGAGCTGGCAGTCGAGCAGGGTTTGAGTTGGCTCCACGCCTCCATTGTAAATATGCACAAACTCCTGGGTAAATACAGCCCTCACGTTTCCTCCCATCCCTGTTTTGGCTGACCTGTTGCCCCAGTCAGCGTTCCTGAAGGCAGATGAAATTGTGGGATCCTGATACTGATCTCTGCTCCCCTCCCTCGGCAGAGAATCATAGAATGGTTAGAGTTGGGAGGGACCTTAAAGATCATCCAGTTCCAACCCCCCTGCCCTGGGCAGGGACACCTCCCACCANTCTGATCATGGCCCTCTGCTGGATCCGTTCCAACAGGTCCATGTCCTTTCTATGTTGAGGACTCCAGAGCTGGACACAGTACTCCAAGAAGAAGGCACCACTCCCTCTGATGGCAGGAGCCTGTGGAGGAGCTTTCCCCATAGCAGGACTTTTAAAAAGGTGCCTTAAGCTTTTATTTAAGTAGAATGTTTGTTTTTTTTTACAGTGAGTACGATTTGAAGGGTTTGGGGGTCTTGGTAATGCGGTGTTGGGGAGAAGGAGGCAGCATCTTGGAGCTGTCAGATGTCTGGGAGGAGAAACTCAGGCTTGAGCTGCTTCCAGCCCCACAGTCTGCCAGGGAGAAGGGGGCACAGGGACCACTCAACACCCCTGCAGAGCTTGGACATGGCAGGGCCTGTCATTTTGCAGAGTTAACATGGTTACATGCAATTAAAGAATCACGGAATGATACAGGGTGGAAGGGACCTCTGGAGACCACCCAGTCCAATCCCCTGCCAGAGCAGGGTCACCCAGAGGAGGTCCCACAGGATCGCGTCCAAGTGGGTTTGCAATGTCTCCTGAGATGGAGACTCCCCCCACTGTGGGACAAGGATTCAGCTGGTCTTAGCAAACCCCCCAGTGCTGCTCAGTTGATAAAAGGGAACCTGTTGGAACTTGTGGGCACTAAGCCATGGGAGAACGATAAGTAAGTTGAGTAGCCTTGGACCGAAAGGTAGCTGTATAGCACAACTGATATTGATTCCCACAGGGATGTATTAGATGTAGATAGTGTTCACCACGCTACATTGCAAAGTAGGCCTGCTATGGATTTTTTTGCTTTTGGCACAAGGACATGGCTGTGAGGATTTTGAGGGTATGTGTTGTATGAATCTCTCTGAACATTCGGAATCTATTCATGCCAGCATCCAGCAGCTTAAAGCTGGGGTCTCAAAGCTTCGATAAAATGATAGTTGGGATTGGTGAGAAACTTTTTGAAGGGTGGGGATTGTCGGGGTGGTTAAGGAGCTTTGTGAAAATGATTGTATATGCTTTGGCTGTTTTTAGTCTCTTGTTACTTTTTTTTTTACCCTGCTTATTGCAATGCTTACAAAGACTGATAGCACGCTCCATAAAGAGAGTTCTTATTGTGCAACAGGAAGGGGGAGATGTGGGACAGGATTCGGCTGGTCTCAGCAAAACCCCCAGTACTGCTCAGTTGATAAAAGGGAACGTGTTGGAACTTGTGGGCAGTAAGCCATGGGAGAACGATAAGTAAGTCGAGGAGCCTTGGACTCTTGAGTTATAGCAAAGGATGTAGCAGTTAAAAACAGAATGTTCAGATAACGGAACAAACCGCACAAAGTAAAAATATTCTCACACCAGGTCGTTACCAATCACACAACAAAAGCCTGTTGCTGAGCGCTGCAAGATACAGAGAGCGCTCTGCACCTTCCACAAGCCAATTGAAGCGGTTATGTGAAATGCATATAACCAATCATAATCGTTGATTAAGCGCGTGCACAGCTCATGCACAAAGCCTGTAACCAATCAAATAATAGATGAATGCATGTATGGAAGTTTTTATCATATAAATGTAACCCACTTCAGGCAATAAATTGACATTCTGCTTGCACCAAGCTGTGTCCCATCTCTCAATCGCGGTACCCCACCCCTCTGGGCAGCCTCTGCCAGGGCTCTGCCACCCTTAAAGTCAAGAAGTTCTTCCTTGTGTTGAGATGGAACTTCTCATGTTCCAGTTTGTGCTCGTTCCCCTCTTGTCCTGTGTCACTGGGCACCACTGGAAAAAAACTGGCTCCATCCTCCTGACACCCACCCTTTTGAGTATTTCTAGGTGTTGATCAGATCCCCCCTCAGCCTTCTCTTCTCCAGACTCAAAAGCCCCAAGTCCCTCAGCCTTTCCTTGTAGCAGAGATGCTCCAGGCCCCTCATCATCTTTGTAGTCCTTTATTAACACCGACCTGGACAGGGGAGGGAGCCCAGATGCACAGGGTGAGGTTGTCCCCGCTGCCTGTTTCACACACAGCGGCAGCTGCCAGACTCTGACCGACAAAACAGCCTGGATGTCTTTTTTCCCCTAATCCAGCCCAATTTGTAAGCTCCTCCTCGGCTGCAAAGCTTCCCTCCTGCTCCACACACACAGGGCTGCAGCCCAGCGCCTATTTACTCCCTTACACATAGGCAGTGTTTGGGTGCAGCACATTTTCAAGGCCAAAAGCTTTCCTGCAGGGTTGTTTCCCTGCTCCAGTCTGTGAGGAGGAGGGATTGTCGAGGATGTTAAAATCCCTTCACAGTTCAGGCAGGGCCCAGGCAGGGCCAGCAGCACATTTAGTTTTGAACTTCACTCCAAGGCAGACTAAACCAGTAACTCTTGCACCGAATGTTTAACTGGAAAAGGCTAAACATTTCCCAGGAGAAATTCCTTGGAAAAGTGCTCGTACCTTTTCCGGCAGAGGAGCCTCCATTAATTCAAAACCTTTGTGCAGCTGGCTCCTTTTCCCTGGAGAAATGCTAATAAAGAATGGGGAGAAGTATGAAAACAAGGCAAAGCAATGGGCAACAGTCTTCACAGAGCAAAGAGAAGCAAAGGTGTGTTTTTGCAGGTCATTTATTGATTCCTCCGACAAATAAGGCCACGCACACACACACACACCTCGTACTATCTGATCATTACATAAGCCTGGTGAGTGACTCGTGTTTCATCCTCAGCAGAACGAGTGCTAAAATGTGAGTTGGAGACCCCAAGAGCTGCACAGGAGCTGTTAAGTGGAAAGGGAGAGCCTTCAGCCCAGGTTTGGGACTATGAGCACGTTCCACACTGGAGCAGCAGAGGAGAGCGGGTGTCCAGTGATGAGAAGCTGGGACGGAGCGGGGAGTGGAGATCTAAGCAGGTTCCCGAGGGTCAGGATGCCAGTTTGTGCACTGCTACGGTGATGCTGTCGTGCTTTTGGATCATGATATTCCTAGAACAAGATGAAATGAGGTGGTTGAGAAGCCAGCAAGGAAGAAGAAGGGGGGAAACTGGACAGGGGTGTCACTGCGTGGCTGCAGCATCCCCAGCTCCGCGTTAAACCTGGCGCTCACTGTATTCCTTCTGACCACTCCTGTGAGAAGTGCTGGAGAAGTCTCTGCCTTCCACATTCACCAACTACAGCCTGGGCTTAATTAGCCCAAGCCCAAGTACTGAGCTGCAGTAGGCACCATCCCATAAAAGGTTTCCTACTGCTCCCTGAGGTGCCATTAATCTAATAAATTATACTTTATATACACACACCACCTTCCAGTCCCTCAAGGGGCTCCAGAAAAGATGGGGAGGGACTCTTGATGAGGGAGGGGAGCCCGAGGAGGATGGGGAAGGGTTTGACACTGAAAGAGGGGAGATGGAGCTGAGATTTGGGGAAGAAGTTCTTTGGTGTGAGGGTGGTGAGAGCCTGGCCCAGGTTGCCCAGAGAAGCTGTGGCTGCCCCATCCCTGGAGGGGTTGAAGGGCAGGTTGGAGGGGGCTTGGAGCAACCTGGTGTGGTGGGAGGTGTCCCTGCCCAGGGCAGAGGGTGGCACTGGGTGGGCTTTAAGGTCCCTTTTGACCCCAAACCATTCTATTATGAGTCTATGAATTTGCATGCCTATGGCAATGACTACCTCCATATGGCAATGACTGCCCCCACGGCTTCAGAGATGGGGCTTCCTCCACATCTGCCAGTTCAGCTCAAGATGAGTAGAGCTGCTCTTGGGATCTGACTCTGGGGAGGGCCCAGAAAAGGCAAACAGAGGGGAAAAGTGGGACCCCCCCAGGCTGGACACTCACCCGCTGTCTGACTCCAAGCACACCACGGGTGTATCGGTCGGGTCAGAGGTGAGCTTGGCTGCCTGCTGGGCAAGGACAGAGATGACACCAGCATGCTCATCTGAGAGGGTTCCTCGGCCTGCAAGAGGTGGAAGACATTGGTTGAAGCCACAGGGGCCACAACACCACTTTGTGTGAAGCAGCCTCCCTGGGGCCAAGGGTGGCTGCACCTGCCCAGGCCCTTTGCCTCCCCTGTGGCCTGACACAGCTTCTCCCCTAATTGTTGCCCTCAAACCACCATTTCTGGCCTGAATTTAAGAGGTAGGAATTGCTGACGGGAGTTTCTCCTCCCGTGTAGAGGGGATGCCAAGTACCAGTGTGCAGTAGGGGGTCAGGGGAACCTTGGGGACCCCACTGGAGCAGACTGGGAGGGGAAAGGCTGTAGTAGGGCTGATCCAAGTGCCCCTAAATCCAGAAAGCTCCTGTAAGGCAGGGCCGGGTGAACCCAAACTGCGTGTGGGAGGCCACTGTACAGACCAGGCCCAGTGCCCCCAGATCGGGAGGGCTCCCTCAAGGCTGTCCCCAACCCCCCGGAGTCCTTACAAGGCCTGGGCCAGGCCGGGTATCCCCCCAACCTGGGGTCTCCGGTGGGACAGGCCCCGGTTAGGCCTCCCCCACCTCCCGCGGTGCTCGGTTACTTACAGCCTAGGTTGAGCCCCTGCGAGTCCGTGCAGAGGACGCCCACCACGGCCGGGCTCTTCATGCTGCACGGGGAGATAACGGCCATTAGCGCCGGACTGGCCCCACACCCCCGGCCCAAGCCCAGCTCCCCCTTCCCCTTCCCCTACGGCCCCGGTGGGGCACGACCAGCCCTACCCCTGTCCCCCCATGCCCCTTCGTCCCCT
>VXBJ01000362.1:0-58147 GCA_013400055.1 Nycticryphes semicollaris
TTGCAGCAGTTCTGAATGTCTCCAATGATGGAGGCTCAACAATCCAACACCGTTAGAGGCACTCTGGTTTGTATTAACCTTTACGATAATATAACCAAACTCCCTAACTGTTCATTAATCTCTCCAGTCCTCACTCCACTGAAAAGATCCATACTGGTAAGTATCTGCCCTTGCTTAGAGCTGTCAGAGCAGCCTCCTTGTCCAGGACCTTCAGCTCCTCTAGCCCCGAGACCTCCCATCCCTTCTCTGCTTTGCAGGGATCACTGCAGCAGGAGCTGCCTCTTTCATGGACACTGAGACACCTCAGTCGTCTTTCACACTATTTATGAAAGGACACAGCTAATTACTCACTGATTTGCTAACCTTTATGTAGGACTGTTTTTTATAACAGCTTCCACAAACCCTTTTCATGACTATCCACCCAGTGCAGATCTATTTTTTAATTTCTGACAAGGAGTTTTCCATCTGCCCCCCAGAGAAAAGGAAAGCAACAAGCTGGAAAAAAACCAGCCAATGTTAAAAAACAGCACAGGAAGAACAAGTCACCTTTTCCCCTTCTCTTCACCAGTACAGGAAGAACGAGTCACCTTTTCCCCCATCTACTTCACAACTTCCATATTTCAGCCAATCATAGAATCATAAATGGTTTGTGTTGGAAGAGACCTTAAAAATCATCGAGTTCCAACCCCCCTGCCATGGGCCGGGACACCTCCCACTAGACCAGGTTGCTCAAAGCCCCATCCAGCCTGGCCTTGAACACCTCCAGGGAAGGGGCATCCACAACTTTTCTGGACATCCTGTTCCAGTGTCTCACCACCCGCACACTAAAGAATTTCATCCTGATATCTAGTCTAAATCTACCCTTTTTCAGTTTAAAACTGTTCCCCCTCATCCTATCATCCATCACACAAAACGGTTTCTACTCGTGCGATAGCTGATTTCTGCTCTTGGCACTGTTTCTTGGTTTTCTGGTGCACCCACACAGTGATTGCCCCACAGTTACTGATGGGGCTTCACTGATGGGTTTCACCACAGTCTTGCTAATGGGCCTGAGAGCAAAGGGCAGTCCCAGGTCTGCAGGGTGAGAGCATGAACCGTTGCCAATGAACAATTTAAAAAGGGAACAGGCAGCCACAGGGCACGTGAGAGGGAGCTGTGACCGGCTGTAACATTGGGAGAAGAGTGCTCGGGGAGCAGCCAGAGACCTGGGAAAGGCCTGGGGGTAAGAAAAGGTAAATAAGAATTTTTTTAAAAGCTAAGGAAGAGCTACAATATAAAAAAAAAAGAGTGCAAAACCCCACTTTGGTTAGGAGACCGGCTGTATAATGCCATAGAATGTCTCAATTATCACTTTGATACATGTAACAGCTGTAAATTAATTTCCTCCTCTTAAATAAACGCTGAAATACCACCTATAAAGTGTCACCACATGAAAGTCACCAAGAAAAAACAAGGAGTGAAACCATTTGTGATGCTACCTCTTCAAAAAAAAAAAACAAAAAAAACCTAATATCCTTGCTAAATGGTATTAAAAATCAGTCATGCAATTATGACTAAGACGAATGACGGGTTTGAGACATTGCAGCCTTCAAAGGGTTAATTAACTGGCCTTCTTCTAAACTTTCGGACACTTCTTTTTTTTGTGACACGTTTGCTTGAGTCACAGCCCTGAGCTTGCTGATGTCATTAAAAATGCCAGCTGAAGGCTGGTGTTTGGGTTAGGATCTCAGCAACACATCCATGGCTGGAAGCACGTCATTCCCCCTCCTCCGCCCCTGCCCCTTACTTCACACAATGTGATTCATATAAAATTTCTGTCAAAAGGAAACAAACAAACAAAAAGATAAATTACCCAACTGCTGTGAAAGGCAATGCCGACGCGGACATGGCAAGCGTGCCCCCCTCTGCCCGGGCTCCTGACAGACTCTCTGTGGTTGGACCAGAAGCCCAAGCCTCTGCTCCAACCCAGTCCAACCCAGCTTCCAAAGCTCCAAAGTCTTAAATCAATCCGGCACCATCAACATCTTGCTGCAAGGAACAATCTCCCTGGAGCTCCCAGGGCTGAGGAACCGTTCTTAAATTCTCCCTTAGGCCTCAGATTTTTATTAATTTGGGGTTTGGGGGGGGTTTTTGGCCTGTGCTGGCTAACCACATTTGGATATGGCAACGAGGGTTTTTCCAACAGGCCACAACCGCTCACACAAACCAAACCCACTTGGTTGGCAGCTCCGTGGTAACGCCCCGCTTGGCCTTGGGTGTAGGAGATATATTTGCTTTTTTAACTAAACTGGGGCGAGGTTATGAAGCCACTGGTTTTTGCAGAACAGAGGACAAACTCACACGGGCCTGGGTGAGGTCTGCTAATGGAGGGAAAGGACTTTGGAAAGATCAAAATGGAGATTTCCTTGGGAATAAAAAGAGCATCTGCACGTGGAGCTGGGGTCCACGTTTCCCGAGGGTGTACAATCAGGAGAGAGTATCTGTTCTGTTCATACAGAAAAGCACTTTACACCTCATTATTCCCTGGCTTTTGACAGCACTGAACAGTAGTCCTTTTCTTTGATAATAGCAGGAATGAAGACCAATGCTAAAAGTCCATCCCCCAGGGCAGGCAGTATTTCCAGAGGTTTGGGTCAATACGGGGCCGAAGCAGGAGGTCCAGCGCCACACAGAGTTGTGTCTGCACAACATGCCTCGAGGTTGAGCTTTCACAAGGATGGAGAAACAGCTTCCCCACCCTGTTTCTGGAAGCAGGTCAATACAGAGGCAAAATATGACAGACCATTCCTAAGAATGTCCCGCTTCTCCAAGACGGGATGGGCCCGTCACCAGCAAAGAAGGCTCGGCAAAGAAGAGCAGGTTTTAGGCTGCAATCATGGGGAAGTGGTTCTGAGCCTCCAGAGCTGTCCCTGGGGGGATGGGGACAACAACCTCTGGGCCCCTGAGAAAAAGCAGCTCTTCAAAGACAGGGCATGGGAACGATGGGGATGGCTGAGGATGTGTCCTGGTGGAGGTGGCTGCAGGCAACTTGTGCATCTTGAGGCTATTTCCTCTTGTCCTATCGCTTGTTGCTGCTTATATGATCAGCAGGAGTAGGGAGGTGATTGTCCCCCTGTACTCAGCACTGGTGAGGCCACACCAGTACCAGTGTCTTGTGCCCAGTTTTGTGCACCTCAACACAAGAGAGATGTCAAGGTGCTGCAGTGTGCAGAGGAGGGTAACAAAGCTGGTGAGAACAAATCTTATGAAGAGTGATTGAAGGAGCTGGGACTGTTTAGTTGGAGGAAGAGGAGGCTGAGGGGAGACCTCATCGCTCTCTACAAATACTTGAAAGGACATTGTAGAGAGGTTGGTGCTGGTCTCTTCTCACAGGTGATTAGTGGTAGAACAAGAGGGAATGGCTTCAAGTTACAACAGGGTAGGTTTAGGCTGAACATTAGGAAAGAATTTTTCAGAGAAAGAGTGGTCGTGGACCCTGGAATAGGCTGCCCAGGGAGGTGGTTGAGTCCCCATCCCCGAATGTGTTTAAGAGTTGTTTAGATGTGGTGTTGAGAGGTGTGGTGTAGGGGAGGACTTTGTAGAGTAGGACTGCTTATGTCAGTAAACCTCTTGGAGTATTTCAGGAGCTCAGATGTTGATGAAAATACCTAACACAGGGAAAACTGTGACGACTAAGGCAGTGATTTCTTCCCTTTCCATCAGTTTTTAGTATTTCAAGCACAGACCTCTGGTTGAGCTCCCCTAAAACCACCTTTTTTAGGGGAGCAGGGAGAGAGGGAGCGCGCTCCTGCTGCAGAAGCAACATGCCCCTTCGCTAAATACTCTCCTTGGGCTGCCCATTTTTCTCAGGAAAGGGTTAAACATTTCAGCACAGAGCCCTGAAATGCCAAGATTACAGACTGAGCTGGAAGTAAACGTGATCACTAAGTGTCCCAGGCAGCGTCTGCACATCCAGCTCCTTGTAGGTGTTCACAAACGAGCCCTTTGGACAGGAATTTTTCCATGTGAGACACAAGCATCAGTGTGTGTTTCAGCAGCAGTTGAATCATTTTTGTTGGCTTCCAAACATGCAAGGAGAAGGTTGGGTTTTTAACTCCCTTTTTTTTTTCCAATTTTTATTTTTAATATTTATTCTAAACCAGTAAAGGCAATGGCTCAGAGACCTGAAAAATGACAGGGATTGAGGGATGCAAAATCTGGAAGACTACATTTTTGAGGAAGCTACATATTTTTTTTTTTTTTTGAATAGTTTGTACATATTTAATTCAAACATGAGAATTTGAGATGCCCAAAGACAACTCCTACACACGGTTCATCCCCTGAGCTTTCCTGTGTGCTGCCATGCTTAAAAATGACAAAAGCCAAGACCATGCAAACCATTCCCAGGGAATTAACATGAAAGACTTTCTTTCACAATTACAGGGACAGATCTCACTGAGGTCATTTTTCTGGTAAGCCAGGGTCACTGTGTCAAGAAGAAGGACTTTGTCCCTTATTTTCAATATAAAATGCAGTGTGTAGATTTCAGGGAGCTCTACCAGGATGTAGAAGTACCAACGCTCAGGGGAAACCAGCTGTAAACTGCATCAAACAGAGAGGAACAGTGATGGGTTTAACCCCAGGGCAAGAGGTGCGATTTCCCTAAGCATCTCTCTGCACAGACCTAGAACTGAACCTGCTGAAGCCACAGGCAAAATACTTCAGTCGCACCCTCCCTTTTCACCTCCAGAGAATTTGTGTGGGGGATCAGCTGGCTTCATGAGGTCCTTGCAAATAATTAGGATGCAGATGTCAGGTCCCTTATGCTTCATTTCAGCACATTAGAAAGATCCAACCACCACCGTTTTCTGCAGGACCCCGTTTATTTATTAAGGAGGGTGGTTAATCCATCTTCTGCATCTTCATGCATCCCTGGGCCCTATCTAATGTACGTTGAGCCAAACTGGGAACTAACCTCCTGCAGTTCCCTCTCTGTATCCAGGGAAGAGCTGTCCGGTAGGGTTTCTAAATCCTTCAGGAAATTTATCTTCCCAGGTTGCATGGTGACATTCACCCCACTGTTCTGCTGATGGGTGAAGGCAGAGAGCAGTAAAGACTTTAGCCTTCATTTTAAACACACAAGAATCGTGGTTTTAATACTTAGGTGTCATACAGAACCACAGAATGATATGGGCTTGGAAGGGACCTCTGGAGATCATCTAGTCCAACCCCCCTGCCGAAGCAGGTCCTCCTAGAGCAGGTTGCACAGGAGCACATCCAGGTGGGTTCTGAATGACTCCAGAGACAGAGAATTCACCAGCCCTCTGGGCAGCCTGTGGCACCCTCAAAGTGAAGAAGTTCCTCCTCGTGTTTAGATGGAACTTCTTATATTCAAGTTTTGTGCCTTGTTACCTCTTGTCTTCTCCCTGGGCACCACTGAAAAGAGACTGGCCCCATTCTCTTGACACCCACCCTTTAAGTATTTATAGATGTTAATCAGATCCCCCCTCAGCCTTCTCTTCTCCAGACTAAAAAGACCCAAGTCCCTCAGCCTTTCCTCATGAGATACGCAGAACTGTAACGTCCCCAACATACTTTTTGAAAAGTTAAGGTTGGAAAAAAGAAAAGAGCTCCTACGTTCCTTTGTGTTCCTGCATGCTGCTCAAGAAAGCTGTATCACGAATGCATTTGAAAAGGAAGCTACTTGTGCTGCTGCTGCAGTGGCAGCTGGAGATCCCTGAGTCTAAGCCGGCAGCACTGATCAGACCTGCTCGTTGCCGTTCCTCCTGCAGGATAACGAACACACAAACCAGAACCAGGGAAGTGCAAAGCTGCTCTAGCCCGTAACTCCGCGTCTTCACACGTGGCAATTTTCCCGAGGGCTCTGAAGACATCTACCACCCCGCAAGCAGGGCTGTCCCTGCCTGCACGGGCAATGGAGCTAAGGGTGGCCATTGTGACCAACCCCCTCGGCAAAACCTTCCCCAGCTTTGCTGCTCGGAGCCTGCAGTTTTCTACTGCCTTTTTGTTGTTTTTTTCCTTTTCTTCTTGAAAAGTGCTTTCTAATGGCTTGGCATAATTTGTTGTCCTACATATGCTTGAATACAGGCGTAATTATGCCACAAAAAGGAGCATTTTTAATACAACAAAATAGAAGGAACACAACAAAACTAGGCCGCTTTGGCAAAAAGGACTATTTTGAAACACTCGGAATCCAGAGGACATTATAGCTCAGATTAGAGTAACACAATGGTCTTGAACTAGAATTCAGTCCACTGAGATTTAAAAAAAAATAATTAAAAAAATACACCTGGTAGTGGATCTTCTTACTCATTTCTCTATTTAACAGATCAGGCAAACAAAATGAAAGTGTTTATATTTTTCTAAGTATGGGGAACATCAAGATATTCTCTAGGTCTTATTCATACTAAATAAGATGTCTCAAAATACCGCATTCTTAATTCTGATGTAGTGTCTTTCAAGTAATGCACACAGGACCTGCTGCATGATTAACAGGTTGCAAAAATCCCCAGGTCCAAGAGTTTCATTTTGTCAACTGAATGTTGAAGGAACCAGAGAGATTAAACCGCTTTCAGAAATGGTGGCTGGCTTATTTGTAGATCTTTTTCCTTTATATCCGAGAATCATTCAGGTTGGAAGAGACCCTTGGGATCATCGAGTCCAATCACCAGCCCCGCTCTACAAAGTTCTCCCCTACACCATATCCCCCCAACAACACATCTAAATAACTCTTAATGGAAGAGCATTTGCAAAGATGAAAACAAGACACCAGAAGCTTATCTCCACCATCATCCCATCCATGGAGAGAGAGAGTGACACACCTGACACGGAGGAAGAATAGCAAAGCTATAGCTCGAGCACTTCAAGAAGTTTTTCTCCACTAGTGCTGTCACATAATTAGAGCAGGACTGCACTAATTAGGGGGCTACTGGACAACACAAATCACAGAATCATCATGGTTGGAAAGGATCTCTGAGATAGAGTCCAACCATAAACAAAAAAAACCCCACACCCTACAATCTTGGCCACCAGAGCATGCCCTGAAGTGCCACATCTACATGTTTCTTAAATACCTCCAGGGATGGTGACTCCACCACCTCCCTGGGCAGGCTGTTCCAGTGACTGACCACTCTTTCAGTAAAGTAATTCTTCCTAATATCCAACCTGAACCCTCCCTGCCACAACTTTAGACCATTTCCTCCGGTCCTGTCGTTATTCACTCTGGAGAAGAGGCCAATACCCTCTTTTCTACAACGTCCTTTCAAGGTAGTCATAGTGAGCTCTCCCCTCAGCCTCCTCTTCTCCAAATCCATGACATGGTTATGATCTATCCCCTGACAGGGTCACTCGTGCCTGAGGTGAGGGACACCGGCCACCCTTCCCAGCTACGGGGAGCCACGGAAACCCAGTCTCCTGCCTAAAGATGATCTTGGTGCAGACCCCCACTCCCAAGGCGCCGCTGGCAGGAGGAACATCCCCAGCATAAACTAACTGCTGAATCAGTGGGAAGGATGTTTCTGGAGGGCAGAAAAAGACTGTGGAAGTCTCCCGAGGCTGCGGCGCACCTTCAAACCTTTACACTGAAGTCATGCTTTAATACAGTTCTCAGGTGCAGGCCACTTACCTACCACGTTTGGGAAACACCTCCTTAAAAAGCGTAAAATTCCGTACTGGAACAAGTAGCCAATGTTTCAGAGGTGACTGCAGTAGCTTTACTTTATTCGTCCTTGTAAGATACTTCAAACTTCGATGCAGAGTTCTGCTCATTAATAGCTAAAGACCAAACCCCCTAAAGTCAACCTGCGAAGACTAAGCAGTTTCGTTATCCTCAAAATAAGTTCTTGAATTAATTTTTTTTTTATAGTATTTGATAGCAGCTTTTTATTGGTTACAAAACCTAAGCCCATATACAAAATTAGGAACACATTTAGATGCCTCTTTGAAAGAACGTTTTAGTCTATTTTAACTGATAGTTTAAAAAAATAATAAAAACAATGCAATTTTAAACACTGTTCTGAAAACGTAAAAGTGCAGCAATATACTTTGTTTCCTTTATTAACTATGAAATGGTGCAATCCCAATCGAAAGCTGATAAGGTCACAACAGGGAGAACTTGAGCAAGCGCTTTGTCCTGCCTTACCCAGTTCTCCCCTGTTCACTGTTAACGTACTGCATTGAGTGCCAGAAAAGGATCCAATCTTCACAGCAGTGGAAAACTGTCGTTTTCAAATACCAATTTGTACATAATCTCTAAGGGTAACAGTGACTGCAGGCTGAACAGGGTTATCCGTCAGTCTATATGGCATTATAGGGAGACTAAATTGAATTAGAAGGGGGGAAATATTTGTTCACAATAACATCTGCTGGAAACCCTAATTTCACAAAAACTTTGTGACCTTACCTAACTTTGACTTTTTATTGTTTAGTTTTTTGTTTGGTTTTTTTTTGTTTTTGTTTTGTTTTTTAGCGAACACCACACAGTTTCAAGATTTTAGACTATAGTGTGTGAATAGGATGCAGTTACCATATGAAGCTTCAACTCAACTTTTGGGAAAAGAAAAAAGGCACAATGAACTTCAACTCAATTTTATGTGCACAAGAGTTGAAAAATCTGAGCCACCTTAAAGAGAAATTGATTCTAAAATTTATAAAACCTATAAATAATCAGAGGCCAAACCACTATATTAAAACAGATTATCTAGCAAGTAAAAATCTTGCAGTTTAAACATACGCTTGTATCCAGGCGAGATACAAGACAACTCACTCTTTAAAGTGGCTCCACCTTGGCAGATATATATTTAATGAATGCACACCTGCTATGCGTTGTTCATCAGTGGAAAAACAGCTGATCCACAAAGCTCTGATGGCATCTGTCCTTATCTTCATCACAGTAAATACAACCCACATCCAATAACTAAATTAGTTTAGTTTTTTTTTTTTTTTTTCTATCCCTTCACATCAATGCATTGGGAAATTACACCCAGTAAACAACAGCAACAAAACCAGTCTGTGTGATAGCTTACAGAGTTTCCAAATCATCGATCTTCACCCCAGCGATACCAAAATCCCTTTGAAAACGACTGGGTCAGACGATTTTCCAAAAGCAATGACCTCACATACCTTATGTAAGAGTTATTTAATGTGCGCTGCACATCAGGTTTATGCTGAGTAACGGCAGCTTCCACACAGCCTCACACATCGACCAGTTTGTATCTCTTTTTAATCATGTAAGATTTGAGACTAATTTCCGAATCACTCTTCCCATACTCCAAGAATGAAGCTTTTATGACGCTTCTAAGTAGTTGCTGGTTTGTTGCCAACCACATCATCATAAGCACTGGTTACTAAGTAAAAAATAGTTTAAGACTAAATTACAGTAAACATGAAAGCTCCACAGTTTAAACCCAATATAAATCAACCATATCCAATTATCAATTTAAAACAAAATATATTGACTACTGAAAGTTGAAAGCAAGATTCTTTTTTTAAACTAATACAGTTTTTGGACAGATTTTTTTTTTCTTTCTTTTTTTTTTTTTTTTTTCTACAGTCTGGGACTCTTGCTTTCAGCTTAAACAGAAGTTCAAGTCCATAACAGGTTGTAGCTCAGGTAAAATACCATGCACAGCATTTGATTACTTCAAAAC
Source organism: Nycticryphes semicollaris (assembly GCA_013400055.1). Lineage (NCBI taxonomy): Eukaryota > Metazoa > Chordata > Aves > Charadriiformes > Rostratulidae > Nycticryphes > Nycticryphes semicollaris. The sequence continues at coordinate 9,648 of VXBJ01000362.1, forward strand.
AGCAGGAACACACAGGCTGAAGTGAGTGGTCAAATAGGGCTCGCTGTTCTCAAAAATTAGGTATAATGGCAAAAGCTTTACCAGTCCAAATCTACAGTTCGTTCTCCAACCCTGGTTTCTGAGGCAGTTAATGAACACACATCAATTACTGACAGCTGAAGTAGTTTTGTTTGTTTGTTTTAAACTTAATTGTTTAATCAATTGCCAAGTGTTTTGTTGGTTTCGTGTTTGTTTGTTTTTTTTAAGTTACTTTTATTTCAGTTTCACCAATGAAATTCATTTGGCTTGCATTTTTGAATCTATTCTTCCACATAAAGTATATGAAAATATGTTTGTGGAGGACGATGATGGAGGCTCAGAGCAAACCGGGCCCCTGTAAAGTCTTCCAAAACGTATGCATCATACCAAAGTGTCTTGATCCACAGCGCACCATTTTCCAAAGAAGCTACTTTTCCGTGGAAAGCCAATGTGCCACCACTATGGAATATTCTTAACAAAACTGCAGATTGCGGTTGTCAGCATGTGGCACCAGGAAAAAGGCAAAAAAAGGTAGTTGGGACTGTTAAAAAGAATTCTGAAACAGTTTTAAGAGATCATGCATATGCATTTACAGTCCATGTGATAGTGACGTTTGGCAACTGCAAAGTGACCGATACATGGCTTGCTTTAGAAGCATCAAAACGAAGAGGCATGTGTGTCTTGGAGCCTTTTGTTTCTTCACTTGGTAGCCATCTGGTGGTGCTTCGTACTGGTGTGGGACAGAGAAGCTGCACTTTTTTGAACTTAAAAATTAAATTCTTTCGTTTGAAGGTTGGCCGTCGGGTCAAAGTTGTAAGTACCTCCTTGAGTGGCTTCAGGAATGAGACTGGGATCTTCATCGATCTACAAAATACAACCACAAAAAACACATGAGAGGCCAATTCCCTGCACGATTCAGCGTATGCAGGAGAGATCCACAAATGTTCATGTTTTCCTCTTCTTTTTTATCTCTTTTTTTTTTTTAAAAATGCTGTAATAAAATTAGATCAGTTTTTTTTCCAATTCAATTCCTCAAATCCGTTTAAAAAGAACAACCTATAAACTCTGCCCTAATACCATTAGGGAAACAGAAAATTGAAATGGTTAGAGACTGGGCTGCTTGGTCAAAGCAGTTGCTATTTTAGCGGTGAGATTTAATTTTCAATGCCAATTTTGAGTACTTCTGGGTTTGGCTAATCACTAGTTGTGAATCCCAAACTTAGTTCTGTACTTTTTCCCATTTTCTTTCAACACAAAAATAATTTTTAGCGGCAGCTGATAGAAATACTTGCAGGCAGCTTAAGAGAGTACTCAGTATCTCCTACCTGGATCTGAAGGCTTTATAATAAGTTATTTCACAGCAGTTTTATATGGAGCTCTTAAGCACAATCTGAATTATTTTTTAAACCAGAAGTACTTCATTACTCTAAGGATATAGAACGAAAGGCATCAGTATCCACACTTCAACCTCACTCAACTTCCTTGAAGCTTTTAGGATTTAGGTATTTACTGCCTCTAGGAATGGTACATAACAGGGTGAGCGGCATCGATACGCACAGCCTCAAACCCCTCCCATCCTCCTCCAAATCACCAGCCGCATCTGGTCTCTGACACACCACCTCTACAAGCCAGGCTGGGGGAACCATACCCCTTGCTCCAAACCATGGGCCGTTCTGAAGCAGGTAAGAGCCCTTGTCTTTTGGGGGAGGGTCTCAAGGGCTTTCTGAGATCTGGCCTTGGAGTCGTGCAGGCACCAGAACTGACTCACCTATAATCTTTATTTCTCTTTACTTTGGGTGACAATAGCTAAATTGGAGGGAGACGTTAAGTCTTTGGTGACAGCAGCAATCCTCAGGAAGGAGAGCGGAGCACATCATGCCCGAATGAAGATCGCATCTGGTTTAGGAGTGCTTTACAAAATGTTTGTGAGTGGATAAATCTGCACTTCTGTCTTCTGCAGGGCTACTACAAGGTCACGTTACCCAACTTCACATGCCTTTAACACCACAAACCCATGTGAGGAACCCACTAGTGCTGGTCCTACAGTACGTGCCTGTGCACTTTGCGGAGCCTGATGCTCAGCAAAGGAGCAGATGGGATTAACAGGGAAGGGAATACCTAGCAGCCAGCGACATCTCATGAGAATACAGAAGATCCTGAAGTGACAGAAGGCAGGAATACTCCTGGGCAGTCTGTCTTAACACTGCCAAGCTGGCTAACATAACCAGTCTCCCGTCTCCCTAGAGCAATCTGGATTATTTTTTTTTCTGGGTAATTTTTGCATCGGTCCTCAAACGACAAAGGTTATTTTCCTACACATAGTCACTGCCTGCAGATTTGTCTGGTTTTATGTTTTAACTCCTGTCTCCCAGTGATGGAATTCCCACAATTTTGAGTTTCAGAAGCCCCAGAAAACATGGTAGCAGTATAAACAATAAGCTAAAATAAAGTCTTGCTCCCGAGTAAAGGAATCAAATTCAGCAAATCAGACATAGATTAAACTGCATTAGTTTATGTAAAAGGTAAATGCACAGAAGGGAGTACTAACCTCAAAACTGCTATTTTTCAACCCACACCAACTAGAACTGTGCTCTGCAGTTTGCTACAGAAGTCTCAGAGTCATTATAGAGACTATTAGATGCTGCTTACAGAACCATTATGAGTGTGGGGAACTTTTCACATATCTTAACTTCTGGCAACTCACATCGTGCTCACGTGATGGACCCATGAACTGAAAATTAACGAGTCTTAAAGTTAGAGCCAGTATCTGGAGAGTTCAATTTAAGAGAAGAACTGAAGACACAGTTCTGCCAGGCTGCAGAACTACAGACACCCTGCATGGCCCAGAAAGGATAATTAGTATTTGTCTTCAAATTGCTTGTTACAGTGCTGCTGAGGCGCTCACAAGCCGCCAGTGGCAGAAAGAGCTAGAACCTAAACAGTCAAAATACCTAATCAGAGTACAAGGAAGTATCAGATAGTCTAGATCAATCAGCTGCAGAAAGTGTTACAGTTTTGATAACTCTTCTCAATGTAGAATCCAGAGTGAGGAACTCACTCCTCACTCCAACAACCGGCGTATAAGAAAGTAAAAAGGAGAGCCAGAGAACTGTTTAGACTCTAATCACAAGTAATTACGTGTCAATTTACATGTTAGTGTGACAACGTTAGGTCAGTGTCAATCACTTTATTAGGCAAACCCTTCAATCCTTAGCATACTTACATCATCACCAGAGAAATACTGATCTATGATTTCGAATGCTAGTTTATAAATGTCTTCATTCTCATGCTGTTGCAAGGCTTCAATTTTCTCTAACCCTGGACAAAAGAAAATGGACAAGAGTTTTATTAAGTTTTAACTGAAGTGAGTTACTGACTATTTTGCAAATAAATAAGCTAAGAAAAATCATGAAACTTTACTACTAAAACATACTAGAAAAGATGTCACAAATATTGTCTAACACAACAGATGTGTTTGTCTCCAAGATGGAAAAGAAGTAGTTTGTGAACATTTGCATGCCATGGAATATCACATTTTATGAAAAAGGAATAATAGAACCTTCCCTCCTTTTAGATAAAAGTACATACAAAGAATGTACTATATGCATAAGCTACTTGATCGGGTTTTTTGTTCCAGTCATTGTGCTTTCTGTGTATCACCAAGAGGAAGTGGCTTCAATGTGTGTGTTGCACATGAGTTTAAAACAATGAGGCAACTTAAAACAAATCTCACACCAAGAGAAGCTTAAAACCCTAGTTCCATTTTCATACCGGACATGGTATAATACAAGGCAAAAACTTCCAGTACAGTAAGTTCTTAAACATCCCTTCACTGCTATCTTACTATAATACATTAATGTGTGCTAAAACTTGGATTGCAATATCCAAGAGCCTGACTCCTCATCCTGATTTGGTCTGTAATGAAATTATGATCCTAACAACTGCTTCCAAGGCAATTAACTAAAGCAAGAATTGTCTGTTACCCCAGAATGAAGTATATGCAATAACCAAATTAAAAGAAGTACAATTCTCATTTAAACTTAAAAAATACCTAAGCTATAGAAGGCTCCTTTAATGATTACCTCCAACATGACAATCTCTAAACTGAACTAAAACAGAAAAAAAACCTGTCATTTCTCTCATTGCCAAAGTCTCAAACACTCCACAGTAAAAAAAAAAATAAAAATGCTGTAGTAAATATCAACAGCAACAAGCTGAAGACAGAATAAAGCTAGCAAATTAATTTTTTAAAAAGCCTAATAAGCACTTACCTCCACACTCTTCTATAATTTCAGCTATTGTGCTGGCCTCATCACCAGCCATTATCAGGATGTTTTTCAGACCATCCAGCACCACCTGTACCACTTGAGAATCCTTTACTGAGAGTAGATTGCAGAACGGTGGGATTACATTTTGCTGTACGAGGTATTCAACCTAAATAGTGGGGGAGGGGGAAAAAAAGTGCCTTCAACATTGTGCTTCTTCCAAATGGCTGCATGTGCAACGTTTCAGTAACAATTTGAAATCCCACTTACACATACCTGATCTTTTCTCCCACTTATTGTCAAATTGCTAATTGCCCAAGCAGCTTCCTTTTGTGTTCCGAAGTCCCCCTGAAAAATAAAATTAATAGCTCATTAAAATCATCATGGAAACATCTGTCAAGCTTATTATTAAAAATCACAGACTCCTCATGTCAGATTTATAAAAAGAGGATGACAACTTGCATAGCTGACAGTTTGACTGACCTTAGCCAGCTGGTGTATGATCATAGGGATTAGCCCAGCATCTATTACAGCCTGAACTTGTTGCTGGTTTCCTGCTGTGATATTGGAAAGGAACCAAACTGCTTCCTACAATTGGACAAAACAAAAAAGCAAAACACTTTTAAAAAAATAGTCAACAGATAAAAAAAAAAAAAAAAAAAAAAAAACAAAACACAAAACTATCCAAACCCAACAACCAAACTGAACAAAACAAGCTCAAAACCTAAAATCACACCACGACCACTCACTCAACAGAACCTCCAGGTTTGCTCCCCCATAGCACTCCTAGCACACAAACTTTTCTTGCACTGTGGAAGCCAAACATGCAGGGATTGATGCAAAATTGATAGGATTCATTCATGAGGCCAGATTATTACTTACATAAGGAGTGTCTCAAGTACATCGGGAGCAATACTGACTTAAACCCTGCGTGTGCTTTCCACTGCTGGAGTCACAGCCATGTTTTAAACTTCCAATCATTTTTGCAAAGAAAATAGAAAAATTGGCAAAGCCTCACACAGAAAAGGGATTTATCCTGTAATCCTACTACTGACAGCTCAGTAGATACAAGGAAGACTAACTCCAGCTCCCATTTTCTTCCCGAAACATGAAGTGGAGCTCACAAAACTCACTCAAGTATCAGATGGGACTCTCAGTCCTGAGACTTTACTCGGCAGTTATCTCCTTCAGGAAATAACATCAGCAGAGCTAACATCTATAACAGCAGTTACAAATTCCCGATTACAAAGGGGGATGCTTGTCAAGGCAAGCCAGAGCATCTTAAAAAGGCTCCAATCTTATGACAGTGTGGCAAGCAGCAAAGTATGAAGTACCGCAGGAAAAAAACCCCAACATTATGGCTTCCATTTTTTGGGGATGTGTATCTTGCTTTTATTTGCATTTGCACCTCACAACATACACATAAAGCAAAACAAATAATTTCTAGACTCCTCTTATACCAAAATAATTCCTTTGCTGGCGTTCAACAAGAGCTCTTTGTCATTCTTTTGTGATAACTAGAAGGGCACACAGACACAAATCACAGCAGTTTGAGCTGTCAAAGATAACTTCTTTACAGCTCTTGATAGGGCCTAGAACAAAAAAGAGATTCCTCACAAATGGATTTCCCCTCAATGGTAGACTTAAGTGGGGGAATCACGTAAGCTAAATAAAAAAAGCCTCCTCCTCAGCCAGCCCCACCTTTGCAGTGGAAGATGGCACAATGATTTAAAAAAAAAAAAAAAGGGGGGGGCAAATAATATGAAATCCAGCTCTGGAAAAGAAGGCACTGATCACTTTCTATCACCTAACTCCCCCTATTCCACCCGTTGCAGGGGTGGAAAACTTGCAGCAGAAAATTTTCCTTGCAGCAGCAAAGTTTCCTCTGCCAAAAGGCAGAAGAGAAAATGCAGGGACAGTTTTCACAAAAGGACAGTGGTACTCCCTGTGTCCTTGAAGGTGAAGATGGGCAAGAGCACAAACTCCACTACAAAAAGGTGGAATGGAAAAACGGAAAATCAATCTTACTCAACTCACTGTTTTCAACTAAAAGTAACACTCTCTAGTTAGGGAAAACGAATGCCAGTTACTCACTTTGCAAACATAAAGAAGTATTACACTCCAAAGCAAAAACCAACTGTCCTCATAAAAAGCACTGGGCATCAACACCAATGCATGGATCCTCATGATGCCGGTTTGGCTTTAACCCTAATTAGGCCCCATCCTCACAGGCTGTGTCTTTAAACAAAGTTCCTCACATGCTGGGAATAATAGCTGGAAGAAATTCTTCTGTGATACGCTACAGACTACGCCTTTATTTCTTACACAAGAATATTAAGTTCGGCAGAAACAAATCATACCTTATTTATCTTCTCTTTTGGATGCGTCAGGAGATTTGGGAAATAAGACAAAACGTCACAATTGAGAACAACTTGTGTCTGTTCATCAGTACCAGTGACTATGTTGCCTACTGCTCTCAGTGCTGCTGTCTGAATATCCAAAGTGGGAAGGAGAAAAAAAAAATATTGTATGTTAAAGACATTGCCATTGCTTATGCTAAAATAAAGATGACTTTAAGACGTCTTTTCATAAAAACACTTTGTAAAATACATCTTAGCACTTCCATCCTCTGAGCTACATCCTAAAAATGGGTACTGTTTCATTGAAACAAAACACGCAGTACAGCGTTTTGCTGCATAGATGTGCTGCAGCTCAACTCAAAAAGTGTAAAGATTGGCAATTAAAAGACTATTAAAACCATATAAGAGTTAATTCACCGCGTATCTCATCTGAGTTACAATTACATTAACTGTTTCTAGGTTCTGACTATGTCTGCCAAGTTTGCTTCCTCCTCCATTCAGCTCTCCACTACTGAATTAAAAAAATCCACTGCTACGTTACTTCATGTTGACTTTCAGAAACGGACTCTGTATCTTTATGGACTGGTTAGGAAATGCTTTACAAGCGACAGAAGAAACTGGAGAGACCCCTTTTCATCAAGTGAACTGCTCTGACAAATTTCAAGACAGCCATGTCTCATCCAAAGTACAACATGGACGCATGGATACAACAAAGTACAACCCACAGACACCTAAAAAAACCTCCTAATTCCAACAGTTGATTTATAAAAATCAAGCATGCATTAACTAACCTTTGGGTTCTCTTTGTCCTTGAAATTAAACAGACAAGCTCAAAGCTCAGTTAACCTACCTCTTTTAGCTAATTAGAAATTTGCTTTACTAAAAGCACTCAGCATCTGCAAATATTTGAACATTCAAAAGGTCCCAAAATTCAATTGATTTCCATAAGCTATTCAGCCGGAATATGCACAATCATGTATGCAGCAACAGAAAAGTTTGCACAGAACCTGAGTTCTGGAAAATGTAATATCTGTTGCCATTAAGTGTTTTAGGACTACAAAAGGAAGGCACCCCTGGTAATCACACAACAGAAGTTAATGTTTAACCTGTCATTTTACTTAAAATTGTATTACAACTGTTTTGTTTGCATTCTCTTTCATTTTAATTTTTTTTCCCCCAGGGTAGGTAACGTTTTTTGTTCAGTTTTACCTGTAGCAAGTGCAGCTATAAATGCTCATCTCAGTATTCCACTAAATAAATACTCTAAGGCACATTTTTTAGATAATAGCTTACAAAGGACTATTCAATAGCAACTGAACCAGACTTACTTGAACTTTAACCTCCTGATGACTCAGAAGGGGAACTAGAAAAGGTACAACTCCTGAATCAATCACCATTTGTATCTGTTCATTTCCACCGTCTGTTAAGTAGGACAAAGCCCAAACAGTGTCCACAAGAATCTACAAATTGGAAAGAACATGGTTTACACACTGAACAGCACAATCCAGGTAATGGTGTCTTAGCAAACAACGTTTCACGTGTCGGGGGGCGGGGGGAAAAAGAGCATGCAATTTAGTTACAGGAAAAACTCAAACATTATGACATAACCTAAGTAGTAAAATGTTAAGATTATGATGTACAACTACGAAAACTGGGGCCAGTGGTTTGATAATAATAATTTCTGTATGTCCTCTCGCAAAGATTTTTTTTTTTTAATCATATACCACATTTTGGTGTCTAAAGTGACGGCATACAGGTGAACTGTTGGGCTTGATTTGCCTTTCGAAGACAGGCAACCAGTAGTTGTGCCAGGAACTCTGCAAAGAACACACCGACCCAGGCTCCTGCACTGTTGTCCTTTGCGAGCTGCGCTACCTTTTGATGACAGGACACCTAAATCCCCATAGTCCCTACTCCATCGGTCTACATTTAGTATTTCTGATCCATAGTCCAGTTGTGACGTGAAACTATTCCAGGTGTATGCTTTCTTTTGTTTTGCATTCATATTATGATTAAAATCCACAGCAAAGGAAAGGAGGTTGTATACAAACTACATGACTAGCAACTACTGTAAGGCAGCAACTGTTCAAGCAAAGTGAAAACCCACAGAGAAATGACTATCATGCAGGGCAATCTTAGTATCTTAAAGAATATAAAGACTAAGCCACTGCTGACTTGATAAGGATGATTTGAGAGCCCTCCAAAAAAAGAAAGGTACAAAAGCTGACAGTCATTGAAAGGTAGTATCTGAAGCAGAAACAAAGCCAGCAGAAAGAGGGATATCCCATCTCTTAAAGTTGATGTTAGGAACTGCAGGAAGAGAAATCTGCACCCCGCTGAGGACATAATCTGTTGAGGTACCTAGATCGACTTTACTTTTAAAACAGACACCCATTTAAAATTTCTAGCTATTAAGATAGCTAAATACTACAGTACTGAAACACGGGAAGGACTGTAAAGTCCTGACCCACAGGCTGCTCCAGGCCCACCCAGCTCCAGGGACCAGACAGCACAGACCTAACGCTTTCTTGACACAGCCTACTGCTGCCCTCACCTGCTAACGCCACAGGGACAGCAGAACGTGCTGCAGTGGAGCCGGGATCACAGCAGAAGCAGTGAGAGATGGTGCCTCACCAGTTTGCTGCCCCACAGCCCTGTTGGTGACGAGAGCAGCAGCCGCCAGAAGCGCTCACGGGACTGCCAGCTGACCTACCTGCATCACTGACTCATCTCCAAAGATAGGTTTGCTGCTCCAGTACAGGGAGGCTGGGACCAGACTGGTACCTCCAAACTAGCACCTGACTCTCAGGATCAAAAAGACGGGCACCCTAATTGAGATCAGTCAAAACCTGGCATCACATAGTCTCACAGCTACTTCAAGAAGCTCTCACACAATCATTCCTTGCAAAAGCTTTCAAATTTGATAGGGGAAAAAAAAAAAAAGCTTATGGGTTAAAAGTATGTTTGGTTTTGCTATGAATTTCCATTCAGGTTTGTCCAAATTACGAATTGGAAAGTTACCATGTGCTGTCTCCCACTCATATTACACTGGGAAAACCCTGGCAAAATCCCAAATTAAACTGTTTGTAAATATTTTGTAGAGCCAAGCCCACTTCACCATTAAAAGAGCAGCAGAAACACCACCACCACAAAGTGGAAGTAACAAAAGACGGTTCCACTAATCTTATGCGCTATCCCCAGACCCACCACAAGGGTTCAATTCCTGCTTCCCTAAATTGAAGGATCACTATCGGGAGCAAGAGTCAAAGACATTACAAAGCCCTGACAGGAGGAGGAGGAGGAGAGCAGCTCAGTATCCCTTAGTGATACAGATCTTTGTTCCTGAAGTCCCAATATAAGACTTCAGGAGGTGAAGTCCAGCCCTCTAGGATTTTACTAAGAAAAATATATATAAACCCATGGATCACCAATGTGGGCAATACTGAAGGTTTAGTATTAAAAAGCTGAAGAAAAGTTGTCAAAGGTACCACAAAACAACAGCTTATTGCATTTTAGTGAAGCCTATCTTTGTATGTGATCTCCTTAATTAAACAGGTTGCAAAGTCAGGCACCCAACAGGTCACAAAAGTCAGATTTACCCACGCGATCACCATACTCGATCAAACCGAGATGTGGAACTAGATACGCTTTTTCTACACGTGCATTATACAGCATCTATGCAAAATTGTAAGTTGGGGCAGAATTAAAGTGCAGCTGATGGTAAAGCTGGTACTTTAAATTTCTCTTGCTCAATACTGCAAGGTAGGATTTTTTTAGTGTACTTTCTAATGAAAAGGATAAAAAAAACTTTTAGAAAATCTATTTCAGAAACGGTGTCTGCACTTTATTTTCCGTGCTCTGGATGATTACAATTATACGAGTCTTCATATTTAATTGTGCATTTACTACTTAATTATACATAAATTAATACATAAAACCAAGCTTGCCACTTAAACACAATCTTGCAGCATTTTCTCTCCAGAGAAAACAAAGAACTAAATATCTAAAAGTTCAGAAATTACTTACGTTTATATCTGTATGGTAAATGAGAACACACAATGCTGGCAAAATCTGAAAAGAAGTTCATCAGTCATTATAGCAGAATAAAATTGACTGTACAATCACGAATCCAAGTACTGCAGTCACAAAGCCTAGCTTGAGACTGCATTAGCATATTGCATTCACACACTTTCCAGCAGCNGGAAAAAAGCAAACAACAGAGATAGGGACAACTCCCTCCTGTTTTGAAAGCTTTGTTACCACACATTATAATAGAAATCATTAGCTCAATATCAATATATTACACCTTCTTGGATCAAGGTAAAATTTTATTTTGGTATTCATGTATGGAAAAAATATGAAAAAAAGAAAAACCTGAGCCACGGTAAGACTGCTTAGAACAGGTGATTTTATTTGGTAAAGGTATTATTTTTAAGTTTCCCCATTCTCTGCCTCATTTTTCAAATTCAGTTAAAGTTTAATTGCCAAGAATAAGATACTTCACATGGCTTCAAAAACTGTATCTACGCTTTAGAATCTGTCTTAAAACGAAGAACTTCACATCCATCGCTACTACAGTTCTAGTCAACCATCACTTTACTAGCTGTGCCTTCTCTATAAATAGCATGTTTGCTCTGTTGAAAAGGATTTTCAGATGCTTCTCTTCTCGAGTGGGGACTTGACATTGACTGCATGTTCACAGCTAGTCAAAACACAAAAGTACACTGTGTTCACTAGTTCACCTGTATTTCCCCTTACTGAAAAGAATTACATTGGAGTACTTCTACATCACATTCATAGCCTTTTTTTTGATATAAACATGAAATGCTAAGTTAACCATTTATAGTGCATTAATTTTTTGTTGCGCTGATTTTAATGTATGGCTCATCAGTCTTTAGTCTTACTCAGTTTCTGATGTTACAAATACCTTTATTACAACCCCAATAAGAAGCATCAAGTTGGTCAAATTACTCCATTTACCAACTGGTAAGTGGCACAAGACGCTGGCAAAAAACATGCATAAATTCATAGTATGACAATGTGAAACATTTGGCCTCTAGCCCAGAGTATAAAAAAATTATCTGTCTCGTAATTCTTTATTTACCTCCTGAACTGTCTCCATAGGCGGTGGGGGGTCCTTATTCCTGCAGAGATTTACAATGACCCATGTGACGTTCCGAAGGAAGGTGATGGGAATGGAGGGATTGATGAAGGACAGAAGAGGTTTGACAACTCCCAGTGATATGACATAATCTCTACACTGAGGACCATCACCTACAGAAATGAAAATTGTTGTAAAAGAAATTACATTAAAAATGGAAAATCCTGGAATGTATGCAATGACATGTTGGGATACTGAAATTCTATGTTTCCTCACCAATAGTCTACTACTAACAGTTTGTATTCAATTAAATATACATGCGTACAGATACGTATGTATATTTTATGAGACACAGAATTTATCCAATTAATATATTGTGCAGCAAGTGATACTATTCTTTAGAAAAAAACAGGATGCACACATGTAATTCTGGCCACATGAGAAATTACATTAAGCCACGGAATTTAGAGGAAACATAGTCTCATATGATAATGCCAATGTTCAAAACGTCAAATCCTCAAGTGAAACACTCCCTGAATTCAAATCATTACAACAACAACAAGAGTTACCTATAATATTTCCGAGAGCCCAGACAGCTTGCTCACAAACATTCTGGTGTGGTGAATGAAGTAGTCTCAAGAAGAGGGGTACTGCATCTACAGAATGCAAAGATCAGATTTCTTTTTACTGGAACATGGTATATGCACAATACTTTCATTGACTGATACAAAACACTGTTGCTACCATGCCTTATACTGAGACATGTTTCTGTTATGAAGAGCATACAAAGCCCCAGTCAAATATTTCTCTACATATCTAGAGAGGGGGGGAAAAAAACGGACTTGAGAACGAGTAAAAATGCTCCCCGCATTTAAACATTTCCTCATATGTGATTGGCATGAGCCTCAAGTACGTAGGTGTTAGGTTTAATGTCCTGGTAATTCAGATTTTCCAGCTTTCCAAGATCACACCACATACCTAGAAGAATGACGTGCCTACTCGTGCAAACGTGCTTCAAATCTTGATTTTAAGAAAATAGCTTCCTCCCCAAGAGGTGGCTATAGTTAGTTTCCATATGCAGTGAAGATTTACATCCATCTGCCAGTCCTAAGACACGTTTTAATTTGCTCTTATATAATGCAGGCAACATATCAGATTAAGGAAGTGATACTGACTGTAGATACTCAGTCTCTGCTGAATTAAGTAAGTTGAATACAGCTAAAAAACCATCCCACTACTATTCCCATCCACTACTTCCCTTCAAACAGCCCATACTGTTTCAAAGACAGTAATTCTTGCAGCAATTTTTTAAATCTATGTATGATCATACTTGTCCTATAGTCTTTCTGAACAAAGTAAAATAGACCCATTTATATACCGTTGAAGCTAAGAGTATTTTTTCTCGTAAAAAGTTTCAGAAATAGCTTCAGAAATTTTTTAAGAATTGCAACACAATCTGTTAGCGACCGTGAATCAATATTCTGCTGGTATTTGTAACACGTGATAATGAGTCAAAAAGCCCCGATGTATTTTCCTGAAAAATACAGAGCGATGAAGAATAAAGACTGCCTAAAATTCCTTCCCCGCCCTAGATGAGCAATTCAGCAGTTGCCTACAACTGACAAGTTAGGAGGGGCAGCAACACACCGCTGCTTAAGAACACTCTTGCTGTTCTTGCCACAATCATCCCACCTCCGTTAGATCAAGTGGAATATTCTAGCTTCCTTCTCAGTCATTACTGGGATTACACTTCAGCCACGCGTGTATTCGCTCAGCATATTTCAGAGAGGAGGGTCAAGTGTGTAGCTTCTATTAGATTGCAGTCCTGGTACGCTTTCAAACGCACAAATAGAACTATTTTGTATCGGCACGCAGGCAGGGGGGCAGCCCGAAAAAGCACGAGTTGCAGGTTATCTACTGCTCTCAAAAAATTAATTACTTCTGCTCCGAATTGGCTCCTGCCAATGCTTGCTCGGTGCACATAGGACTTGTCCTCTCTTGCTGGGCCTTCCAACTGTCTCTCTTGATGGCAGGAGGCCACCTTCTCTTGTATTTAGGCTGCACCAGCCTCTTGCACAGCTGCAAGGGTCTATGGCTTTGTTTCTTCAAACCACCCTTTACCTGCGGGGAGGAAAGCTGGGCAGCTCTTTTCCCTTCGTCATCCCCCAGCCAAAGCAGCAAGACTTTTTGACTAAATTTCTTCCATTTTCTCTTCAGGAGTAAAGCTTGCGAAAATGCTTTTTATTTCTTGAAATTAATCTCATCATATTTTCTTCTTTTCAAGCATTAGCTAAACAGATTTTGGGAGAGAGATATTCCAGCCTGAACTTCTAGTGATTGTTCAGGTAACAGCAATGGTTTTGGCTGTGCTGTACATATTTTCATTTTAATTTTTTTTTTTCCCATATAGTTTTCTGCAAATCTAATACTATAAACAGCCTTTTCCTTAGATTCATTCATTCAAACATGGTAACATTGTGGGACTTTAAAAAGGAAGAAAACAATGACTAACCAAAGAACAAGTTGGGGAAGATAAAAGAAACTTGAGAATAGATTTTCAAAGACATTTGGACACCAGAAAAGCAATCGAAACAGAGTTGTCCAAATCACATCAGGATTTTTTGAAGCAAATTCAAGATGCTAATGTTGTTTGTTTTTTTTTTTAAAGGCTTTGGATTTTTAGTCAGAGCTCATTTTGATGAGGCTTCTTATTTTATTGCTCCAGTATCTTAACTATACAGAATCTGACAATCAGTGAGATCTTCTATTTGCTGTTTAAATGTACAGACCAACATTTTGATTTGAAAGGCAGGTTCTTACACTTAGGAAGAAGAAATCAAATAACTAAGTCACCATTTTCCCATATAAAAACACCGACTACGAATAAGCCAAGACAATTTATTATATATTTGCTTATCTATAGTCTCCTGTTTAATGACAATATGTTGTATTTGGCATAACGGTGATTGTTTTAAGGTAAGTAAGTGTATTGATACGTAAAAGACATAGATATAAAATCCTGAAAAAGTAATTTGAATAATTTATCTTCAATTAACTATAGAATTTATTTCCTGTCTCTTTTCATAACGGAAGTCTCACTGACTGGCTAAGCAAGGAATAAAGGCAGCACAACAAACTCTGTGTGTACAGGAGGTACTAATCATACAGGCAAGGAAAGGATGGTAATTTTCTTAACTCTGTATTTAACTGGACACCCTTACATAATTGTATGTATTTAACTACTTTAATTAAATTTATGAACGTACCTTTGAGGCAGAAAGAATTACTTGCTAACATAAGTTTTAGCCATACGGGAATTAATAGTACATGATTTCAGAAATCAACCCAAGAATTAGAAAGGACTAACATTTTTTGGAGTCATATTTATCATATCATCTGCCATTCTTTGTCTGCTTTAGGGGAAAATAGGGTCTGGGTTCCTTAATAGCAATCGATCGTGACAGGCTAATGTTTAAGAAAAAAGTGTAGATTTTTTTTTTTAAAAAAGGACAGATATGCGTTTATTTTAATGATTTTGATAACAAATGGTATTTAATTATCCAAATACTCTCTTTTCACTTTTACCTACAATATCCACCGCCCCCCAAAAGCCAAATTGTAATACTTACTAGACTGTACAACAGCTTGAGTCTGTGCAGAAGTGCCTGATGCTATGTTAGTCAATGCCCATGCAGCTTCAAATTGTAATGAAGGACTGTAATGAAATAATTTTATAGTAATAAGTTGAAACATGATTTGCAGATTATTTTATGGTTCATTTCAGTATTACTAGCTGTATCCACTCTAAGACACTCTACAACTGAGCAGTGCCACTGAGCTTGAAGTTTTAAAGAAAACCTCTAAGGCAGGATTTTCAGAGGAAAAGCTGTAAGAAAAAGAAGTATTTTACATTCTATGACTTTTTGTAAACCACCCAGGATTCTGACTTCATATTAGTAACAAATAATAAAAAAGCAGTAGTACTTGCTGAAGCACATACCAATCAGTGAAGCTGACTGCTACTCTAGGCAACTAATTAGCTCCTGTATGAAAGGTTTCTGCCACCCCTTGTCATAAAATTGAATTATGTCTCTCTAATGGATAACAGAAACCCCTTCAAATCCAGCTGATCCGAACACCACTCATACTGAGTGAAGAAAGTGCAACTGTCTTGCTGCCATTAGTAGTTCTCAATAAATTAATCATGTCTGACCATAACTAATGAAAACTTTGTCCTTCTTAGCATTACATCCCAGATCAAGTGTAAGAGGGTATACTTGGATAAAGACATTCTTCTGCTCCATCACAGAGAGGGGAAGATTTCGCATCAGTATCAAAAGACAGCATCATACCTGCATTAAAACTGACTTGTTAAATGCAGGCAAAATTAGTTACAGATACTATGAAAGCTGGGGGAACATCTCTTCCCAGACCCTGTTGGCATTGACAAAACAATTTGTATGAAGACCACTGTTCAAGCAAATGCTAAAGGTCAAGAGTTCTAGAAGCTATAAAAGAGTTCACAGCTTATGGTGGTTAGTGACCAGTGAGGTGCCTGGCTTTGGGAGGGGCAGAAAAAAAATCTACTGTTAGGTGACTATTTTTCATTTCCATGCTTTTTTGCATCTTCATCTATTATGCTTTATATATAGCCACGGCACCTGCTTCCTTTAAGCTTTTTTTGCACATTAGTTTTCAAAGCATTTTCAGGTTTTTCTGGAGATGGAATTGGGAAAGAATTAGATAGGAGGGATGAGGATGTGTAAGTAAGGATTTGTAAAAACAAATAGTACCTGTCATCAGCTACCTATAACCCTTCACATTCTAGGATCAAACACATTAAACTTCTAGTTCTAGGCTGGTACCTCTTTTCTTCACCTCCTTAAGAGCTTTCAGTTATAACACAAACAACAGCTTAAACAATCTGTTATACAAAGTCTTTGAAGAGTTTACCTCTACTAAATATTGTATAGCAATCACAATTAAAAGGACTGCATGAGGTAATGTCAAGTTCAATTTCAAAAGACTTATTAAACATTTACAGAGTTAAATCATACAAAAACTAGACAGCACCAAACTATTTACTTCTAGAGCAGAGAGGAATCCATGACCCATTTTAAAATGCTGTCCTGATTTGATCATTATTGCCAGCTGCTTTCTAAACAACTGTTTTGCTAAACAAGCTAGAAACAAAGCTACTCACGCTTCACGTTTTAGCAGCCACCAAATTATACTCAAAATGCCAATTCACATTTCTGAAGTTTCTAGCCCTCCTGGCTGCAGAAATAATCTCGAAAATGGAGACATTGTAAATACATTTATGGCTGCCTGAGACCAAAGATAGGCTAAAACATTTACCTCAATTGTGTTAATCCCCATCTACCTGAATAAAGAGCTCACAGATTGTGGAATATGGCATTTTTCTTACATGTCATTAAATTCTTACAACTACATTCTCAATGTTCTCTGCCTCCTTTACTGGAGCTCTTGTTTTCCAACAAAGAATCACAACAGACCGCATGCTCCCTGTGTGGTATTCTGGCAAAGAGCAGAGCCCTCTTCACAACCAGGCATGTTCTCTGCTTTCACACACAGACACACAGTAAGTCTGAGACAGGTTTCTTTAAAAAAGTCTGGAATATTCAAAACCAATGAGGAATTCAGAAAGGTTTTCTCCATTAGCTGGATATGCCCGTGTAAGCACTAAAAAATAAAATGACATTTCAGTGGCAGAGTAAGTACTCCTGAAGAATTCACAGTTTATCGCCGTGGAATGCGATCCCCTGTGCAAGATTACATGGTGTTATGAATCCTCAGCTTCATTTGAAATAACGAGATCATTTTTTGAATGTAGATTTTCAGTAAACGTGAGCATTTTTAAAAGTATACTTACTTATCATCCCTTTCTAGGCATTTTACCAGAATTGGTAAAATTCCTGATTTTATTAAGTCATCAATAGGTGGATTTCTGTCACTGGATAGGAGTTTTCTGTGAAATTAAATGTAAAAATAAAATAAGTAACTTTCATCATAAGAAACGTGTAAGAAATATAGTTCTGTGCCTTTGTTTATTTTTACCTTGCAGCTTGGACAGCACTCAGTTGGATCACTGGGTTGTCACTTGTGGCGTTCTGAAAAAACAGGTAACAGTAAAAACTGAAAATTCACAGAACATGCACTTATAATAATAATGATAATAAGAAGTTACATCTAACATACCTGCAGTATAGCTTCTAGTGTTACATTTTGCTTGAAAAGAAAAGAAAAAGTTTTAGTAATTTTGTGGCTAAAGTGTATTATTTTTAAACATTTAATACAAACTAAGTTTAACAGTTCAAATAACTGCAAATCTTCTAGTGTAAGTAAAAACGTAATACATTGTTTCAAGACACCACCAAAGTTTAAATAATAACTCCAGAATCAAGGAACTTACTGCTTTGAAGTCAGCATCAACGTCAGAATCTTCTAAACTTTCTTCTTGGGGAACATTTCTTTTTTTCAAAAGATGTTCATCTCTTTTGTTCTGTAAAGGAATGATGAAAAATAAAGGCACTTAATGATTATTAGTACAGGGTGATGATATAACGGCTCCCGTCAAAATAAGTGTTTGTGTTAAGATTATCAGATTATTAACAGTTATCTGCTATCCAGACAGTAGTGATTATAGAGATTGTATGATGTCATATCTTATATGTTAAAAAAAACCCCTCCAAACAGAATCACATTTTGAAGGAGTCCCCACTATATCATCTTAGAAAAAAAAGCAACCTCAGGTCCAAAATTTCTATGACTTGCTTACTTTTTAGACATTTTGAAAACAATTTTAAAAAAACACACAACTTTTCCAGCCTGTTTGAAAGGCTAGCAAACAATAGATTAAGACAGATATATATCTGGGTTTTTTTTGCAGATAAGAGAATGTTAAAGCAATAAACAAGCAACATAATTATATAACCCTATAAATGCAGAAGATAACATTCCGTGAACTTCACACAGTTTAATTTTTGTCAAGCCTAAGCACAGAAACCAAATCCCAAAAGCGTGTCTGAGATCCCCCCCAGGGTTAGCTACGGCAGCCGCTCCAGAGCTGTACCGTAACGGCAGCGTATGCAGAGCACATCCATACGGACAAGCACCAAAGGTATTCTGTTTGTCAAGAGTTTTTAAAGAGAAAGAAGACAGAAGAGAGCAGGCAGTTAAATGCTGAGAAAATAGTGTTCTGAAAGCAAACCGCACCAGGCAGGTACACGTTGATGGATAGATTCACCATAACGACCTGTGATGTATTTTTCTTATTTACCACCCCAAATACTTGGCCCTTCCATTTTAAGCAAAGAGCAAACATCGTTCAACCCTAGTCAATCTGGCTTTGCTCAAGGACAATTCTTTTTCCTGTTGTTGGTCTAAACCATAGGCTACATTTTGCCAACAGCAGGGACTGCACTGGATGAATGGTTCCCACAGCATCAGCTGTGTTATCCCTAGGAGAAGGGACTGAAGCTGTGGAAGGCCCTGATGTCTTCAGTCAATTGCCCTCCTCCTACCCAGAGGTATCATCGTACATCATGGTGGTGAGCGAGCCCACACGTGTGTGAAGGTACAAGGAGACATATGTAGTTATGAGGGAGGCAGGTACTGGTCCAGCAGACACTCCCAGTCTTCAGGGAAGGTGAAGCCTGAAGAAACGGGGGTCTTACTGCAAAACTGCCACCACTGTCTGCTGGAGCAGGTTAAATGTTTCATATTAAATCATTTACTGGGAAGGGCTAAGTTTCTTTGTCATAGTAGCAAACCACTGTGGTACACGGCAGAGTTTTCCAGTTCTCTTCCTCCTAAAACATTTGGCTGGGTTTTCTATATCTCATGCTCAGAAAATACAGGGGGAAGAGCTTTGCAGGGCTTTTCTAAAATATCTTTGATGTAAGACCTGTTATCCACACTGATTCACCTCATGATATCTACCTATTTCTCAACCAAATAATTTGGTACCAGTGATGCTCAACTATATGTTTTGCAATACCTTACAATAAAAGAGAGGTGATCCTTTATAATTTCTGTAAAAAAAGCTTTTTAGATGCATCTTGAAGATCCTCTGATTCAAAACATCATGAAGTATATAGAATAGTAATGAATTCAGCAAATGGACTATTTTTATTGAACTTACTGAAAAGAAAATTCTAGTTAGAAAATGTCATATTATCTCATTTGTTATTTTCAGGTTTCTTCTGTCAGTAAAATAAAAGATAAAGCTTTTAAAGAACTCAAACAGTAGATTCTCCCATTTTAGTGTTTTATATTATCCTATTAGTAGATTACTGAATCTTCTGACCTTAAGGAACTGCCTCCATATTTGGGTACAGAAACTGGTATGCTGCCATTCCACGTTGCTCCCCACAAAAGCACCCGCACTGGCACAGAATGGATGCACCTCAGAGCACTTCAACTGAAATCCTTCAAAATGCACAGGGTATGCAAAAGCCATTTAAAGTCATATTACTTCACCACTACTTTAAGTGGAAACTTGAGGACAAAGCCCTCTCAATTGCGCCCTCTCATTTAATAGATGGCCTCCATTCAGAACAAAGATCACATTATTAAAATGGATAAGAATATTTAATATTCACATACATGTGGGCTACATCTATCATGCACATTACTTCCACCCTCAATATTTTTCCTCCCAGAAACACATTAACCAGAAACAGTTGAAACCACATCATGCATTTTCTAGCTTGCAAGATCTAGAAGTTTTTAGATGCAAAAAGCAAAGCCACACTACAACAACTGTGGTACCGAATATGAATGCATAGCCCTTTATAGAGATGTGTGTCTTTTCATCATATACAATTACATTATTCTGAGTGATCAGTGTTTGTCAGAGTCTTGCTTGTACTGGAGGGCTATGGTTACTCCAGAAGGCAAGAATGTGGGTTATCTTGAGATCCCCTCTCAAACATCCCAAAACACCAGGGTGACAGCGGATGGAATGCGGAGAATACAGCTGGAACAAAGCAAGAGTCCCACCGTGGGTGACTGAACAGCATCCTCACAGAACAGCAGGAAAGACCTGCATGGCCTTCATCAACCAAACAGCTGAAAAATCACCTTCCACAAACACCAGATAGTAAGTCTAGAGCACACCAGTGGACAAAGCACCGGATTATTCCATGCTCTTCACCTGATGAACTTCAGAAAAACTACTTGCCATTATGCAATACACTCTTTGTGTCCATTCACAGCATGTGCACTTCTATACAAGTACTGTTAGCTGAAATAATTTGGTTGAATAGTATTTAGAGGGACAAGCACAAATTCCCTCTGCTTGTGGCCGTAAAACGGGTGGTCAACATGTTTCTTTTTCAGTTCTTCCAACTTCCCAGGAAACTCTCAGGGGCTCGGGCAAAGAGGAAAGAAGGGCAGGTTGTAAACGAACAGAGAGTTACAGAAGAACAGTAACAGATAAATACTTGTCTCTATCCTTCAAGGAGTTGTCCACATGTACATACATTGATGCAGTGAGTATCTCCAAAGGGTATGTAGTACTACTCCTAGAAACTCCATTTACCTGGAGAAGAGTCCAAGGAATCCCCTAGATGAACACGCACTGACGGACTGTTCTCCTAATGGCAGCAGCAGGCTGAGAGGTGAAATAATAAAACCGAGCTCCAACTAACTGTTCTGCAGCTATCAGGAATAAAGACGTCCTGCTGGGAGGCCACCGATGGTGAAGATGGTAACGAAGGAATGACATTTCAAACTCTGGCCTATCAAACATACATAATCTAGGTTTAATTTCCACTATGGTGTCTCGACAAGAGGAAAACTGCAGCAGGTTAGTTAGAAAAGACTTTAGAAAAGACTAACACCGAAAAGCCTTCCATTTGTAGCTGCATGGTAAAGATGGCCACAAAACACACTGTAACTGAGCTAATCAAGAGCCCAGTTATCTCCCGTTCCAGCAAGCCAGTTAACAGCTCCTTGGAGAGCCTTTTGTACCTGCATACACAACTATCCAGTTCCTTTGGCAACATGAGTATGCCTAAGAGAACACTTCCTAATGTTAATGTTATCCAAAATAAGTATGAGTAAGCGTGTATATTCTAATGCCAAAATATTCTACTCTCCTTAAGAGACAGAACTGAACTTCATAGGGCATAACTGACCACAAGGCGATGCTGGAATTTCTGCGAACACGGGCAATGGCTTCAGGCTGTCAGTCACACAGTCCAATGAGCTCCAGAAAAAATGACAACCTCAGCCTGGGAAAGTAAGAGCCAGCAAAAATGTTTCTGTAACTCCTCACTATCACTCAGATAGTTGGGCTGAAAAACAACTGTCAAGAACATATACAGAGGAGTTTCCACATCAGCCTGAAGCAGACAGGCTAGTACTTATTGAGAAGCACTACAAATTTCTTACTAA
Source organism: Nycticryphes semicollaris (assembly GCA_013400055.1). Classification (NCBI taxonomy): domain Eukaryota; kingdom Metazoa; phylum Chordata; class Aves; order Charadriiformes; family Rostratulidae; genus Nycticryphes; species Nycticryphes semicollaris. Next base: position 31,814 of record VXBJ01000362.1, read on the forward strand.
GGAAAAGTGATTCTTATTAGTGTTTCTTACAAAGTCAAAGTGTCCATGGAACTCTGCAGCCTTCAAAAGCAGCTCTAAGGCTATTTGAAAAAGCTCTGTCCATCTGCAAAAGCATCCAATTCCTGGACAGCTAAACCACTACATAAAGTAATTTGATAGATTCCTATGCACGAAGTAAAAGAACATGATTTGCAGCTTGGCATGACCCTGTATTTTGTCATACTGTAACAAAACTTTTTACCTAAATCATAGAAGCAGCCTCTTCCACAGGCTCCTGTGGTGACAGTGAAGACAAACGAGCACAGCTGTCCTGTTCAAAGACTGGTGAGAAAGCTCTTTCAAAGGAAGAGGCATAGAATCATAGAATTGTCTAGGTTGGAAGGGACCTTTAAGATCATCTAGTCCAATCATCAACCTAACCCTGATAAAAAAACATCACTAAGCACCATGTCAACCTATCTTTTAAATACCTCCAGGGATGATGCCTCAACCACTCTCCTGGGAAGCCCATTCCAACACTTAGTAAACTTTCAGTGTAAAAATTTTTCCTGATATCCCTGATGAAGGGTCACTAACAAAGCTAAGCAGCTCTCCTTCAAAGGAGAAGATTCTCAATCACTGCCTGAACCACAGGTGGTATGCACAAAAAAATTTGAAAGCTTATGAATAGCAGCTGACTGCTGGTTGTGAGCTTGTCAACGTACTGGTAGACATCCACCTATGACAGGTTTTCATTCGAACAAAAGGCACGTGAACATACATGCCAGATGCTTAGAAACAACAGCAATGATACCATGAGTTCATTTTCTTGCCCATTGTGATGATCTGGTTAAGAGTTTTTGATGACAAATACCCATAGTTTGCTTCACTGACAGTGGGACAGTTGGGCTGCATGAACGGTAAACGTGCAAATCCTGCAGATTCCCGGATTCAAAGAAACGCCTAGTGATGCAAACATGTCTCAAAGACAACATGATTAACAGAAGAAGCATCCTTCTGGGCAAAGAAGATGTCCATCAAGCTATGTGCTGCATTCCACTTGGTACTATTAGACATGGCCAAGAGGATGCTCCAACGGAGCTGTGAAAAGTGTTAAATGTAACTTCAGACATGCTTTTCAGCATTGGACACGTGGGAAAACTCCATGAAGTCTCAACTTCACTGAAAAGCTTCAAGATCAAAAGGGAAAATAAACAAATAATAAAATCTTCGCCCTCATGTAACAAACACCATTATAAAATGCTTCTTCAGACCAGGGAAAAGTTTCTCAGAAGCTGAGCAGGTTGATGAAAAATAAGTAGATGCATGTTTGTGCACCAGTGTGTGGTCCAAAATCCCCAAGCATAGACTGCAAAGATTGAGGCCTGGTATGTTAGGCAAAAGCATGCTGTTACTAAAAGAGACTCAAGTAAGGCTCCAAGGAACCTTTTCCATAGCCCTTTTCAACTAAGTTTCCAGAAGAATACATTAAGAATATAATCTTCCTCCAACTGTCTTTTCTTTGAGGAATCAATCAAGGCAGTGTAGATGCAAGATCTCACCCAAGAATTTGTGCTACTAACACTGGATAAAGAAGCACAGAAGAGCATGCTAACAGTGCTTCAGTCTCCCTGTGATTGCAGATGTTTCTTTGAAATTGGTAGACTAATGCCTAAATAAAAGTAATAAAAATGTACTTTACAGTGAATGAAAAGCTATGTGTTCCCATTGAACTGAAAAAGATGTATAACTGAAACAAGTTTTACTATCCTGAACCCGAAAACGTGGATTTTTTTTTTTCCTTTTGCATTCTCAAAGTTCCTGAGAATCAGAAAAAGATTTTTGCCACCCTAGCTCTCCCAGCAAGATGAAGATAGGCTCCTTTCTTCAAGACTCACTACTTTATTTCACAGAATCATCAGGTTGGAAGGGATCTTTAAAACTGAGTCCAACCATTAAGCTAACGCTGACAAAACCACCATTAAACTGCGCTACTGAGCGCCACATCTACCTGTCTTTTGAATACCTCCAGAGATGATGATCCCACCACTTCCCTGGGGAGCCTGATCCAATATTTGATAACCCTTTCTGTGAAGAACTTTGTCCTAATATGCAACTTCAAGCCATTTCTTCTTGATCTATCAGTTGTTCATTTGGAGAAGAAACCAACCCCTGCCTCGTTACAGCCTCCTTTCAGGTAGTTATAGAGAGCAAGAAAGTTTTCCCTCAGCCTTCTATTCTGCAGGCTAAACAATCCCAGTTCCCTCAGCTGCTCCTCATAAGACCTGTGCTCTAGACGCCTCACCAGCTTTGGAGCTACTGGAGACTTCAGTAAACTTACATAAGAAAGATCAGAGCAGAGACAAGCATAGTATGCCCAAGAAATGGGTAAAAACCACATATGCCCATAGCTCCTTAATTCACAACTTGGTTAGCAAATAATTGCTTTGCCTTGCATCAAGCTTAATTGGCAATTAGAGCTTTCATGAGATCATGTGTATGAGCTTTCAGAGGCAACTGAGTTTGCCAAGAAAGTAAAAAATAAACTGTGTGAGGGATCCTGGAAGTTCTTGGGATTTCAGTTACCAGGCCTTAAACAAGGACAGGATCCTCTGTTTCTGCTGAGGTTAGGAATGTTAAGGCTTCCTTTGAAGGGTGGCATCTAACTCCATAACCATAGCATTGACCCGGCTAAGGACTACCTAAGCACACAAACAGTCTAAGTCAAGTACCTAGAACAAAAGGCTCTCTCCCAGCAATGGAGTTACAGGCTTCATTTAGGTATGGAACCTTGGACTGAATCCTGTTACTCCCCCAAACACTTCCCTTTAGAGCACAACTAATCTAAGTAAGCTTTATGAGGAGCAGCTGAGAGAGCTGGGGTTGTTCAGCCTGGAAAACAGAAGGCTGAGGGGAGACCTTATTGCTGTCTACAACTCCCTGAAAGGAAGCCGTGGAGAGGCAGGGGTTGGTCTCTTTTCCCAAGTCACAGGCGATAGGGCAAGAGGAAATGGCCTCAAGTTGCACCAGGGGAGGTTCAGATTGGATATCAGGAAAAGTTTTTTTACACTGAAAGGGTTATTAATCATTGGAATGGGCTGCCCAGGGAAGTGGTTGAGGCACCATTCCTGGATGTTTTCAAAAGATAGGTTGACACAGTGCTTAGTGACAGGGTTTAGTCGTGTTGTTTTTATCAGGGTTAGGTTGATGGTTGGACTAGATGATCTTAAAGGTCCCTTCCAACCTAGACAATTCTATGATTGTATAATGAGCTAGGTTAGCCAATTATGTCTAGGCTCTCTGTTGCTAACAGAGCTGCCTTTGGGTTTCTGTGATGCTGAAATTAAGTGATAAACGTTCTACACCAGACTTCACTGAGAAGTTTAAATTCTAAATCCTGAGACAGTCTCCATCACCAAAACTGACATCGTTATCTTGTCTGTCTGGAAAGCGAGATGGCTACATTTCAAGCTCTTAGGCCCACTGCTGAACAATATAGCCAGAGACCAAGATCATCTTTCCAGAAGAGTAGTAGGTGCATTCCCAAAATGCGTAAAACATGTTCAGCAAGACGAATATGGAATCAGAAAAGGGCACCTGACCGTCAGGAGTGTCATCTGACTGGCTCTCAGTGCCAAGCCAAGCCTCTCCCAGGATTCTGCCAGCTGACTGCTTTTATATCAGAGATAGCTTTGTTAGCTCAATTCCTAATCAAATCTTACGTGACTGGGAAAAGAGAAACAACAACAACAAAAAAAAAAAGGAAAAAAAGGTAATGTTTGTTCATGAATAAGAGCTGTGGTGTGAAGATAGTGAATAGAGAGAATATCTTCTTGAAACACAGAATGTATTGCAAATGCACCTTGATATCTGTAATCTCAAAGGAATAAACACCTCACACTAATGCATGCAGAAATTGTTTACTACCGTTCAAAGCTGTGATTTTTTTCTTTATACCATCTTACAAAACAGAGATGTAAGCAACTTCATCAGGTCCATTCATTTAATATTTATACAAAAGTTGATTCAAAAGACAAACCCATGAATGTGTAGTCCTTCAACTGTACAGATCAAGAATATGCACAATTTGCTGGTTTTCTTCAAAACCCAGGTGTACACTCAGCATGTGGATAGCTGGGATAAAAGGAAGATACCCTTTTATTTTGAAGGGGCACTGGTGGATTACTATGGCCATTTCAACATAAACATTTCCTGCATATGGTACACTCACGCTAAGGGAGCAGTGTTAGCCATAAAGATGAAGACTGAAGCACTGATATTACTCCTTTCCACTGCTGGAGCTTCATAAAATACATCCCTTTACATTTCAGTCCCAGTTCTGTACCAGATGCAACGGCCTCACATCTGCCACGAAGTTTCCAGAGCAAACCAGTTCCCACCAACACCAGTTCACTTGCTGCAAACCAACAGCTCAGACACATGCTGAATCTCTTATTGAAGTAGATTTCTCCCGGTCTCTCCGCAGGGGAAGATGTTCAGCAAACACTCCAGAAGAACACAACTTCCTGAGTTCTGCAGCTGCTCTTCACTCCTGATTTACAGCCTGACCTACATCCAGCTAAGCTAAGGCTTCTCTAAGTGTGTAACTGATCTGTGCGTGTGCAGTTTGCGGGGAAAAGTCACTAGCAGCTCATGGGCTTCCTCTTCCTCATTTTCACGCACGTATTACTGGCACGAACAAGATTCCTTCCACACAGACACACCTCCTCTTAAGCATATAACTTGCTCCCCACTGCGCTTCTGTAATAAAATGGCCTTGAAAGTCCGACCTGTTATGAAAACCAATTATGAGAATTAAATTAAAAATTCTCCCTTTTGCACTGCAGAGGTTTCTCCAAAGACTGCACTGAAACGCTCGCACGCCGTCTCTGTTTAACCAGCTGCACGAGGACACGCTGCATTAGCTAAGCCATCTTTGCCAGCGCCGCTTTGCTAGCGGGCAGAGGCTGCCCAAGTGCGAAGAATGACTCTTCCCAGAGAGAATTTCACAGTTATTCCTTGAGTTTTACACCGAGTTCTGATCAGAGAGAGCCTCTAACGTGTCAGCATAAACCTCAACTGCTGATAATTCAGATATCAAAGTTAATTACCAAAAATATCATTTTAAGCAAAAAAAAAAATAGCTAATTTCATTTTTCATTTGATACCTGTATGTAAAAGTAGCTTTCTCCACACCTCGGTCATCTGCCAGTACTGATGAGGCCATAGCCAGCTTAAGCTGGCTACACATACAGACATTTTCAGCCATAGTCTGTGATTAGGAAAAATTAAAGGCATTAAACAATTTTTAGATGACATCTCATGCTCATTTAAGTATTAAGATAATTTTTTTCCAGTCATCTGGGTCCAATTAGGTTTCTTCAACTAATTCTTAGAGTCTCAGGATGAATCTTACAAATACTTAATTTTGATATTACAATGAGATACGGAAGCTTATCTACAAGATCTAAAAAAAAGAAAAGACACTCTTTTTTTAAGAGCAGAAAGATCCCAGGAAAATACTAGCACAAGATTTCTGGTAGCTCCTACACAATCAGGTGGTTAAGCGCGGACAAAATTTCTCCAAACCAAGTCAAGCTAATTTCTATCAACGTAACTTCCATCTACAAACCCTTCACCTTGATTTTAGCAAGGCTTTTGTCTTCTCTCTTGGTGTGCAAATAATGGGGGGAAAAAAAATTTGGATGAAAGTGGGTGGGTGTGCACTCCTAAGCAAGCCCCGCTCAGACTGTAAACGATTCAACCGGGAAACTGGAGATACGCATCAAATGGGAGAGCCAAAGGGGATTGGCCTGCTTCTAGAATATTGAAAGGACACACTTCAATCAAGTTGTTAATGAAAATGTTAGAAAACATGGGTGATACCAAGGTAGGGAGGCCTTGAAAAATACCGGGGAACAGAATGGGAATTCAGGTTAACAAAGTCTAGAAAAAGCAGATGTAATTCAAAAGACAGGAAGAAATCATATTTTATTTAACTATTTTAATTTTTTTAAACTATTTTATTTAACTAAGCAAATAGAGAATGTGAACAACTTCCCTTGCCTTGAGGTACTGTAGGAAATGTCCAAAGGGTATAACAGATAACAAATCAAGTGTCAGTCAACAACATACTCAATATAAATAAGAATACTGTGTTAAGAATTGTTTTTTCACTGTCCCATTAAAACATCAGCTGTGGCCTGCATCCTTCCAGAGTTCCACATTTCCAGAAAGGTAAAAAGCAATTTGGATCTAAGGAGCAGCAACAAATCAAAATCTAGGGAACAATTTTCAAGGAAAGGTGGAAGAATTGAACTTGTCTCAACAGGATAAAACCGAAGGGGTCAGTATCAGTCTCCAATTATACCGAAGGGATTCAAAGACAGATAAAAGTTCACCCCCTCTCTTTACACACACAGCCCAAGAGTAGTTGGGCTTGTGAAAACATCCTGCAGCAGCAAAGCTTTAAGGTATTTTGAAAGGTTGTTGGAAGTGTTATGAATGACAAGGGTTTAACAAATCCTGTATTTAGGCAGAGCACTGAACTAGATCACCCCTCACGGTCATGATCTTCCCAGATATATTGGTATTTGCCCAATATAACCAAAATCAGACCTTAAAATTAACTCCCTCTACAGCACAGAAGCAGTAATTTCCAGAAAACAAAACAAAAGAACATCCACACTTTCTAAATGCTAAAACTCTCCCTTTTCCCCATTTGGAGGCTTTAAAACATTCAAAGAGCTGACAGCTTCACTGTAATAATACGAGAACTGGTACAGCAACTGAATATGGATTATTTCCAAGCAATACACTGGAGTAAAGCCTTACTGTTCTGCTGTACTGAGCTTCAGGAGTTGGAGAGTAAATCCACCACTAGAATCTGTAGTTAGTTATCTGCAAACTTCCAGTGCTTTTATACAAGTTTGCAGCCATAAATCAAAGCTTATGGTAAAACATTTAGCTAAGACACAGGAGCATTATTAGTAAAGTAACACAGTTGGTAAACAAAAGCAGGCTCACCTTCCGCAATTCAATTGTAACTTCATTTCTGTGTCTTCTCATAGTCTGTAAATAAATAACAAAAAAAAAATAAAAGATTTGTATGTAAAGAAAGAAGTTTTATTCTGGAATCAGTTGTTTCTAGGTCAAAAGTGCAGCTATTCATCAAAAAAATAAGGAAAACTGTGTGCATAATTTATACCTCATGCATTTTGCTAGGAAAGGTTGAGTGGTTTTTTTTATTACTATTTTTTTCCCCAAGATTACACACCTTACAGAAAGCTTTGTCATAAACCACAGTAAGTATCCCCAAAGGCAGAAAACATTGACTTCTTCATAGAATTTCACTGTAACGGCTCCCCAAGTGTTTATCCGTGCACACCAAAAGCAGCAGTAAATACAGGTGAGACAGTCTCACTTTCACATATGATTACATTCACAACTTAAACATGGAACCTACACCCAGTTCTCTGGCCAAAAATCAAACCACGACAGAAGATGACCCAGCTTAATGCAAACAAGACAGATTAGGCTGGTGGCAAGAGTAAACAAAGTACAGTGGCACTGAGTCTACTTGGGAGCTACAGTCTAAACACTGTAAAGGAAAACCAGTGCATAAACATCTCGGCTCCTTTAAGATACTGGGCACTCAGGACGCATTCCCTACAATGCTGCTACGCCTCTTAGCTAAAAGAGATCACAAGATTGAGAAAGAACAATTTTAGCCTAGTGAAGACAATCTCCCTAGGTTCATTTTACAATCAGTGGAAAAGGCACGTACCATCAGAATGCAATTCAGAGAAAATCAGGACTGGATGACTGCTGGCAGCCTAGAAAGTTCACCCACACTAACTAAAATTAGCCATTTAAAATACTTTCTATGTCCTATCCTTGTTCCTGACCTTCACTGCTACTATCGTGTTCCTTTTGAGTTAGGACAAATAACTTCTCTAAGCTCAAAAGTAACGGTGAAAACCAGCAATATCTGTATTTTTCTCTGAAAAACACCAGTACTGCCCATCATCCATCAGAGGAAATACCAAACACGGTAAAATTCAAACACAGCTAAATGAAATGAGCAGACTTCACACCATGAACATAGACAGGATGTAGTTACAGTGCTTAAAATATTATCTTAGCTTCACTGTTCTCAACCAGTTTGTATAGCAGCATTCATTCAATTATTTTAGGTTGACCTGAGAGTAAGGAAATTTTGTCTTCCTGTCCACAGCTTGATTAATCAACTCACTCAAACACAGACACAATTCTCCGTTTACATCTACAAGAGTGAACTCTACTACTTTAAAAAAAAAACCACAAATGCTCTTTACAGTTAGAGGACACGAGCACTAGAGCATCTACCAGAGCTACATTTGACTTACTCATTACTTTGCTAAGCCATTTGATTCTTGTGACCAGCTGAGCCTGCTGCAGCAGCTCAACGTGACAGGACTGGATTGCTGGGGAATGGGAGAACATTGGGTAGGCTGGGAATGGACAAAGAACCTGAGAAGTCATTACATATAACTGGCTAGACCAGTCATTCAAGTTTTTCATTATATTAGAATTTTATATTTGAATTATCTTAAAAACTGCATCAAATGTAAGGGCATTAAATAGCCTAAAAATGTTTTTAAACCCTTCTTCCCCATAATAACTCTGCATTTCAATGAAAAAAAAAAAAAAGGTAGTTAGACAAAGCTAGATTTCTGCTATAAACCCTCCTTTCCTTGATCATTCCAAATGTGCTAGACACCAAAGTCCTTTACAGATTTTCCCACTAGTAACATCGTTGCACTTCTCCATAAAAACCTAGTATTTTATTCCTACTTACCTTAATTTTTAAGGGGGACCTCATCAAAAGACAAATCAGTTGATTGTCCATTAGCATTTTCTCCCAAAAATCCAGTATTGCATGTGCCAGACTTGAAAATTAATGGATACAAGGCACAATTTGCTCCCTAATTACAATTTACTCCTACGTTTTTTCATTTATCCATGTAATAACATTCTAGAATATTTCCCATTGAGCAGAAAAGTCAGATCAAAACTGTAGCTCTTTAGAGGACAGCGATAACATTTGCCACTCACCATTCTTTTGGAAGCAAGGCAGATTGACAAAAGACTATATGCTGTGTTCAACAGTTCAGCAGCTTAATATTTTTTGGTTTAGAAAAAAATAAAAAAAAAACAAATACAGTGCAGTCCCAGGCAAGGCTTTACTATTCATTTCATCCATTTACACTAAAACCTCCTGTAACAATGCTTTGACTAAGGACAGTTACTCAGAGTCATCCACCCATAAAGGCCCTACTGGGGAGACTCTAAGCTTCTTTCTAAAGGCAAGTAATTCATGTAGCTTTTCAATTAGTGCTTTATCTTTGTTTCATGCTTCCATTATTTGAGCCCCACTGATCCCACCCTATTGCAATTTTGTCTCAATATTGTTTTCCTAGTTTTTCACTTTTATCAAACGGATGCTTCAAAATATTTGATTACTCCATTATGGTTTTACATTTATTGTACAGGAATCTCTCATCTTTTCCTCATTTAGAAAGCTACCATTCTTTAGAAAGATGCTTTAAAAAAAAAAAAAGTTATCAACTACATGGATGTTTTTGCTGCTTAGAAGCGTATCTTTTCTGAGCATTAATTCACATCTTAAGGCAATTTCCATATCACTGGGTTTTACCCTTTTAGCTGTTCTTTACTATCTCCCTTTAAACTTATTATATGTAGTTTCTTTCAAAGCAGCTCTGGTATATCATCTTTTTTTTTCTTCCTCCTTTAAAAGGCAGAACAGGCTGTACTCACCACTAAGTCCAGAGCTGCTTTTCCATTCACAGAGCAAGTCGGTTGATAACTGGAGATACCACTGAGCTGCAACATCACAGAACTGATGAGTTTTATCTGGCCCCCACTGAACTAAGGGGCCCAAACCTCGCAAAGTTTCCTGCTGGTACAACATCTTTAAGAATTCGGCATGTCAGCATCACTAGGATCATTCAAGAATCAGTTGTACAGCCTTGGGGCTATAGTCTTCTTACAAGTGTATGGGAATGAAGTTCCCAAAGAGCCTATGGTGGATTCTGGCTCTTAAATTATGTTGCCATGGTTGGATCATGACCATGATATCTGTAGCATCTCTAACTTGATGAGGCCAGGTTGGATGGGGCTTCGAGCAACCTGATCTAGTGGGAGATGTAAGGTGGATTGGAACTCTATGATCTTTAAGGTCCCTTCCAACTCTAACCATTCTATGTCACTAGTGTTCCACTTCATGTCCCTGACATACGACGTGATCATTGCATACCAACATATTTAACACCATGAATTCCACTTCATACACGTCAATTGTTGCAACTGTAGACTGTGCGTGAAAGACGCATGTGTGCACTTGCGTGATGTCCCCATTTGTTAGTTTTATGCTTGCTACTTAACTGAGGTTTGTTCAGACTGTTCCTCATCTTCATTTTCTCTTCTTTACAACAGGAGCTAATGGACTAGTCCCTACCAGCAATGGACTGCTCTACAATAGACCCCTGAACGTCTGAGATTTGGCATCCTTGCCTTGAGAGACCATACACTTAAGACCAAAAACATGCTTCAGTCCCATTTGATTACTGGAAATGCAGGCACACATTTAGCACTGTGCTATACAGTGGACTTTCCTGCTGGGCTTTTGAAAGTTTTATTTTAAAGCTCACAGACTAATACGCACAATTTCTAAATCTTATCTGTTGGGGAATGGGGGGTTAAAGCCCAAATGTTATTTCCCAAAAACAAGAGTTAAGTGATCCAGATTTTTTTTTGTCCTGATTTGGCATTTCTTAAAAGGTAGGTATTTAAAGCTTATGTTTCAGATTAAAGATTTGAGAAATAAAGCAGGTTATCAGCACCTTTCTACAGCCTTAGAAGCAGTAAACATACTACAATACAACAACATATAAATAATTTTTTAAAAAAAGCAGTCTTAAGTACCATTACAAGACTCCCTTTAAGGAAGCATTACCACTGTAAGCAGAATAACACTCTTTTATGCTACCTGCAAGCCCCAGCATGGAGGGAGCTGATAGACAGTTACAAGAGATTTGTACAGTACTAGAAAGGTCAAACATTTTCCCCAGCTAACACAGGTCAGCTAAAACAGAGAGAAGAGACAAAATTATTCTGCAACTTAAGCCCATGGATTCATTACCAGCTTTCAGGCTGGGAGGACAACCATCTGCTGAAGTCCATATATGCAACACGAGCTGCAGCCTAGCGAGATGTTACCAGTGGATCTAATGCAGTGTTTGACACACACAGCATCTGACTGTGGTCACTTCTCAGCTTAATGTGCTCAAACAAGTCACTCCATGGCACACTGAAAGAGCACATCTCAAAACTTCCCCCAAGAAATATCTGATATGTTTCACTGAATAAAAAAAAACCCTCAGACTCCAACTCTCAGAAAGGTTAAACTTCCCACAGGCAAAATCCTACAAATCACAAAAAACAATGACAAGTTATTCCTACAGAATCTGAACTGCGAGGCCACTCTGAAAGAAATGTATTAATGCACCATAAGCAAGATGCAGAAAGTAAAAATAGTGGGTAGCAACTATCAATCAGCATACACTATTAAGAAACAGGAACATAAAACACTTACCGAGTTGTGCTACAATATTAAATCTCAATTGTTACACCACTCAAGTTCATAAGGCTTTTGCAGCAAGAGATTTCTTCTCCCCAGTTGACCATCTGTGAATAACCATTACTTACCAGTGTGTTTGATGGGCTGACAGAACCACAGTAATGCACCAAGTACCATGTAACAAGCCAAAAGTAGATACTCAGCAGTACTTCTCATTGAAATTGAAATTTCCCTGGCATTTTGCTAATTTATAAAATAAACCAGGAAAGAAAAAAAAAAAAAAAAACAAACAACCACTAAAAGATCTACTAGATGCTGTTAGATAAATCTGACTTCTGACTTCTACCCTGAGTTTCTGAACACCCTTCCAAAGCCAGACACCAAGTGCTATGCGCCAAGAATCTCTCCTTAACACCTTCCACTTGAAAGAAAAAAAAAATGCCTACTTCCATCAAAGTATTAAAAACAAAATTTTATATATCAATAAAGAAAATGACTACACACTAGGGCTGTAAGGGAACCCTGTTTCAGGCTGATGCAGAACACAAAAATGCTAAGTTGACAAAAGAGAAAAGATTTAAGAGACACTAGATCTTGAAAATAAAGCAAGCCTCAAGTCAATGCTCAAATTAAGGCTTCAAAGAATGCCTCAGTCCCTGTAAAACAGCCTTTGACACACTCAATGTGCAGAAGCGACCCAGAATACAGCCCTCCTCATCAAATCAGCATTTCAGCTCTGGCATCCCTCTTCCAACAAGAAACTCAAAGCTTGATTTCAGGGCCACCTGTGGAAAAGGGCAACATCTTCCTGATTTTTCAGCTTGGCTTATGGTAGAAGACAGAACTGTACATAAAACACTTGATATCAATAAGCAATGGCTAAAGATAATCTGAATTATCAGTATAACAGTAACCCTTAGTGCCAGCACATTCAAAGAATTACTCTTAAGTGACTAAACATTTGGGACCCTCTGGCTCAACCACTCATAATTCCCAGGCACCATTTGTGAAACTCTATACAAAAGCACAAGATGCTCACTTAAAGACCGCGTGTCACTGCTGTGACTCCACCACTTGATGTCTTAAGACAACCCATCCACACCCTCCTGGCAAACAAGCAAAAAAGATTACTTTGAAGTTTTGAATAGCACTGAGACTGTAAAGGGGAGAATTAAGCCTAACAAGCTTTTCAGCCTCTGTTTAACATAGAAAACATTTAACTGTAAAATACATTAAACTACCTGGACATGCAACTAATATAGCTCCTGTAAACAACATTAAAAAAAAATAATCCATGAATGTCTAATGTTCATCAGAACAAAATCACAAATTTTCCAACACCCTCTGTAGCAAACACATAGGGTAGTATGCCTTTCCTGGGGAAAAAAAAACCCTAACAAATCAAAAACCCTAGCAAATCAAAACAAAACTCTACCAAAGTTATACAAGACTACAAGAAGAAAATTCAGGCTAATTCAAAAGGACAAAACCACATCTGAGACATAGCTGTCAGAATAGTTCTTCTATTTATGAAAGAATTATTTAAAACATCGGTATTAGTTTATGCAGGTTAGATCTCATTCACAGTAAGATATTGGGACTAGTCTTAGGTTTTCAGTCAATTCGTAATTTCTGCTTCATATAAAAATAATAAAATATCAATCTTAATTGATTAAAAGCACTTTAAAGTCCCGAAAGTATCTCATTTTCAGAGACAAGAAATTCTGGATACCTGATTATACTTCACCCCCAGTACAAATCAGAAAATCAAAACTATTTAAATATATGAATGACACAACTAGTGAGAGGGCTCAAGTCATTACATTTCCTTTGTTACGATGGGATAAAGATTTCTTAAATTAAATTAAAAATGAAGTTTCATGTAAAAGATGTTTAATAACAGATTTTCTGTACAGAAAAAAATAATCAAATGCTGAAACAGTAAGTGGCACGAATTTTAAACATTTAAGCCATTTTAAACTATGCCAGTTGTGCTAGAGGGAAGATGAAAGCATAACCATCTAACAACTGAAGATCTACCTACCACTGTAACAAGAAGACCTGGAGCTCCGTGTGGCGCTCGGCGCTCACCCAGACTAGCCACTTCATTAAGTGAGATACCTGAGGAGCATTATCTTTTAATCAACACATTTACACCACTTTCATTGCAACAGAAAACATCAGAGATGGAGAGGCGGGAAGCAGATCTTTTTATGCCAGCCAGTGTATCGATGTTGCCAGCATGGCTGGCCTGCCAGCTGCCCCACAAGCACTTAGCTGGCCACCCCTCCTCTCCTGCTGGCCAAGCAGCATCCATCAGCTTGCAGCAAGCCCACGGAAGTGGGAAAGCCAAGCTCACCTTGATAAGATGAATGCTACACGCTAATGTCAGTTTTGGCTATTCTCTGAATGTACTACCTAAGTTTTGGGAACTTTGGTAAAACGTGCATTTAGTTGCTTATGAAAGTTCAGCTTTTAAGTGAAAGAAAGAATAAATTCACTGATTCTGGTTTCTCTGCATCTACAACCTTCATTAAAAGGCAACTGGTCATTTAAAAGCTTTATTTCTGGTCTTGCCTCTCAACATTACAGGAGCCAGTCTTAGAAAACCAGAAGACACAAGCTTACAGGAAAGAGTTACCCTGAATACGTAGCTGGGATAGTAAAGTAGCTTGATTAAACATCCAGGGTACCCGCAGAGCTTAGCATTCACAAGTCAATTCCAGGCCACTTCCACCTGCCTGACAGAAAAAAAGAAAAAAAAAACACAACAAAAACCAGACCAGTTCCAACAGCTGGATTGGATTTAACTAATACCTCCCCTCTCACATATGAGCATACCCTGGAGTATAGTTTAAATACTTTACAATGTAGGTGCGGGTGAAATACAGTGAAAGGAGAAGGCGTTTGTGTTGATGAAGTAAACCCTGTTCTTCCCTAGAAATGGCTTTACTAACCTTTTTTTCCTTATTCCTTCTCTGACACCTTTTAACAGGCATGAAATACTGCAATGCACATGAAAATGCAGAAGCCTCAGAGCTCGGCTGGTTTGAGGCAGGGAAAAAAATAAAAATCAAGTGCCTGTTTGTATACAATAGTTGAGATTATTAAGGTTGTCAATGGCATACCTTTGCTTAATGTTAGAAGTTAAATATTCCATGTTTGCATAGGAATATAATTTGTTAGTATGTGCAAAGTTGAGGCTTAGACTGATGTTATTGCTCTACTTGTTCTTGCACAGCTTCAGTCAAAAACAAAGAGACAAAGGGACACCGATAGAAGGTGACTCTGCTGTTCTACCTGCCCACACTTTCAAAGTGCATATAACTCACTGCAGAAGTCACAAGCAAATCACAATAAGGAAAGATTCTGGGACTACCAAATCAAAATTTTGAGACAGCATCAAGATGGTTGGAATGTAACTAATTAATCACAACTGAAAGAACTAAACCAAATGACACCACGCACAATGATCTCCTGTATTTCTTTTGGACATGCAAAAAGATTTGACATCCATGCCAAACTTAACCAAATGTTTGGTCAAAGTTACCCCTTCCTACTAGGTTTATTCCTTTAGTTACAAGTATCATGGACCAAGCCTTTCCCCCTCACCCCCCAGTGTGTATGTTCTAGGCAGACTCTTGCCCACACCCAATTTTGAGATTTACCTGATTACTAAGTACTCCCATAAAGCTCCAAATTGTCCTTCTAGGAAAAACAATGATGTTTTTCAGTCACATAGACTACAAAGTTAGAACAACTTCACCTCTGGCTTTGTTATCATAGCTCCATATTAAATTATGCTGACCCAGTTAGAAATGCAGGCAGGGGGCATGGATTCCACAGTACAAGCAACACATCTACCAAAGCAGCCAAATACATTTACAATGCGCCTGTACCCTGACCCGAGCCTCCAAGAGAGTTTTATTTCAGTTGATTGCTGTTTGACCCAAGAGGTATTTGCTCCTCTTTCAGGGAAACATTCTATTATTTTGCAGAAAGTATCAGAACTTGGTTCAAATTCTCTGTGCACTGTAGAACCTTAATACCAGGAAGTTTCCTTGCGGCTCATAAACTTTAATGGAGTACCAGGTACCTTAGGAGATGAGTGGAGTATTTACACTACTGTATTTTATGCCATAATCTGTCTGAGATTTCTGTTCCTCAAGGTTAATATGGGCTGCTGAAGGAAAACTAGTTCTTTTACGGTTGGAGCTGCCAAGCTATTTGATTTTTCATCCCCAGTCTGGGGCCCCGAAAATGAATACCAGCTGCTTTTTGTTAGCCAGTCTGTGGCAAGATAATTTAAGTATCTGAACCTGGCTAGTCTCAGCCAACTGGATGCATCAGATATCTACTGTGACTCTTTTACTTAGTGATGGGTAATGAGTCACTGAAGTCAGACATGCATGCCAATATGGAAAGCCACAAGCCTCCAATTATTGCTGCTCATGGCGCTGACTCACCTGGAAGCCCTGTGGAAGCAGACAAAGCTGACCATCCACATCATCTACTTCTACTGCTCCAAAGGGTCTCGGCAGAAAAGCAGCTGCTGAGGTTATTTCTTACCAGCTCTTTTGTAAGCGTATTCTTCAAGGTACCAGTATCTGCATGTGTTTAACCTGCATACTGAGCTAATACCAGTTAAGAATTGAGACGCGAGAACTCATGTTTTAATTTCCACATACCAATTACCCAGTTTACAAGTATGTACTTATCAAACAATCCTCAGGAGACCAGACCTGAAGCAATTTAGCGGGCTGCATTCAACACAAATTGCACCAATACTTAAGGACACAAAGCAGTCCAGGATACAATCAACATGCAATCTGCTGTTTTAATACAGAATAAAAGAAGAGCTGGAATCGAAAAGATTTCCAGTTACAGCTGTTGTGTGAATCAAGGACATCATACCTAGGCAAAAGTTTTACAGCATGCCCATTCGGTTGTAGATCTCAACACTGTTAATTACACCTTTACTGTCATCAGACCAAAGACCACAACACAGCCATATGGGCTCCATCTGAAGTCAAACTGAAGTTTCCAAGTAATTCCACAACACCTCAAGCTAACTCATCACTGCATAACAGCAAGGCAAGCAGCAAGGATCACCAACTAATTCGAAGTATTTATAAATATTGTTCTGTGGTCCTAAAAGGGCAAGAAACCTGTCCATGTAGTTTTCTGAATAGTGGTGGCAATGCATCCACTGCTACCTCCACTTTGACAAGGGCCCACCTTGAAGAACTTAACTAGGGAGTTTTTGTCATTTACGCTGCAGCCCAAAAGAAACTTCTGGTCTGAAGGAAACAAGTCTTAGCTTTTTTTTCCTGTACTTGTTGGAAACAAAAGGGCACAGTGAATTTCACAATGAAGCCAGCTCTACCTTATCTGAATGGTGTGAATTTGCCAAATAGACAACAAGAATCATGGATAACCAAGACAACCTGATTACAAGGGATTCCTATTCACATTTTTTAAAAAGTTAGGAGATTAAGGCTTCTTGACACTCTCTAAATACATAAAAGGATTTGAAATTTGGTAGAGTTTTCTATTACAGGAATCTGCTTTTGCCAGTACACAAATTTCTCTTCAGGTGTGTGAACACACTAAAGAGACACTTGTTATTTTCCGGGATTGTACAGCGTAGCAGATGCTTTAAAATATCCTAGGAACAGAAGTTTATCCTGTCCTTGAGGGAGAACAAGTGAAGCACCTACATGACTCCTTGATCTCTCCCAAGACATGACATGACCTCTGTCCTCTCCTAGAATTTCTAGGCAAGCATCCCTCCCATTCCCTTCCCCAGCAGAGAAAGCACACCCAACTGCCTAATCAAGCAGAACATCTGATTGCCATTGCAAAAGAGTAGGAGTTCCTTTCCGCTTCTATAATCTAGAAGACCCCAATTCAGAGGTATAGGTTCAGTTTTTTCTAACAGATGTTACCAGAAACTAAACCTATCACTTTTAATGCCACATTTCACAGCCACATACAGCTTTCAGTTGTGTACAGGACATGAAAACAGCAGAGCAAAAATAAAATGACAGTTCATGGTAACTAGGTGTAAACATCAGACCAGAATTTGATCTTCAGATCACCACAAAGACTTAAACTCTTTTAAATGTAGAATCTTCTATAAAATTGCAGATAATCCCTTTCAAGAATCTAATTACAAAATGAAGTGTTTGGTCAGAAAGGCCTCAGACTTCTGGGGCAAATGCCACCCAAGACCAGACATTCTTAAGCTTGCCAAATATTTATACTAGTTTCCCCTAGGGAAAGAAAAAAAAGTAAAAAAGAAAAGAAAATCTACTAGGCTAAATAGTAGCCAGATATCTTCTTGTGCAATCTATGTTTGAACAAAGGCACTCCCTTTCCAGACAGTTAAAGTCTTCAACTATAATATCAAAGTACCTCAGACAGTCATTCTATGATATATTTATATATTTTTCACCTCCCTGTGAAGTGAGGAGAAAAAAAAAAAAAGGCCTATTATTCCATTTATAAAATGGGAAACAAAAAATGCAATTTGCATACATTCACAGGATGCCATGAAAAAACAACAAATCAAGTCCCTAGAGAGCTAGTCTATATATTCAACCACAGTAAGCTTTTTTGGAATAATATTGCGTAGCTTAAATGAAATCAGATTTTTTTTTCTATTTTTTGAAAGCTATAATCAAAAAGCAAAAGCAGATTAAACATGTGCTAGCTGCCTAATTAAATCTATGAAGAGATCGTTCTGCTCAAGATGCAAAAGAAAACAACAAACCCAGCTGATAACTCAGGAAGAAGATGGAGCATTAAGAATTGGAAAATACATTCCAGCAACATCCCACAATCTTTTACAAACCCTGTCAGCAGCCCTTCTGATTTAATCATTTCAGTATCATGAATTCTAGACGCTTTTACCTCAGTTTTTAATGTGACATAAAGCCTGATTCCATGTTTCTGTCATCGGAACATTTTGGTTATTATACTTCTCTGCTTGAGGATACCTGCAGTTTCTAAATATTCCAATTTAGACGTTCTTCCACTAAAAGGCTACCAGCTAGCCCTAAGGAGAGTTGCTTAGATCACCAGAAGTGGTCTGATTTTGATGGACAAGAACCAATACAGAACTCCTTTGAACCTCACAGCTCTAGGGCCCACCAAAACACGGGTTACACCAAGCACAGAGGTATAGTGGGCCATACCACTATAGGCACCAGGCATGGGAAGAAAGTACTGCAGGTTCTGAACTGCTGCTGGCAGCTTGTGATGCTCCAAGGCACTGTCACATCGACTGCCTGTTTCAGAACTCCTTAAACGTCTCTACTTGCCTGGAAGGTTGCTCTTCACTGCTGATGGTTGTGTGTTATGAACACTACCCATTACCAGCCCACGTGCTTCCTGCACGCCTGACCAACGGTGGTTAACAGGATCCTGCTGACTCCTAGCAGGGCGCTCTCATTTCAGGATTCTCTCTTGATGTGGAAAGCCTTCTATATCTGGCTGCCAGTCACATTTCTGGTGCAGGGAAATCACTACCACTGACTTCGCATCTAACATTTGTGTGCGTGAAGAGAAGCAAGGAACCCTGATGCCAAAAAGCTGCATGCAAAGGCAGGATCTGCTGGTTAGGGTGACCTTACCTTACCTGGGAAAGAGCTACAAAGTCTCTCTGCATAATTTCACCAACTTTCTGATTGACACTGTAGTTGACTAAGAAAAGACAAGGGCTAGGACATTCTGAGAACAGGAAACCTGAAATCTCACGCTGCACCTGGCCAGGAATCCCTTATTGCACCTCTGAAAAGCTGGCCACGAGTCACCCTAAGCATCCTGTCTGACCACCTTCTCCTCCTGCAAATGAGCTTTGGCTACGTTCCACACCAGCCAGTTTGCAATGGGGCTTAGATACTCATTAAAATACATCTCCATCAGGGCTAACAAGTCAAACTATGAGGAAACGATTTCTCCAAGTTGATTGTGAAAATCACCTGTTCCCTTACTATCTTCCAAATCCACCTGTTACTGAATTTGACAATAACCAAGGTTAAAAACACACAAGAAGAGAAACTTAGATGGTCAGACATGGGGGGAAACAGTTCAGTAATAGGTGTTTGAATGGGAAAGATATTAATTTTGTGTCGTGTTCTGCAGGCATTTGTACAGTACATGTATTCCTATTTTGTACTTGCTGCATTTATTAAACATGCACACAATCAAGTTTAAAACTGACTGTAACATTTGCTGAACCCGAGAAAGGAGACAAATGTCAGCTGACACACAAGAAACCATGTGGAGCTTCCCCAGCAGATTTAATGGTGTCAATCTGATTGTGAAAAGATAACAATCCAACAGTTAAGTATCACTAGACAAGGCATACCTCCTCCCCTTCACATCGACCTCTCTGAGCCAGCACTGGTCTTCTCCAGATGCGAAGGGCTGGCTCAGGAAGCCAAATATTAAAGAAACACCAAGAGCTTTGTACCCAGTTCACTCCAAAACACCGCCAGTCCTGACATCAGACTAACTTTCTGGGAAAGACTAGCTCTTTTCACTACCTATGTCAAATTTTGTGAAATGAAATGAAATGTAAAGCCCACATCTTCTGCTATTACAGAAGCAATCAGAAATACCAATTCAGCATCAGTGGTTCACACTGCTGGGTATTTTGGAAACAACTGACAGATCCTGTTTCTTGGGAAATATACAAGTTTTACATTTCTTTTTCATTTCAAGTCGGGTCATTTGGCAATTTGTTTTAATGACTTGATGACGTGCCCCATCAGCTTCACCCAGTTCACTGCACCTTCTGGCCTAATCTTACAAATCAAGACGCCTTATTCCACTTCCAGTCCCACAATAAATACAAATCTGATCAGTCACTTGTAGCTGGTACATCTTCCTAATCACTCTTTTCAGATAACACAGGTTTAATGGACAAAATATTCTGCCTGGATTTGTGCTGGAATTGCACAAATATTATGAAAGCCTCATAGAACTTAGGTAAAAATATCTAAAGACCTCTTAAAACTAGTATGACTGGGACACTGCTATCAACTTTGACCAGACTTGAGTTGAAGTCAGACAGTTTATGAGTTAAAAGTCAAACCTTTAATAAAAGAAGCTTTAGAGATACCAATGCAACTGTTGTAGTGTAACAAATACACAAGAACGAAGAAAAACAGATTCTGTAATTACAGGAAGATTAGCTAAGGCTTGGTATATCACAACAACAAACAGCAATAATTGGGCCTCAATACAGCAAGCACAGATCCCAATCAGCTTATGAAGATTATGCTCATCATGAGATGCCATCTCCAAATCGTTTTCTCCACAGGTATTTCTGAAATAAACTATGACTTCCTAAGGTATCTGTGTCTTTAAACATTTTAAAATGCAATGCATTCAATTGATTTTGAACCTCACAAGGAAAATATAAGGCAGTATATCTAAGAGGACCTATCAGTTGCCTGTTTTCTGCCAAGAGTCACCAACGTTTTACAGCATTGTACTACCTGCAGACTAACCGAAGTTTGCAGAGTTCTGTAGCAATAACAACCGAGGAGGTTTCCCACATCTTCCTTTTACTTCCTACCCAGGTAATTCTTTCCAAGGTACAAACATGTACACCTGCATTCTGCCAAGAGTATACCCGCCTGAAAGGGCAATAAAGAATCTGCAGGAGTCGGAGCTTAGAAACACTGCATGAGAGTACCAGACCTTGTATTAAATCCAGTTTGCAACAGCAAGTTACCTGACACCTGCGTTTTCACTGAAACTTCTGAGATTCACCAAGGCAGAGAGGCTATTAAGACAGTGGTTCCACCATATCTTAAGCCAACCTAAATCAGCTGTTACAGCCCTACTCTTGCCAGTATCCATTCCCGTGCCGGGAAAATGAAAGGCAGAAAGCCGATCACGCTGTAAAAGTGAGCTCCTGAAAGAAACTGGATTGCTGCAAAGCAACTGGGAGTAACAGGAATCCTGTGATTGCTTCAAGCCTTGTTTCATACAGTGTTTGAGGGGAGTTCAGGGAAACAGCAAAAACACTAGTCAGCGCACAGAACAGCACCAAGAAATGAGCTGGTAGCAGCACGTCTGCTCATTTGTTAACGCTGCGCAGCTACGGTACCCCCACTGCAATAAGCCTTTGACATCTGACAGGAACATGGCTTTAAGTCAACCTATACCTTTCTCACACGCCCAGAGACTGCACAGATTTGGCCTCCCCAAAATGTTATTCCTCCGCTTGCAAAAAAAAATAATCATTGCAGCACGACAGAAAAACATGAATAAATTTAAGCATCCTCAAGGACCAGATCCACACTGTAAACAAAGCAGCAACTGTAAATACCTTGAAGCTGCCAGAGCTGATGATGGAGATCTGGGCTCAGCCCACTTTCTTCCTCTCCCTCACCCTGGTTGGGATGTTGAATGTACAGAATAAAAGTAGATCCTTCAAAGTCCCTGGACCCAAAGGTGTTACAGACTAAAAGGTGATACAATTGCCCCCAAAAAAACTGTCACTGGGGAAAAGACATCAGTGGCCAGGACCTCTGAATCTTAAAATCAAACAGAGCAGGAGTAAAAGTAAAAGATGACAGAGTAGCTATTGTCTTCTTTTGCAAAACAATCTTCAACAATTTTAGGAGGTTAATCCTATGGCCTAAGCAACAGAAGTTCAAGGACTTGTATTTGTTTAACTTACAATTAGGGGTATGACACGTATACAAAAAGGAAATTTTAATCCCATTCATTAAAGTGTTTTTACAGAGAGTTATTTGGATTATAACGCACTAACTTCTCACTAGTTTTTGGTTTGTTGTTTGGCGTTTTTTTGTTTGTTTGTTGGGGCTTTTTAACGAATGCACTTGGAACTTCACTTTGGATGCAGCATGCATTTTGCTAATTACATGACCACATAGTCTCATTATACCACACACAAAAATAACAGTAAGTCGTGCAGACAGCTCTACAAATTATAACATCATGAATTTTTCCTTGGTTTTAGTCAGGGATGCTGACTAATCCTGACAAAAAGAAATGGTCTGAATTGTTTGATCTGTCACCTTCAACATCAGAACAGTGAGCCAACATATGGGTGCCTGCTATTGTAATAGAGTAAGTAACACTTCTAGTCCAAGAAGGTGGAGAAGTGAAAAAGTCTAAGAAGGATGTTACTAGGCAAAGAATGAAGCTGAAGAATTGCAAATGGGAAAATCAGAAAACCTTCAAATTAGGTTTTCTAAAAGCTAGGTTAACTTAGATGTCAATATAAACAAACACACACAGCAGTTATAAGGGGTATTACAAATTAAGTGATTGCAACTGCATAGTCTTGTCCTGTAAAGCCTCAATTGTATTGGAATAATCAGAGCTGTACATTTAGAAGAAATCCACTGGAACTTCCGACTACACGCCTATGAGCAACATGTGAAAGTTTTCTTTATATATGGGACAGATCAAAAAGCCCTTTCCTATCTCTGGAGAATAAAAAAAATCGAGAAGGTTGTGAGGAGAAACTGTTCTGGCAGTTGTTTGTCCAGATGAAGCCACTAATGTCTTGGCTCCTTATCACTCAGCTCTGCAGGTTCAGGTTAGCACTGTCTGCTGCTAATCACATGTCCGTACCTATAAAAATAGAAGAGTCTCACTAATAAAAGCAAGAACACAAACTCCTGTTACGTGAGTAACACTTAATTTGTGGCATTTGATTTTGCTATTATCCCTTTTTGAAACTAAATACTTTTGGGGAGTATTAATTACTTCAAAAAACAGAGTTTCAGTTCTATATTCACAAGGCTACCCTCTTAACAGAGGAAAACAACTTCCACCCAAAGCCGAAACTAGGAAAAGCCAAGTGAACCTGTGCAGGTCAAGCATTCAGAAGCTTTGACTTCTGCTCAACAGATCTATTTATTTGCTCTTAGAAAAGGAGCACAGTGAGAAGTTCCACGGAGTACCGAGGTCTGTCTTAACATAAAACAAAAGTAGTTACTCATCTTTTGTTTCCCTTAAAGCTGTATTAACACAAAGCAAAGAAAATTATATGGCCTAGCAAACCCAGTAATAAAATATGAGTTAACTCCAAATTAAAGGAGTAAGTATTTTGGTCTGCTAGAAGAGTCTGTACCCAGAGGGGATCAATAACAACTCATCAGGATTTATTAGAAGCCAAAGGAACATCACTACAGAACATATTCAAACCTGATGAGTTCAGAGGCAGTGCCTGTCTCTAGACAGAAGGTGACTCAAATTCTACTGTTTTCAAGCTGAACTTGAGAGCACACAACTTCAAATATTTCAGATCTTCCAAAGGATATAATCTAAATATCAGACCAGAATTCATTCCTTCGTCATCCTAACCACTTATTTTCTCATTGGTGGAATTTGGCAGTGACCTGCATCTCCACATTTTATCAATGACAGCACTGACGCCTCCTGGTTTCCAAAGTTACACACTGAAAATTGGAGGCGGGATCTCTACATAAAACTCTTTATTGGTGCAGAGGGACCAAAACAAGCGTATTTAATAGCTGGCAGCTGAATTACTTATAATATTTGATTTAGAAAAAAAAAAAACAACCAACATTTTGTAAAGAACTGGTAACTTTCACTAAATGCAGACAAACTGCAATCAGCAGGTCAGCCTGTGTAGCTGTATCTCAAGAGAAGCACAGTAAGTAATGGCAATTGTATAGCACTGCTGTGCACACTCATTCTCCACCGTAAATTTAAATCTCTAGAAGCAAAACAATGTAAGTTAGATAACATTTACTTAGAAGCGTATTTCTAACACGAACTTTAAATAAGCATCATGATCAAGAAAGAGTCGTAAAGGAGGTGCAGTAGAAAATTGTAGTCATTTAATGTGTGTTCTGAAAGACACTGATGCATTTATATCATTTTAGCCTATCTCCATGGGTATACAATTTTTACATACTGTTGTGTTTCATCTGTTTGTTGCCCCAAAAGAAAGATGCTTCTTAGATTTTAACTCTTTTCAAAAGCGTGGATGAAAGCTGTAACCACATGAACATCGTTGGACCTATCTGCCAAAGAGTCTTAGGCTCAGCGACAAAAGGAAGTCAGTCAGCATACTGGAAGATAACCCTAGAGGACAGGCTTCTTCATAACAGCAAATACCCTATTCCAAAATAATTACTCCCCTTCGGGAAGAAATGAAAACTAAGCTACCTGGTATAACTAATTTCAGTAAAGCTTAGGCAGTCAATTCCCCTCTTCCCCCCACAGAGGCAGATATTTAATTCCCCTAGTGTCGGGCATGCTATAATATAAGCAAGTAGGGATGACAGATCAGTTCACACTAGGCTTGAACATACCTAACCTTTCCCTGTTTAGAGCTCTGATGGATTCAGGCCAGTGACTGAGAAAGCAACAACAAAGCCAGTAACCAATACGAGGAGATGTGACAAGGACAAAATGAATGAGAAGCAGCAGGAAGAGTCTCACTGGATGGTAAGGGGAAAAAGAAACCCACCACGCCTCCTCCTTCCCCTGAAAAGCAACTGCTAAACAGAAGGATGGGCAATTTTTAGTTACTTTCTAACATTTACTAATGTTAGCCATAAGTGCTGAAGTTACCGTACTCTTTACATACAATATTTTCTGTAAGAAAGATTCGCTGTCACCAAGTTCAAGAAAAATTAAGATAAAGATTAGTTTACTCTGTGAATGTCATCTTAAAGACACTGCTGCTGCTAAGCCTGACCTGCATAAAATTGTCTCCACCCAAACAATAGCAGCAGAGGTGTGAATTCTGCTAAGATACAAAACGTGCTTTCATAGGACTAAAATTCCAGCCCTATTGATTACAGACGTGAATTTGTTCGATAAAATCAAGACAGGCATGGAAAAGACCCTCAGGTGAAGTCAAAGTAATCTGACACATATTTAGGTTTTCACTCTAGCAAATCCTAATCCGATTTCAATCCTAGTCTGATTTCAGAACAACTCCTTCCCCCTTCCTCCCCCTTATCACAAAACCTTAAACACAACATTTGGGATTTCCTCCCTTTTCGATTGCCACTAGAACTGAAGATGTCCCCAGTAACGACACACAGATTCAGCAGACCTTCGGAACATCTCCAGGGAATAATCTTCTATCACCCAGAGACTCTCAAATTCGGGGGGAGTAAACTACTACCCCCCATTAGCCTTAGTAAGCACCACACTCCTTCCCGATTTAGACGGAGACGCCCAACAGACGATTACTTATGTGCCTACCAGCATTCAAAAAAAAAAGGGAAAAAAATTTTAAAAAAAGGTTGATTTAAGGCTGTACAAGGAGTAAAATCGACCAGCACACTGCACTGTAAAAGAAAAAAGAAAAAAAAAAAGAACAAAAAAAAAAAGAAAGGCAGATCGGAGCGTGGGAGCGGCCTCTGCCTCCAGCACCAGGCCTCCGTGTGCGGCAGCGGCACGGCGGGGCAGGGCAGGGCGGGGAAGCGGCCAGGGCAGCCCCTGGCCCCGGCGGAAAGGGACCGGCACAAAAGGCAGCCGGCACCATTGTCCGCCCCATCCCAGCCCCGATCCCGCCGAGCCCAGAGCGGGGGCGGGGAGGCGGCAGGAGGGTGAAGGAGGGAACGCGGGGCGGGCGGGAGGTGGTGATCCCGCCGCCGGCCGGCCCTGCTCGGGCCCCAGCGGGCCCTCCCGCATCCCGGCGAGGCGGCGAAGGGGGCCGGCACGCCGGGGCCATG
>VXBJ01000362.1:58351-70188 GCA_013400055.1 Nycticryphes semicollaris
AATGGGCGAGCTCGGACCTCTCGCCCCGCCTACCCCCCCTTCGCCGCTCTGCATTCTGGGGGTTGCAGTCCCGGTGGGGAAGGACGGTGGCCTGGCACGTGGAGCGGGAGGGAGCGCACCCTGCCGGGCGGGCGGGGAAGCCGCTGGTCCCGCCGTTTGGACGGGTGCCGCCCCCGCCCGGTTGAGGGGGTTCTGGCTCTGTGCAGAGCGTCGTGCGGCTCCGGGAAGTGTCGAGGGCCGAGAATACACTTCTCAGTGGCCTCGTGTTCCTGAGGGATCCCGGGGCCTTACCAGCCCCGTCGGGATCAACTCTCAGAGGGGAGCTGTGGTGGGATCAGGGCCGCCCCAGCCGCCGGGAAGCTCCCTGGGCCTTCATACCCTTTTTAGCTGTGGGTTTACCCCTCCAAATGCAGAGTGTGCTGACCTCCCTGTTGTGGCTCACCTACAAAACTGGTGTTGGTGTGTCGGGGTCTGCCCCCAGTGACTGCAGGAACGTGACCCTGTGTCACCGGGAAAATGTGACAAAACAAGTATCCAGCATATCCAGACATTATGAGAGGTCCCCAGTCTCCTTCAGCTGGCCCACCGCGCAAGTGGAAAGCCTGGAAAGCAAATCCAACACTCAGCAAAGGCACCCTGTGCACCACACCATTACGCAGTGGTTGTGGTTGTCCCCAGGATGTTGTATCTACCATAATGCAGGGCACCAATGGAACAAATTGTCCTCAAACTGTCAAAATTACTGCAAACGAGTCGCTAGTTCAGCTGGGGCAGTAGTTGTCTACACTGCAAACAGGCCCAGGAACTCCAGATCTACAGGTGGGGTCAAACATGACACCTTGAAGTCGCACCTAATATTTCCAGGCTAGAAAAGAGGATCTGCAGGGGTGACATAAGGTAATTGTAGACAGTGGTAAGCAGTGATCAAACACCTTCCATAAAGCACAGTATTATTTCCTTGGAAGAAAAGTACCCAAGAAAACCAAACCGACAAAATACCAAAAACATGTAGTGTTCCTATCTAGCTGGTCTTATACCACATCAGGTTCTGCAGCAGATCCTTATAGCTATATATATAAGCCAGTCACAGACCTCTTTCTCTTTCAGAGTCTTTCCCTCTAATTGACAGCTCAGCTTTTTAATTGCCTCCCCCCAGCCCCACTTTATATCATTCAAATGACTGTAACTTGTAACTCACAGTTCTGGCAAAACAAGGCTTGCAGCCTGATGGAGATGAATAAAAATCTGGAAGACTGGTGCTCTTCTTCACTGTCGTTCAGCTGCGTGCCAAATGTTCTTATCTGAGGGATCAATGTATCATTTCCATCCCTCTCGTATCCAAGTAGTTTCAGCTCCCAATGCACGTTCCTCCGTGCCTTTTCCCCAATGGCTTTGTCTGGGTGTGCTGCACCGTTATTGCTAGCAATCAAAGAGAAGAAGGAGCCAGGAGTGGGCAAAGCCCAAACAGCATGACTGATGTGACCAGTGTGTTGTCGAGAGATGTCAGAGATGGCTCCTAGGCTCTGGCACTTGCTCTTTTGAAGGAGAATTGGATCCAGCTGTCCAGCTGCCTTCAAGAGAGCTGCTAAAGCAGATTCAGCAGCTGAGAACTTTGTTTTACCTGCCAAGGAAGGTGGCCGTAGCTGCCAGCTGTGGCTTACTCAGGCATGCTAGGACATCAGAGCAATGTCTATCCCATCCCTGCCAGACAGAGCTGTTGCAGTTATCCTCTGAAGGAGCTGCCCACCGTTACCAGGAACAAAAGAGTTTTGTTCAGCTCCATCCAGCTGTAATCTGTGAGGTAAAAGGAAAACTTGCAAATAAAAAATGGAGTGTCTCCAGACTGGGACAACTCAATCTACCAATCCATAAATCTATACCCATTCCACTACATAGGATTTATAGATACAACAGTGGCAATGTCTTTTCTTTCCCATTTTTTCCTATCCACAACAAAAGCCTTTCAGAGTTTATATATTACATTTCATTAGTCTTAGTAGACACTCAGGAATTGAATGCCTCCTAGACAGAGCAACATGGAAGTTTGATTAGTTTTACTGCCTGAATAAAGCTTCTTGGTGGAGATCTTGACTAGATAATTAAACTTTCATGTGCTCAGAGAGAAAACATTTTGATGCAGTTAAGCAAATACTACTTTTTGGCACTGTAATTAACAGACACTATTAAAATACAAGGAATGAGTACTTTGCTACTTTGAAAACTGAATGAACCATGCAGTTCATGGTGGCCGTTCTCTTCACCATACGAGCTTTATATCAATGTGTTCTTGTCACGAAGACCTGCAAAATGTATGTCAAGGCTCTGAGCACACCATTAGGATTTACAGGCCCTGAGCAGCCTCCCTACAATCCATTTCAGCCTCTTGCACCAGCAACACTGCCAGCGGTTGCTGGTTTCCAGCTCCATCACTGCCCTGGCCCTGATAAGCAGGCTGATGTCCTGGCTGGGCTTAGATGGGTCTCCTGGGTGATGGAAAGAGATGAAAGGGAGGAAAAGAGGCTGGTTAGGGACAGGGAGGTCTGTGGGTGCCTTCAGTGCTCTGGCAACATAAACTTCATAGCTTAAAGAGCTATGGGGAGGAAAGATCTTTCATAATTCAAAGGTATGGGACAATAACAACTCTTCATGTGTCCCGTTACTGGATGGAGTTGAGCTGTGCATGTTTATGGCATGACCTGTTGTCTTCAGCAAAACCAAATGAAACCAGCAGGTGATATTACCGTATTTTGGGAAATCCAGAGGATCAGCTCAGGACCAGAGCTCCAGGGTCAGAGACCACTTACCCCACAGCAGCTGGTCACTTACTCTTTTGCAACCGGTGATTTTGTTTCTATCCACCAGTTGATGCAGTTGCAAGAAAACCAGCATGTAAAAGAAACTTAATGAATCTGAGTCACGCTCTTGCTGGCAGTCCCTCCAAGAAGGACAGGGGAGATTTAGGTGCAGAGCTTTAAGACACTACCTGTTGTCTGTCCCCACCCTGCTAGTGGATGTTAGAAGGCAAGGCAGAAGAGGCAAATAAAACCTGTGTCAGCTCCTCAGTCTCTCTGCTCACAGCTGTGAGCAGCTGAAGACAAGACCTACGGTGTGGAGGAGGTGTGAATGTCTCCTGATGCTTCCAGTAGAGTAAAGCAGCTGACAAGGTGGTATCATCTTAAATCACCGCTGCTGACTTGGCTATAGAACACCTATCAAGAACAATCTGTAAAATCATGCAACTTGTAACCACTGAAAGGTACAAGGGCAGTTGTTTAAGTCTTTGAGCCAATCTAAACCACTCCTGGGTCTCATGTCTTGCTTGCCCATCTCCAAAAGGGACACCTAAGCATCTCTGACAGCTGTAGCCATGTAGTGCCATTGGCATGGCAGAGTAAAAGATAGACCCTACAAAATTTGCCACTATTCACATGTGCTCTCACTCTCAGCAGACATTAACTTTCATGCTTTCCTTTCTTGTGTCTGTTAGACAGGCTCAGGTGCACACACAGTCGGGGACCCTGCCTGCTTTGTCTGCATCTATCCCCACCGTAGGTACAGCTCTCCAGCAACTGGCTGAGCAGTATCTCATCAAGTGTTGCTCTCCGACAAAGAGGGGTGAGTAATACGTAAAGAAAATTAAGACAAAGTCCCCTACAAATAAAGCCTCCGACATTTATTTTCCTTTAAGATACATATATCGTTTCAGTGAGACTATTAATGCACTTTTGCAGTTCTCTCCACCACTGAAGTCAAAATTGCACAGGAAAAGAATTATGTTCTTACCTCATGGTAACTAAGGCTTCATAATGAATATAAGGTAAATCCTGGTAAAGACTCTAGCTTTGTCAAAGGCTGCCATCAAATATTGTGGATACGAAGAGGTAACACAAGGAGAGACAAGATCAGTCCACCGAAAAGAAGCCCATGGAAAGTTGCTGTGTGCAAAGATCCACACCCAAGTCAGGAAACCCCTAGTCTGAAAATGGTTGAAAGCTGGGAAAGTGTTGGGGGAAACATCACATTTTTTTGCTGTTCTTGTGCTTTTCTTAAGGAATCTGTTTATTTGTGAGTGTTGAAGATGCAATAAGGAAAAAGACAGCTTTTGGTCCTACCCAGAATAGTCCTTATATTTACACCAGCAAGTTAGTGCTCAGTGAACCATACCACTATGAATTTGGCACCTGAATACGCTCAAGGTACAGTGTTGTCCTTCGTTTTCATAACAGTTATGACTGTCATTGTCCTGTCCAGTTGCTACTTTAACCCCCTTTTACACCAAGGTCTGGGTTCTCCAGTCACCCACTGTGGAGGCAGCTTACCTTCTGGGTTGAAACCCCCATGGGTGGGGTTTTTTTGGCAGAAAACTCCAGCCACAGGCTAGGATGGTACAAACAAGGTATCCCTACCCTGGATACAATGGCTCTCTGATGTCCTTTCCCAGTCCTTCAACAATGGACCTGGCCACACAAAGGTCTGCTGAAGGAACTGGCGTGGGGCTGGCTTTGGAAGAAACAGTGACCAGCCCAGGGTCAGGAGTTATAAATGCCTCTGCAGACCAGGAACAGTAAAATTGAGGGAGCTGGCTGGTCTGCTAACATTTCCAGATTCTGGCGGACTGTGTTAGTGAAGGAGGAACCGTAAAACCTCTGTATATGCATAGGCCCTCTTGTGTCCAAGTTGCTGTGTCAGCGTTTTTGTCCACGCTTTGACTGGGAGGACAATTAGGGGAAGCTCCTTCTGGGACAGAGCATCACTTTCCTTCTCCACTATTCTCATAAGAAACCTCACAGTAAGTACACACTGCTTCCTCATCTTCTGATGTTTCCCACTGTCAGGCAGCTCCATACAAGAAGATAAGCTGGGCTTGAGGGTGACAAGGTGGGCATGCAATAAGGGCTTAAGGAACAAGGGCCTGCTGCTGCAGTACCCAAGCAAGAAGAGCTTGGTTGGGTGGTGGTAGCTGAGGTCAGTCAAAAGTCCCACCAGACAAGCACATAGTGATGAGGCAGGTCCCAGATCACATCAGGATCCAGACTGGTGAGTTCTATGGCCAGGTATAGACATAGCTTCAATATAGATCAGGCAGACACTGAGGGCAGAGCCCTGCTTAAAAGCATTTCCCAAGATAAGGGGAGCGAGTTCCTGGTTAGGCTTCTCACAGCTTGTTCTCAAACAGCTCTTTGATTCAAGGCCAGCCAGCTGCACTGTCAAAGCTGGCCCTGGGCCCAGGCAGCCTAAGCCCCAGGAGGTGGGGGCTGTGCTCAAGGCTCGGGCACCCACCTGGAGGTGAAGACATCCCTTTCTCCTGATGTCTGAGCTCCAGGCTGCTGCAGAACCTGAGGGATCACAGAGAATAACAACAGGGCCTGGGCAGCTTTCCCAAGTTTAAGGCAGATGGTGATCAGGAGCCAGAATGCTATCCTGCCCAGAGTTTCAATGCAAGCAAAGCTCCTGAGATACTCTTTGCATAGCCATGGGTCCACCAGCCTCCAAAGCTTTGGCCTTAGGATGCAGGTGCTCAGAAGACTGGGCTGGGCTATGCCATGAACAGCAAAACCTGATGGGCTCACTTGTTTTCCTGGTGGGACAAGCTCTGGGTGGTCTGATCCATGTCCCAGAGCCTTTGGCACAGGCACCCTGGCAAAGCACCAGGTGAAGCACAACCCCAGAGCTAAAAAGGGCCAGGAAATACCTGACACAGACTATGTTGGGCCTCAAGGAGATAGCAAAGGGATGTAGTTTAGAGGAAAGTTCCCTGAGGACCTGGAAGCAACTATCCGCAGGATGGCTCTCTTAATTTATATTTCAAAGTGGATAATTTAATTGGCATAATTGGGGGGTTTCTTTCTTCTCTTCATTATGAATGCACTGAATACAGTAGTAGAGACAGCGAGAGGGAAGCGTACCTGGGAAGGAGATAACTGCAGAAGTGGTCTGCAACCAGGTAAATAATGTCATCCTATTTGGGAAAGAAAGATCTCCCCTTCAAACATGCTAGTCACAGAGTATGGGGTACAACAGTGCTCACCTTCTGGAGCAGGAGAGGATTACTTCTGTGTCATGGCAAAGAGAAGGGTAGAGTCAATGCTCCTCAGTAATATACTTGGTGGTGCAAGTCCACATATTGTGACCCTAGGGGTGTGGTGCAGATAGTCAACTATATTGTCACGTGTGGCTTCCCAGGTGTCCCTTGTGGCCAGTGAAGCAGACCCATCAAGTCATGGCAGTGCCAGCCTGTACCAGTGCCACCGGGAGAACCCTGTCTTTTGTGCATCCTCTAGCCAAGAGGAGTCCTCAAAGCCGTCATGCAAGCTGTGGAGACTCTGGTGAGGCGTAGAGTGTCAGACAGTGGGTGAGGGACAACCTGTCTTTGGAGCCCTGGGACTCAGAGTTAGGCACCCAAACTGTGGTTGGAGTGGCCTTCAACACCTCCAAATCATAATGAAAAGCTATGCTGAAAGCCCATGTACAGCCAGATTTCTAAACACTGTGGTGCTGTGACACTGCTATTTTGAACGGGTACTGAGTGATATACATTAACCAACACATGCTAATGTCCATGTTTAGGTAGGAAAATGGTCATTTGATCCACCAAGCCAGACGTATTTAGCTGGCACAGATGTGAATTGCCAGCACATTACCAGCTGTATGGAGTTTGCATGGCAAGGTTTTTTAGCAGGATGGTTACAGGGGTGGCTTCTGTGAGAAGCTGCTGGAAGCTTCCTCTATGTCCGATAGAGCCAACGCCAGCTGGCTCCAAGGTGGACCCACCACTGGCCGAGGCTGAGCCTGTCAGAAACAGTGATGGTGCCTCTGTGATAACTTATTTAAGAAAGAGAAAAAAACTGCTGGGCAAGGGCAGCCAGAGAGAGGAGTGAGAATCTGTGAGAGAAACAGCTTTGCAGACACCAACGTCAGTGAAGAAGGAGGGGGAGGAGGTGTTCCAGGTGCCAGAGCAGAGACTTCCCCACGGCCCATGGTGAAGACCATGGTGAAGCAAGCTGACCCCCTGCAGCCTATGGAGGTCCATGGTGGAGCAGATGTTCACCTGCAGCAAGTGGAGGACTGCACACCAGAGCAGGTGGATGCCCAAAGGAGGCCATGCCCCTGTGGGAAGCCTGGAGCTGGCTCCTGGCAGGATCTTTAGATCCATAGAGAGAAGAGCACACGCTGGAGCAGGTTTACTGACAGGACTTATGACCCTGTGGGAGACACATGCTGGAGCAGTCTGTTCCTGAATGACTGCATCCCATGGAAAGGACCCACGCTGGAGCAGTTTGTGAAGAACTGGATCCCAGGCTGGAGCAGGGGAAGAATGTGAGGAGGACTTCTTCTGAGAAAGAAGGATCAGCAAAGACAAAGTGTGATGAACTGACCATAACCCCCATTCCCCATTTCCCTGCATCGCTGCCGGGGAAGGACATAGAGAAATCGGGAGTGAAGCTGAGCATGGAAAGAATGAGGGAGGGGGAGGCGGGGGGGCGGGGTTTGTTTTAGGATTTAGTTTATTTCTCATTATCCTGCTCTGTTTTTATTTGCAATAAATTAAATTAATTTTCCCAAGTTGAGTCTCTTTTGCCCGTGGTGGTAATTAGTGAGTGATCTCCCTGACCTTATCTTGACCCATGAGCCTTTTGGAATATTTTGGTCCCTCTGTTCCATTGAGGAGTGGGAGTGACAGAGTGGCTTTGGTGGGGACCTGGCGTCTAGCCAGGGTCGACCCACAACACAACCACAAAGCACGATGACCCTTTATTCAGATTCTGGCACTTGTTAACTATACAAGGGGGGTTTTTTGTACGCACAGTTGCTGAAAGCTGCAGGACTTATGCCTGCACTGCATAAAATAAACACCTTTTTAGCAGTAGTATCTCAAAATGGAAATGCAGGTACACAAAAATATTGCTAGGCCTATAAATACTTAAAGGGTGGGCGTCACGAAGATGGGGCCAGTCTTTTCCCTGGTGCCCAGTGACAGGACAAGAGGTAATTGACACGAACTTGAACATAAGAAGTTCCATCTAAATGTGTTGGAATTTCTTCACTTTGAGGGTGGCAGAGCACTGGAACAGGCTGCCCAGAGGGCTGGTGGAGTCTCTGTCTCTGGAGACAATCAAAACCCACCTGGACAAGTTCCTGTGCAACCTGCTCTAGAAGGACCTGCTTTGGCAGGGGGGTTGGACTGGATGATCTCAGGAGATCCCTTCCAACCCCGTATCATCCTGTGATTCTGTGATTGTTAAAGGTTATCAGGAGCCCTGACTTGGATTTGATCGGATTTCACTCACACAGATTGAGAATTTTGTGTATAAGTAAAGGCAGTTGAATGCAAATAATTATGACAGACAAAGCAAAGATTTACTGAGGTGGATCTGGGAGGTTTCTGATCCCCACCCACCCCCCTGTCGTCCCAGTAATGCAACACGTGTACGTTGTGCAACCAGCGCCTCCCCGCACTCCCCTTCCCTTCCCCCACCCCAGAGCAGGCTGTCTCCATCCCTGGTTAATGCAGCTCTGATTACAGCATCCTTAGAAAGGCGGATTTTCTTTCGTGTTCTCATATCCAAGTATTAACCTGCCCTGACATCGCTTCATTTGCCAGAGCCGATAGCGCAGCCTGAGATCGCTTCCCTGCAGAGATTATGCAGAAGTAGAGGCAGATTCCAATAACTTCTATTCTGCAGAACAAGTTCTAGTTACTGCTCTGTATAAGTCTCTGTGTGTGTGTGTATTTTTATTTTATTTATACCTATCTCTCTCTGTATAATAGCTTGTCTTGCAGCAGAGATAACCAAGTCACAGAGGCGCCGCTACGTGAATATGGAACAAGAGACGCTTCCATTTTTCTGTGCCTCGATGGAAGAAAATTCAAGTGTAGTTATGCTTCTGGTACCCACAGAGACCCGCTACAGCTGGCTAGCACCACCATCTCCTGCTCATTTGAGGAGATCTTCTGCATATTTATAGCCTGCAAATAATTATACATGCGGTACCAGGCTGTTACGAACAACATGTAATATTCTTCTTGTTTCTGTAACTTCAATTTGTAAGAAGTCACCAACGTGGCGAGTCCCCACACTTACACATTGAAGCCACTTTCACATGATCATTGGCAGAAATGGCAATTTTATTTTAAAACCTCCTGTGATCTGATCTCAGGATCTATTTGGATCTTCAGTCCCCATGGCAATAGCTTCTCAAATCCTGAAAATAACAATGTGTGCAGCTATTTTGACTGAATAAAGCAGACGCCACACATGCGTAAGGCTAAGCAGATGGGTGTGTGCTTGCGGGGAGAGGGTTTTGTTTTGGTCACGAAAGTAAATACCTATTTTCTGAGCACACATAGAGATCTGCTCTGCTTGGTCAGGTGTGCCAAGTGAGGGAATGCTATTCTTACATTGTCACTTTTTAAAGCAGGCCTGCATTCATCCTTTTGAGTGGCTTTCTAATGATACCTGGTGTGGTTCATGTGCACCGGGAACCCATTAGGCTTCGGGCTTCCCAGCAAAAATACCGCTGAAATGGTGTCACAGAAGAGGAGAGGCAAGAAAATGAATCCTAACCTCATTTTGTGTATTCACGTGTTCCCTTTTTGACTGGAGCTGTTAATCAAAATGGGAAGCCTTGTGAGTTGTTTTGGTTAGGAATAGGAATTTGGTTTCATCTCTGATGCTGCCTTAAGTGTTAGAAGATGATGTACAGTGAAGGAAGAACCAACTATACAGGCAGCTTCTTTGCTCACAGCTCTCTGCCTTTCTCATGGACCTTGATTTGGTTCTGTGAGGGTGCTCCAGCAGGGCTGGTCCTGGATGGACCTCTTCCTGCAGGTCATCGGGTATCACATGGACCTTGTCTCCTGGTCATCAGGTTCTCTGTCACTCC
Organism: Nycticryphes semicollaris; assembly: GCA_013400055.1. Taxonomy (NCBI): domain Eukaryota; kingdom Metazoa; phylum Chordata; class Aves; order Charadriiformes; family Rostratulidae; genus Nycticryphes; species Nycticryphes semicollaris. The sequence goes on from VXBJ01000362.1 coordinate 68,237, forward strand.
TGGAGCCTGCCCCCCATGTGATCTCAATGCAGGAGCGCCAGAGGCTGGTGGGCACTGCATCCCATGGGAAGATGGGCACCATTTCCCATGGGTGCTCACCTGTTGGCTGGTGCTCAGCTGCCCACAGCCTCCCCCAGGTTGTTGTGTGGAGACAACTGGACCTGCACAAAGATTTATTCTTGGTGTCTATAGCTGGTGGTGTGCATTGACTCCAGAGATAATAGCTGCTTTGTGGGAAAAATAAAAACATAAAAGGAGAGAAAGAGAAGGGAAAGGAAAACAAGATCCCATGGCCAGCTGGGAGAAGAAGGAACCGGAGGTCCCCAAAGGAGTGTTCTCCCCTGAGCATCCTCTCTGGTGACATGGTTGACCTCCCTGCAGACAAATTTCCCATGGTAACTATATGTGTTTGATGATATTTTATTTTTTTTATCCTCTCAAACTCCCTGTTGGTTTTTCCTGCTTATGAAGATGTTAGGGCTGATGAGAGCATATGCTGATGGAGCGCACTGGTTGCCTGTGAAAATTTTTGCTTGCATTTCGTCAGATCCCCTAACGTAAGCTGAGTGTGACAACCTGAGAATAGGAAGATAGGTAGGAGAGGAAGGTGGTTCTCAAACTGGTGGCCAGGGAGAACTCAAAGAGCTGGAACCACCCAGATGCTAGAGAGAACCCAGCAGCATGACACAGAGTGGTGAGAAGGCTGCATAGCTGCAGACATGTCGGACAGGTTGAAGCACTTTAGACTCTGTACGACAGAGCAAAGCTGGGGCATGGTTGAGAAGCACACACAGAGCCAGGAGCTGGGAAACACTCCCAGTTGGAGCTGTACAGCTCTGAATTGTCTCTTTTTATTATTGCAACCAGCAGAGCTGGTGACAACAATTGGTTGCTACAATGGCATCTCGCCAGCTGCGAGCGAGCTTGCTTAAATGCAAGTGTCTTCAGCTCCTTGCATGGGTCTCACAGGCCAGCTGGCACAAGGGCACTCTGGTGCATCCCTATGGGACTTGGCTGAGGGGATCGAGACCCCACAGCTCACTGGCAAGGATGGAGCAATGCCACATGCCGTGTCAACTTGCTGGGGCCCTGCCAGAGAAGGAGGTCAAGGTCCATCACTTCCAAGTTCAGTGTAAGGTGTCCAGCTACATCCTGGAGGCACCGCTGCAACCGACTGCCATCCTGCCATCAATGGATGTTGTCATCCCAGAGCAGGGACATCCGCCCCACTGATGAAACTGGACTCAGCAACTGCTGGTTTCCAGCAGCAGACATGGAGCTAAGCCAATCCTGAGTTTGGCTTGGTTTCCAGCGGCAGACATGGAGCTAAGCCAGTCCTGAGTTTGGCTTTGTTTTCAGGGTGAGCCTGGGGGGCATTTTTCAGTTTTTCTTCATCAGTGCAAGGAAAAGAAAAAAGTAAGGGACAAGACGAGGCAAGAAAACGGCAAGGCAAGGCAAAAGAAATGAGGATGAGGAAAGGAAAATGCAAGAAAGGAAAGGACAAGGAGCAGCTGATGGAACTGGGATTGTTTATCCTGAAGAAAAGAAGGCGGAGGGGAGACCTCTACAACTACCTGAAAGGACGTTGTAGAGAGGTGGGAATCGATCTTTTCTCCCAAGTAAGAAGTGATAAGACAAGAAGAAATGTCCTCAAGTTGTGCAAGGGGAGGTTTAGATTGGATATTAGGAAAAAATTCTTCACAGAAAAAGTTGTCTAACATTGTAACAGGCTGCCCAGGAAAGTGGTTGAGTCACCGTCCCTGGAGGTATTTAAAAGATGGATAAACACAGTGCTTAGGGACATGGTTTAGTAGTGGTTGATTGTTGGACTTGATGATCTTACAGGTCTCTTCCAACCTAGATAATTCTATGGTTTTAAGAAAAAGTCAAAGCAAGGCACAGAAAAAGAAAAAGCAGGCAGAGGCAAGAAAAGGCAGAAAAAAATAGGCAAG
>VXBJ01000362.1:70414-91723 GCA_013400055.1 Nycticryphes semicollaris
AAGGAAAGGAAAGGAAAGGAAAGGAAAGGAAAGGAAAGGAAAGGAAAGGAAAGGAGAAAGAAAACAGAAGACTAATAACGAACACTGTAGTTCCTACTTCACCACTTGTCTCAAGCTGCAGTGGATTTAAAGTGCAACCTCAAACAGCATGAGTGTTGGCAATGCTCTATCTAAGCTGAAGCATGATGATGACAACATAACATGAGCAAAAACTGTGATTGTGGAGTAACTGAGAGGGGAGGGAGCTTTATGTAAGAATTTGCAGATAGTTTTATAATGATTCAACACAGTTGATATAAAATCTGTCTGAGTTGAACTGGGTGTCAGCCAGCCCCGTGAGGCTACTAAAATTTAGCTGAAATTGGTATTTTAGACCAATTTGTTTAGGTGGGGAGAGGGGTGTTGCCTTTTGGAGTGGCATCCCGTCCCCTGCCAGCCTTGAAGGCTGGTTCTGCTTCCTGCGGGCAGTTGGCAGGCTGGTGGTGAGCCAGGTCAGAGGACAGGAGGGGAAAAGAGAAACAAGGAGAGAGGGAGGGTTTTTTTTCTTTTCCCAGGCTGTTGTTCCTGCCCTCAGCCAAGTACTAAGCAAGACCATCATGGCCTCCCAGAAGCTGTCCAGCAAACCTGCAGCAACACGGCTTGATATTTCCCCCTGTTGCCAAGGTAAATACAAGCAGGGAGGGAAAACAACAGCGGTAAACCCCCCAGACCCTGCAAGATTTCTTCATCCACTTTGAAAAACAATAGTAATGTGGGGCCTCCGTTTGGAGGGGACTCCTGGGTGGGTTCCCTTCAGAGAGCCCCTCAGCAGACCCCTGTCTTCCCTCATGCCCCTCGGTGGGAGTGCTGGTTTGAAGAAAGGCTGGGCTGCTGTTCCCCTCCGCTCTGCACATGGCCATGTCCCTTGTCAGCGCTCAACAAGCTGGTATTAAAACAAGAGGGAGGCCAAGTGGAAGAGAAACCGAAAGCCGCCCTCCTGGCTGCAGGGAATTCCTTCCCTGGCAGAAGACCTGCGCTGGCTCTGCCAAAATTCCCACCAGATTTCTGTCCTTACAGGGAATAAGTGAGAGTTCAGATAATTATGTTAGCGCCTCGGATTTTAATATTTTGGTTGGTTTGTTTGTTTGTTTTCACAAATTTTGTATAGAGCATACTTGGCGAATCCCTGGCATTGCTCCACCGGTTTAAAAGGCATAGGGCTTCCTTGTATTTGAAGAGATAACGGTGCTCCAGGCTACAAAAGATAACTGTGCTTTTTAATTTAAGCTTACAGCTGTGACAGCAGTGCAGGGGGTCTCTCTGCTCCAAATATGCTCAGCCTGCACTGACTGATGGCTGCTATATCTGAAACCCCGTAGGTTGCTATGGGGAAAGTGCCAGAATAAACACCATCTCATACTACAGAGGCTCAAAAGGCTGAGATGGAGTTAGATGCAAATACCTGGTGCGATGCCTCATATGTTTGGGGTTTTGTTCAGACTCTCGCTGGGTGCTGGTGGTGGTTTGCTAATTATTACAGTTACATTTTTGAGTGGGATTAACCACAAGGAATTTACATTGGGCTATGGAAACTGGAGGGGAAATCCTTGCAGATTATGAGGAAGGAAGAAGGCCACTCACTCTTCACCTTCCATTTACATTAACTGTTACGTTTCACAATTACAGCAGAAATTATAAGATTTCTGTGCAGATCATTAGAAACCCATATTGGTAGGGAGAGAGCGAAATATGATTACATTTTGTAAATCTAGTAGAAATGCAATTCAGGGAGAGGAATGTAGCTATTAAAACTTCACGTCTTAGATATATTTGACCAATATACACATGTTATTTGGAGCTGTAGTTTTTGGAAGTTTCTTATACCATTAAAAAAGCAATAAATCCCTCATAGTGAGTATTATTTAGCATGTACATTTCAGTTCATTCCCCAAAAGGATGCCAAGAAGTGAAACAATGAATTAAAGGACAGATGCCTTTCATCAGCTCTCCTTAATTGCTGCCCTGGTTGCATTTCTGGCAGATCAGCAGGAGAGCTCTACAAAGGCCAGTCATGGTGATGAAAGATGTTGTAGTGATGGGCATGTGAAACAGCAGCAGCAACCTGAATAACTGAAGGTCCAAACCAATCTATTACAGAGGTGACTTACCAGGGTGTCAGCCCTGTCCACAGCTCAAGGAATTGTCTTTTTAACCCCCCTGCAAGAAGCCAGAAACCAGAGAAGGGACCCAGAGCAGAGGTCACAAGTTGGATTGATTCAGACCTAGATATGCTGCCACCTTTCCTTTCCCATATACCCTTCAAAATATCGGGTAATGATGTGTCAGTCCATTTCCGAATACTGCCCCATGAGTTTTAACTACAGTTTGGCTCAGAAGGCACGGAGTCTGCTCTGATCCATGATCTGCCCTGCAGTTGGTGTCACCATCTTTGTCACCTTGGCAGTCCCCATTCTCATCTACAGTACTTTGTTTGCAGCATTCAGTAAAACTCCTGCCCTGGTCCTACAAATATCTTCTTGGGCAGGATGGAGCCAACACATTGGAGAGCAAAGAACCCAATTAAGGCTTGAGTAATTAGTTTAACAAGCATCATCTTTCATCTTTAGATTTTAGCAAGGACCTGAAGAGAGCACCAATTTTGCTGCACTTGGGTTTCTTCACAGCAAATTTGGCTGGTGTATTTTTTCTTGGACCATTCTGATAGGACTCCATAGCCGGTTTCCCCAGGAAACACAGGAATGGTTTTGTCAATGCAGGGCTGCTGCTTTTACTTTGCTTTCCCTTCCTTTCTCCAACCTGTCCTTGAAATGAGGGGGTTATATGCAAGAAACCACATGCTCTGGCATAAAAATGCCTGATCTCAACTCAGCTTACCTAGATCAGAAGCAGACGTAAGCCAAATCACAAGAGCATCCCCTCTGCTTTTGGTATTGATTTAAACCAGGGAGAAAGTAGAAAGATTAAAGATTAAATTGTCTCCTCTAGCTGCTGTACATCAGTCTGTGTGAACAACGAGCATGGCTGGTATGGGCTGGACCCATCAGCACCTTCAGCCTCTCAACACAGACTCATATAGTCTGGGGCCAAAGACTTAAAATATCCTCGACCCAGCAGAGAAGTACATAGAAACAATGAAATTATTGTCCATGAATCACATATTTATTATTTTAAAGGGAAGATATTGTCCTTGGAAATTGCTGAGGGGTGCGAGTCATCCTCTTAAAATCATTCACGGCTTCTGGAGCAACACAGGATAAAAAGGTTAAATGAGCAGGAACACTTGTTAAATTATATGCCAAAGCAGTTTCACAACAGCATGACTGTTTCAGTGTACCCAGTGTCTCCTGGTGATGGACACGGCAAACTGCTGACAACATTGGATTTTAGGTGAGTTTACAAAGAAGACACTGAAGCACAAGAGTTGTTTCTGGTGCACAGCAAACATCAGCCTGCCTGGAAAAGAAAGTGGGGAAAAGTTACTGCATTTTGTGCTTCTTCTGGGTGACAAAAACCTGAAGTTATAAAAAAATCATACAGTTTTACCATATTTTGAGTTTTATTCCCCCCAAACCCACCCCCATCCCCCAAATCTAATAACTATGTGCTATATCTTAAGCTGAGATCTTGCAGTTTACCCCAGAGAAAAGGACCTTCTCCAGGTTGCCACTCTGACGTGGATTGACATCTTTCCTCAGATGCTGCCCTAAAAAGCATCACTTCCTCCTTTGAAGTCTTCTCTCTGTGAGGGATGGGAACTCTGCACAGTCAGGCAGGACATGGACCACAAAGCCCCCATCCCACTTCTCCAGCAAAGTGACTTTGCCATGGGAAGGGGGGTGACATGGCCCGGGCTACATCTCTGTGTGCATGTATCTGGCAGCCACCCAGATAAACTTATGAGCTCAGAGTTGTGTAACGTGTTTCCTTGATGGATCATCCTATAAAATCACCAAGGGATCCTGAAGCAACCTGACACCTGTAATCGGCTGGAGGAGCAGATATTGCTTTGGAAAGCGACTTAGAAGGGGAAGGCAGGGTATTTTTTTCCCCCACGTTTCTCCTCTCTGCCTGGTCACAACAGGTTATTTGACAATTGTTTAAACTGGCTAGAGAGCAATTGTTTTGACTGTGAATAAACCCGAGTTGATATGAAAGAAAACGGTAGGATCTTAAGGCTGCTGGGCGGAAAGGAGGAGGAGAGGGCAGGGCTGTGTAAAATCACACCCTGTCTGCGAAAATCACAGGGATTTAACTGTTTACATCCCTGTTTTAGGCTTGTGCTGAAGAAAGTGAGTCTGGTTTAAGATGGAGGAGGGTCTCTGGATCCTCTGCCTTTCACAGAGCCTGGATCAACTCCTGCCCAGATGATGCTTACAGGGGTCACCTAGTGTTTGGTGGGGTGCCAGCTACTGCCCCACGCTGTCCGGCTTGTTCCCATGCCTGGGTGCCCCCATAGCTTCCCATTAAGCTCTTTGTACGTAATAGAGCATTGCACCCTGGAGCCCAGAGCTGGGCACCTCCACCCCAGGGATTTATGGTGCTGTCTGTCCTCTCCAGTGAGCCAGGGATGAGGGCTGGCCCTCTGGGGCCGCCAGTTTTGGGCCAACACGGTGTCCTGGGATGTGTCATGTTGGCTGCAATGTACCATGCGCCTGTCACAAAAGGATGCTGCTGTGGCCTGCTGCAAAAAGAGATGATGAGAAGAGGTCCAGTCTTCTGGGAAGACTGATGTGCTGGGTTATGCCAGGTCACAGGTCACAAGATGCTGGGACGGGTTTGTGCAGGTACCAGGAGTATCATCGCAGTGAGTGGGGCTGTGGATTTCATGCCAAGAGCCAGCTGGCCCAGAGAGAGACGCTGGGACGTGGAGCGGCAAGTTAATCCTTTACAGGAGCTGGGATTGTGCAAGTAATTCGGGAAGCTGAAAGCTGAACTCAGGTGATACCAGTTGTGGTAAAGAAACCATAGTCAGCCCCTGCTTTGGCAACACCACATCGCAGTGCTCCTTTCATCCGAGGAAGAAAAAAGTCTCTTCAAGCCTGCATAAGCTAACATCAATCAGTCAGCACTGGAGTGTTTGATTTAACGCCTATTTGCTATTTCACTTCAAGTATTTAAAAATAACTGCCTAGGAAGTTATTTGTATCTTTTTTACATCCTAGTTGCAGGAACACAATACTTCTGTGCTGAAGGATTTGGAATTTAATCTTAGTTCTTTCTCAATATTGACATTCTGAGAAACAAAATGAGTATCAAGACAAAAAGCAAAAAAAGCTGAGTGAAAAATATTTACACTGTTACTCTTTGCATAGCCATCACCATTCTTTTTATTATGTATATTATGATTAATCATTAGGTGTGCAATGTCCGTCCTCAGGAATGCCCTAAATTTCTTTCTTGGGTTTCTCTTCCACGATTGATACATTGTGGGGAATCAATTGCTATGAAATTCTGTTACAAATGATGCATAGAAATGTCAGAAAATGTGAACATGAACTTAGAATTTTGCAAGGGATAAGGATGAGAAAATGAGCAAATTAACATTCAGTGATGGTAAGACACTTATGTTAAATGTTTTTTTGTGGCTTTCCTCTTCTGGAGGGAGTACAGATTTAAGACGTCCTTGTTAGTGTGTCTGCATGCTTCAGAAAACAGAAATTGCAAAATGCTGCTATTTTGGTTCTTACATTCTCCTCACTCTCTATTTAGGGGTTTCATCTGCCTGTATTAACTCTAGCAGCCTTAGGGCGGGAAAGCTGGGTTAGCGCAGCTGGCTGCACTCTCAAGGCTCAAACTGAAGGTAAAAACCCTTCTTAGATACCTGAGTTTATTTTTGGTTATCACAACTCAGTGTTTTTCTGATTTAACACGGGTGAGCACATAAGGCCAGCTGCCATGGCACACATGATCCTAGGTCCCTTCAGGGTCCCGTACTAGCCAGAGGTTGTTTTGCAGTGGAAGGTACCTTTTGGGGTGCAGCATACCAAGGTCCTGCTCCAGAGGAGGATTTAGCAGCTGTGGTTAGATCAGCCCACAGCTGCCGAGCCTAAATCCAGATTTGTGAACCTCAAAATCCTGCCCAAGCTGCTGCTGAAGCTTGGAGAGGGTTCAGACTTGGGGACACAGCATCGATGCACTTCACTCTTAGAAAACAGAAGCAGCAAGAGCCAAGAACCTGCAGCCCAGCCAAGCCCACCCTGGAAGGCCTGGAGCACAGAGACTTGCTTTGGATGGCAGTTCATCATGCTGAGCGCAGCTCCTTGTCCTACTGGGCATGGTCCTCCTCCTGTTGTGGTCTGATCTGAGCTACCACAAGGTTGCCCTGATCTGCAGAGGGACAGCTTCAGCCACCAGCAAGCAGGGCAAGCTGAGGAAGTGCCTTCTGCCCTCACATAAGGGATGTGATCTAAAGCAAAGCCCTGGGTCTGTGCTTGCTAAAGCTCTCCTTGCTCATCAAGGCAAAGCTCCTCCAAGACCCCCTCTCCATCCCCATCCATGAGCCACAGGCATCCGCTTCCAGGCATGGGCTTCTCTTCTTGGACATGTGGGGCGCATGGTCTTCTCTTCTTGGACATGTGGGAAAAGGTTAGTGTGTAAAATGTCTTACCTGAGCTAAAAACAGTGACTCAAGTACATTGCATATGTATCTTTATAAATGTAAATATATGAACATAGTATAGAAGCATAGATTTGTGGGTTATATTATGTAGTATCAATATATGCTTCATATATAAATACACATGTATATATAGATTGGTATCATCTATGTAGTTTTTTATATAGACACAGATATGAAATATGTATTTGTTTATGTTACATTTTGCATTTTATATACCTAGTGCTGCACTTTCCTTGCATCATGGGTGGAGGCACATCTTTGAAGCACAGTGTGCAGAAAGGCAAGACACAACCCAGCTCCAGTTGGTTTAATCCACCCCAGGGATGATCTATATTCCTCCTGAAAATGTCATTTTGTGGGCTTGATAGGAGAGATGCAGTGGTTTCATGGAAGATAATGGGGCCAGCTTTCTGCAGGAGGGATGGGTGGTTTTGCGGTGTGTTCCTGGCAGAAGGAGGTGAGGAATTTGTGAATCTGGTTGTCCATGCAGGGGGTTGGCCCACGTGCTGGATGTGCTGGGAAGCATAGGCATTTGTGGAAAAGAAGAAAGGGTGAGGCAAGAAATCAAGGGAGATGGGATTCCTGGTGCTGCAACCCACCTGCCACAGGATGCTACAAGCATGGGGGGCATTACAAGAGATGCCACAGGGAAGATGGCCACACAAGGTTTTGAGGCTACTTGGAGATGACCTGGCTGCTCTCCCTGATGTTTGGGACAGTAGATTTCCCCTCAGTCAGGTCAATGCTCACAAAACAACTTAAAGATGTCAGTGTTGTTCCAAATCATAATAGAGAGAGAAAAAAAATTTAAAACTTGCAAATATTTGCAATAAGCCCCATCTTAAAATCATAGAGTTGTCTAGATTGGAAGGGACCTTTTAAGATCATCGAGTCCCACCATCAACCTAACATTGACAAAGCCACCACGAAACCATGTCCCTAAGCACTATGTCTATCTGTCTTTTAAATACCTCCAAGGATGGTGATTCCATCACTTCTCTGGGCAGCCTATTCCAATGTTTGACAACTTCTTCTGTGAATAAATTTTTCCTAATATCCAATCTAAACCTCCCCTGGCACAACCTGAGGTCATTTCCTCTTGTTCTATCACTTCTTACTTGGGAGTAGAGACCAACCCCTGTCTCTCTACAACCTCCTTTCAGGTAGTTATAGAGAGTTATAAGGTCTCCCCTTAGCCTTCTTTTCTCCAGGCTAACTAACCCCAGCTACCTCAGCTGCTCTTCATAAGACTTGTTCTCTAGACCCCTCACCAGCTTTGTTGCTCTTCTCTGAACTCGCTCCACCACCTCAATGTCTTTCCTGTAGTCAGGGGCCCAAAACTGGACTCAGTATTTGAGGTGAGGCCTCACCAGTGCTGAGTAAAGGGGGACAATCACTTCCCTAGTCCTGCTCAACACATTACTCCTAATACTTGCAAGGGAGAGGGGGAATCACACCAAAACGATTCCTTCCCGGTGGCAATCATGCGGTGGTGGTAGCTGTGCAAGGGACAGTGCATCCCTGTCCCAACTGCAGACCCCACATTGGAGCTGCCTGGACAGAGTGTGGCCAGGAACAGCCAGGTCTGGCCCAGGACACCCCACCCGAGTTGGGCTGCTGTCAGCAGAGGGGAACCATCTGGCTGGGATGGAGGAAAATAACCTGTGGCTGCTGGGCCACGTGTGAGGTTCTCATCCATCTCGCAGAAACTTGTCTGTGTTTAGGAGGCCTCTGCCACGCTTGTAGGGGAAGAGCCATTATCTCCCCTCGTCAGTGAGTTCTCAGATTTATGTATATCCCAGCGCCTTCCCCTAAACAAGCTTTCAATACAGAAATTGCAGAGCTGAAGAGATCCTCTGCAATTAGGGGAGAAGACATCTCTCTTTCAGCTAACACAAGGGAAAGAGTCGAATGAAACCCATGCATTGTTAACGCGCTTCGGCTTAGTCACTGGGGAGGGTAATAAACAAGGCAGACTTGGTTGGGATAAAAAAAGCGTCGAGTATGGCAAGATTATGAAACAATAGGTACTGATAGAGAGGCAGCCCAGAGCCAGCCGCAAAGCAGAAGCTTTACTCAATGCCTGGCTTTGAATGAATCCTAATGATAATCACGGGCTACACGGCAATTCGTTTAAATAACGTGCCTCCTGCTTCCTCCCAGCCCGGCAGAATGAGTCCGTACATGTTAATTGCTTCATTTTGAGGAGAAAGCTCCTCTCTGTGTGGCAATATTATATATTTAATTTTTGCTGTTTATTTACTCTGCCCTTCTTCAAGCCTTTTGCTGTCTATAGAGGCATCTGCTGCTGTCGTTTTGCATTTTGAACAAAAGTGTTTGCATCTAAGCTCCAAACCCATTATGGGGAATTTCGCAAGGAAAAACGGAAAGGACTGATTGCTGTCCGAGATGGGCCAGATTTCAGGGGAGAAGAGGAGCTGGTGAGCCAATGTACATGTCAGAGTTAAGAACCCCAACACCACAACTCCTCTGAACTTGGTGAAGGGTTGGCGCAGGCTGCAGCTTGACCCTCTCAAGTGTCCCGTTTCTTTCCAAGCAAAAACCTGGTGTGAAGATTTGAGGCACATCCAGGAATGTATCACTTCAGATTAACACTGAATGTGTTCACTGGGCATACATGCTGGAGAGGTTGGCATGCTTAAAACAGGTTTATTGGAGAGCTCCGTGATAATTAATAATAATAATAGGCTGAGATTTCAGCAAGATTCCCCACTAACTATGTGCCATTGCGTTGCTGAAGCAGAAGTGTGTTCTGCCACGCAGCTGCATTACCATCACATTGCTGGGAGCAGAAACCCAGGCAGAAGCACATTTCTGGTCATCTGCAGCCAGTGCTGCTGCTGCTCCTAGACTTAGAATCATGGAATTGTCTACGTCTAGGTTGGAAGGGACCTTTAAGATCATCTAGTCCAACCATCAACCTAACCCTGATAAAAAAAACCCATCACTAAACCGTGTCACTGAGCACTATGTCAACCCGTCTTTTAAATACCTCCAGGGACGGTGCCTCAACCACTTCCCTGGGCAGCCCATTCCAATGCTTAATAACCCTTTCAGTGTAAAACCTTTTCCTGATATCCAATCTGAACCTCCCCTGGTGCAACTTGAGGCCATTTTTTCTTGCCCTATCGCCTGTGACTTGGGAGAAGAGACTGACCCCCACCTCCTCTTGGGTAGTTGTAGGGAGCAATAAGGTCTCCCTGAAATACCTTTTCCTGGGTCTCCTTTTCTCTGCTCCTGCTCAATTCCCTCTGAGAGCCAATATTGCTACAATATATTTTTTTTTAAGTCAAAAAGGAATGGGGAATTCAATCCCAGCTGGATTTGCACATTTTATAGGTTTATAGGTGCAAATTAGCATCCGCTAAGTTGTATTTCCTTGCATGTGGCCTTCATTCCCTTCTGATTGCAAGTCCGTCCTCTCCTGCAGACTGCTGCATTAGCTCATTTCATTTGCAGAGGTTTTAAAAAAGGTTTTTATGGGGCTCATCTCAAAAAGTGGTTGTGAAGGTCACCCTGTCCCAAAAGAGCATATTCCCCAGAACACTTGATACTCAGGCTTATCATTTAATTTGGGTATTTCACTTTCCACCAAAGCCTGCTGATTAATCTAGCGTTACCACACTATGGCATATTTATGAAGGGGTTACCACAGTTAAAAAAATTCATTAGAATATACTGGAAAATACCAGGAATGCTTCTTGCAAATGCAAATCCTGTTGTTAGTAGCTATTTTCCCAGGTCTTACGGCCTATCAGAAAGCAGACAGGATTGTTATTTGTTTCCTGCAATTAAAAAATAAATAGGTTTTCTTCTTCACTAATGTCATTAACAGTATTAGAAATCAGATTTCAACAGCTACCTATTGAGATGGCACCACAGCTCTATACAAAGTATTATTTATGTCTATTAAATATTATTTAGAATAATGCCTTTATGCATGGTAGGGCATATTGCTGTGGCCCCATAAGGAGATGCAGCGGAGGGAGGTGTGTGCAGGAGAAGCCGTGCTTGGGGAATGGATGGAGCTGGGGCCTGATGCGATTTCAGCACAGGAAGGATGTGGACCTGGTGGAATAGATCCAGTGGAGGGCCACAGAGATGATCAGGGGGCTGGAGCACCTCTCCTGTTAGGACAGGCTGAGAGAGTTGGGGCTGTTAAACCTGGAGAAGAGAAGTCTCTGGGGAGACCTTATAATGGCTTTCCAACACCTGAAGGAGGCCTACAGGAGAGCTGGGAAAGGACTCTGTATCAGGGAGTGTAGTGATAGGACAAGGGGTGACAGTTTTAAACTGAAAGAGGGGAGCTTTAGATTAGATACCAGAAATAAATTCTTTCCTGTGAGGTAGTGAGACACTGGAACAGGTTACCCAGAGAGGCTGTGTATGCCCCATTCCTGGAGGTGTTCAAGGCCAGGCTGGATGGGGCTTTGAGCAACCTGGCCTAGTGGGAGGTGTCCCTGGCCATGGCAGGGGGGTTGGAATTCGATGATCTTTAAGGTCTCTTCCAACTCAAACTATTCTATGATTTGGCTGCTGCACTCTTAGGTAGTAGCAAAGTCCTGGAGAAGGATCAAGCCCTTGCTCCCTGCTGTCACTCCCCATCCTCTTGTGATGGGAAGCAGCAGGCAGCCAAGTCCAGGAACCTATTACCAAGATCAGCTCCTTCCTAGCTACATAGCTGAAGGAGACTGGATCATCCAGTATCCTGCACAGCCCCAGTGTTCAAATTGTACTGAAAAAAATATAACCAGTTTTGGTTCCAAGTTTTACAAGCTTTTGAGCTACAACTAATGAGTGTCTTTACACGGACGTAATTGCCCCTGTATCTAAGTATCCTTCCTTTTTGCATGGTTTTTTTGGTTTGTTTTCACTTATGCATTGAAAAAAATAAAGGTACTTGTCAGTGAAATAGAGATGGTTCTATGTGGCTTACAAAACAGATGGATGCATTATGTGTCCTACCTCAGTCGCTCTGCAAATCTGCAAGGCGGACAGTTTGTCCCTGCTCCTTTTTGAGATGAAAGATGTGGCCACAGAGGAACTGGCTTCTTGGAACTGGAATTAGGAGCATTTTACTTTCTCAATAGACTGAAAAGAAAAATGCCTTCAATTGTAGGACTTTGCTACATCAAAACACATTAGAAAAGGAATTACCAAAAATGACAAAAGCTATCTCTCCCACAGATCGACAACCTAGAATTAGTCTGAAACATGTGGCTCTGCAAAAGAGTTCCCAGATTGTACTGCTGCTCCTGACACATGCTCAGGCCCCATCCAAACACAAAACTTGTTTCACTTTCCTTCTTCTGGTATTGTATAATCCCCATGCCTCTTTCTCTCCTCTCCAAGCATGGAAGCATGTATTCCAGCCAAAAAAAAAGTACTAGCAATGTAACTAACGTATACCAAAAAGGGGGAACTATATTATTATGCCAAAGTACCTGGGCATGCCACCCTGAATTATACCTCCGTATGTGTTTCAGAGGAAAACTCTGCCCTTCTCCCTTCTCCCAAATCCTGTAGCCTTTTTCTTGAACAACAGAAAAGTGGTGTACAAGTACAGGCTGCACTTTAGGCTTCTGTCAGAAAAAAAAAAAAAGACATTTTTTTCTTTCCTCATTCCCCTCAGAACAAACATAACTGCTGATCATACCTTTTTCCTGGTGTTTTGCAGCTGGATCTGTTCCTTGTTTGGGTGGCTCATGAGACTTCATGAAGCCTAGCACCCGCACAAGGAAGAGGATGAGGATGGACACCCCCCTTGGTGCCAAAGTGGACTTTTAAGTCAATTATATATACCTTGAGTCTTTCCAAAGACTCTGAAATTACTCCACAAGTGGTGCCTCTTTTCCAGGAATGGAGATGGAAACATTTATTCCCTCTGCTACTACTGAATACCTTTTCCCAAAGATTCCCTTAGGAGCGTCCTGCAGACTGAGCGATGCTTTCTGAAAAGCTGCATGGGTCACAGCTGACCACTACAGCTTTGGGGTGGAGATGCTGTGGTGAGGCCTCTTCGACGCTGCCTCCACTGTTTATTTATTTATACTTTGTTTCTGTACTCACAGTTTTTGGCCAGGACATGGGTAACCAGGTCCTTCCTCAGCTTACAGAGTTCCAAACTACCTACCTCCAGGACAATCCATTAACCACAAGGCTCCTTCTCTGGGCAAGGGAGTCACTTCACATCTCAGATCTCAAGCTGAAAATTGTTTTATGATTTGCACAACACAAGTGTGGGATAATTACAGCATATTCAGGAAACCATCACTGCATGCATGGTGTCTGCTGTGGCCTTCCCTACAAATCCACTTTAGGCCACTGTGTTTGCATCTCCTGTTGAACAGTGTGATGGAGGTGGCGTGCTCAGCTTCAGCCCGAAAGCCAACCGCATCCTGGGTTGCATCAAAAGAAGCGTAGCCAGCAGGTTGAGGGAGGTAATTCGTGATCCTATCCCTCTAGTTTGCTCTGATGAGACCTCACCTGGAGTACTGTGTCTGCCTTTGAAGTCCTCAACACAGGAAGAACACGGACCTAGTGGAGCAGGTCTACCGAAAGGCCACAAAGATGATTGGAAGGCTGGAGCACTTTTCCTATGAAGACAGGCTGAGAGAGTTGGGGTTGTTCAGCCTGGAGAAGAGAAGGTTCCGAAAAGACCTTAATAACAGCCTTCCAGTACCTGAAAGGGGCCTACAGGAGAGCTGGGGAGGGACTCTTTATCGGCGAGTGGAGCAATAGGCCGAGGGGTAATGGTTTTAAATTGAAAGAGGGGAGATTTAGATTAGATACTAGAAAGAAGTTCTTTACTGTGAGAGTAGTGAGACACTGGCACAGGTTGCCCAGAGTTGTGGATGACCCATCCCTGGAAGTGTTCAAGGCCAGGCTGTCGTCTCCGTGGCATTAAAAATAACACGAGGTGGCTACTGATAGTAAAAAGGAGAATCAGAGCAATTTGGGATCACAGAATCACAGCATATCGAGAATTGGAAAGGACCTTGAAAGATCATCTAGTTCAATCCCTAGGCTAGATCAGGTCATACAGGGACATGTGCAGGCAGGTTTTTAATGTCTCCAGAGAAGAAGACTCCACAACCTCTCTGGGCNTAGTTCCACACTTATACTGGTACTCGGAGTTGTTCTTGCTCAGATGCAAGACTCTACACCTGCCCTTGTTATATTTCATTACATTTCTCCCTGCCCAACTCTCCAGCCTGTCCAGGTCTTGCTGGATGGCAGCATGTCCTTCTGGCATGTCAGCCACTCCTCCCAATTTTGTGTCATCAGCAAACTTTGAAGACTGGAGTGACATTTCCTTTCCTCCAGTCCTCTCCCATTGCTCCAGGAACCTCTCCCATTCCCTACGACTTACCAAAGAAGATGGAGAGTGGCCTAGCAATGACTTCCGCCAGCTCCCTCACTACCCATGGGTGCATCCCATCAGGACCCATGGATTTATGGATGTCTAGATTGCTTAACTGGTCCTTAACCCAGTCCTCATCAACTGAGGAAAACTCCTCCTTTATCCTGACTTCCTCTGGGGCCTCAGGGGTATAGGGCTCCTCCGGACAGCCTCCAGCAGTAAAGACAGAGACAAAGAAGGCATTCAGTAACTCTGCCTTTTCTGTATCTTCTGTCACCAAGGCACCCCCCTCATTCATCAGTGGGCCTACATTGCCATCTAGACAGGATGCCCTGAGCCACTTTCATGCATCATGTCCTAAGTGAGAACCAGCAATGCTCTGTGTGAAAGGTACAATGAGCAGACAAGTGTGTGCCAAATCCTGCCCTGATGGTGGCCTGCTAGGAGGGCTTTGCTTGATGTACATGCTGCCACCAATGTAAACAAACCCAGGCGTGTGTTTTAACTTTTGCAGACATTTTAACACCGCAGACTAAGAATGACTCAAAAATACATGTTACCCCTAGCTAGGGGAGCACATCCCCTGACACTCTGGATGCCCTTCCCAAGTTTTTCAGCTTGGGAAAGGGGAAAAGGCAGTCTTGCTGTGAGTTGTTTGTTGCTGACTAGCTGGCATCGACCAACCATTCCCTCATGGCACCATCCAGGTTTGTTGTGCAATTCGTGCTCATTTGCAAGGCATTTCAGGTGACTTTCAAGTTGATTTTTCAGCACATGGACATTGTGCTGTGCAGGGTGCTGCTTGTGGGACTTTGTATACTGCTGCAACATGGGTTGCAGTAACAGACTGGGAGAGAGCCACAGGCAAAGGTTGCTGGTAAAAGGCACCTTTTGTCAAACTCGCACAGACTGAAAATAAAAAAGCCTTACTGAAGTTCTGGTTAAAACAGCAACAAAAGGCCTTGATTAGACATACTGAAGAGAAACTGTGTATAGATATTTTATTGATTACTGTTTTATGCTGATGTCTAAATGCAGTCTTCGTGGGCTCAGAATATATCACGTGCCTCGTAAGGCAGCTGTGGCACGCCTGCATCTGCGTAACCATGTTTCTAGAGCAAGCTGTCCCCATTTTAACCTAATGTGAGTGAGAACGTGTACAGCACAGGGAAAGGAAGCAAGAGGCTAACTGTCTGGGAGACCGGCTGTGACTGGATCAGGGTTTTATTTTCAGTCTTCTTACAGGTCAGATTTGACTCCTCCTGCTTGTTCTTCCCTAGGTGCCATCCTGCCTGTAGCTCTGCTCAGTCATTGCAACAGTAGCATCTTTGCATATGGATTTGCTGAGAAATCAGAACTTTGTAATTATTCCTCTCTTCAGAGGATAAGGAAAACAGGACCAGGTGTAAGCACTGTGACTAGGGAGGGCATCGAGCTAACCAGGAGAATGTGTTATATATATTTTTTGGAGCACGTGGAGACAAAGAAGTGGAGCCTGACTGCAGGCCAGCGCAAGTCCACACGAAGGTACGATCGGGCAGCCTGAGATAAAGAACTGGGCAGCCACCGCTGCAGTGTAACTTACTCTAAGCACAAAATGACTCCAGGCACTGGGAGGAGTCCATGCCATCAAGCAATTCACCAGTCAGGCTAACACCAGCAGCTGCAGATCCTTCTACGTCAATGCCACAGGGTTCGTCCTGGTATAAATCATGTGCGTCGCTACATTCAGACTCAGGAAAATAAGGAAGGAAGAGAAACAAAGGGCAGAAACAGAGATGGCCCTAAAAGGGAACTTACTTTCTTGCAGAGCAATCCTGAAAGCAACAATAAGGTACTAAACAATAAAGCACGGTTAAGCAGTTCATTGCTGCACAAGGTCACAGTCTACCTTCCCCCACAACCGCCCTCAGTGGGAGGCTCATTGTGGAGCAAGGGATGCAGAGCCAAATTGACAGCCAAACCTGGGGGATCTGGCCATTTCCCCAGGATAGATCTGACATCCCTGACTCCTAGGACGAAGACAAGAGGGTGAGGGAACAGAAACATCATTACAATTCCCATTCTACAGAGAAGAACGAATAGCAGCAGTGTTAAGGCTATCTGCACAACAGGGCAGCTTTATCAGCACTGGAATAGCAGCGTGCTACCCTGCAAAGCACGTCTAGCGAGGACAGAGCTATTTCAGTAAAACAAGAATCTTTTTTTTTAGCAGGGTAACACCCTCTCGAATGCAATGAGCAGCAATGCAGCTACAAGCAGCCCTTTTTGACAGTTTAAGACTCACTAGCCCAGAAGCCGCTTCCTGCTTGCACGGTAGTGGTAGCTGGGGACATCGGCCCTTCCCTCTCCTCACCGACAAGAGCTGGCTTGGTTCACCTGATTCAGACTTTCTGTGCAACCTGGGAGAAAACAATTAGGGTAGAGCTCTGCCAGAGCCCTGCTGGAGTGGGAGAAGTGGGCTTTCCCACCAGTTACAGTCACTGACACTTCCTCCCCACCCCACCAGGACAGCAGCAGCAAACGCAACACACACAGAGGATTTCGGGTCTGCCAACAGGATTATGTTGACCGTAGCTCTTTAAGTAGGGACAAAGTTTTCCAGAATTTGGCACTTGTCAGCCTGCAACAAATAAATGACTGGCGTACCACTTATTTTAGTACTAGTGGGAAACTGGGCCCTGAGAGCAGATGAAGAAAAGATGATGAATTAGATGAGGAATGAAAAGGCTATAAGCAGTCCCATCCTCTCCTAAAGAAATCTCTGGCAAAATACAGATTCTTAAGATAATTAGATGGCCCTCTCTTTACTGCAATGTCTGAAGGTGTGTTCACACCCCCTACTCGGGGAGCTTAATTTAGGAGCTGTAACTACTACATTCAGATTAGTCATGAGTGATTCAGACCACTCAGACTTGATTCCTCAGACAATGGAGAGATGGAGTTGTGACAGGCATTGGGGTACAAGCAGCCTGAACGTGGCTCCAGCTGCCTCATACTCCCTAGATGCCTTCTCCTGACACCCCACCCCACACACATCCCCCCCTCCCCACCCTGAGCAGGAAGCACTATATCCATCCTACATACAGGAAAAGATGACTTCGTCTGGAGCCCGCTACCAACTTACATGAAACAAGCCACTTCCACCAGCTTATCTCGATTTTGCCATAGTTTACTTTGGCCAAAGGCTGCCCTTTTTCCACTCAAAATCCTCACCGAACTATCGAAATCATTATTCAACGTAATGCTTTTTCACTTATGAAAAGGTCATAAGCCATCTTATACTGAGTACAGATATTTTAAGGCCAAAGGGAATTCAGATTTCTCAACAATGGGGATTTTAACATGTACTACTTGCCAATATAATGAGCACATCCAAGAAATATGACTCAGGTCTTCATTTTCTTGAAGCTGGGAACTGTCTTGTCTGCTAAACATGCCAGAGTTTTCCATGGATGTGACTTGGCTTATGTTTTTGCTCTCCCTGTATTATCTTGAATTAGATTGAAGGCACGATGCAACGTAAATACACAAAGATAGCCATTTCTTTCTTAACTTGTGGAATTAGAGAAAAGTGACACTAGTGTTATTTAGGCACTTCCCTTCACACTGAATTTCTGGCATTTTAGCAGATGACTCCCTACGAGAATGTTCTTTCAATCTCATTTAATCCCCAGCCCACCTCTCTTGACTGCAGCAAAGGAAATTCCAGTGTCTAAGCAACTATTCCTCTTCCCTGGAAGCGTTAGACATTTGAACCACGTGGGGAGATAAAGAGCTCTTGTGCTGACTCATCTTGGCAGCCAGATCAGGTGGGCTTCCGAGGTCCAACACAAGGCTAGAAAATGGGCTTGAAAGAGCTAAAACCAAAAATGTCTAGATGGGGTAAAAAAAATAAAGGAAATAAAAGGCTTTTGAACAAGCCAGGAATCGGTCCTACCAACTGTTTGTCCTTGCAAATATTCAACATTCAAGCCTCCAAGATTTGCCCCCAACAGAAAGCTTACATGAAGCACTCAAGAAAAGATCTGCCACTGTATATATCCGAGAGTTCTCCCTAAGCCCTTGAGCTTTTGTCTAGAAATCTCTATCCAAGATGTCAATAACCTGGAAAGTTCTTTATTGTGGAACTAGGTAAGGGAAGGAAGAGTGAAGAGAGTTGTTTGGTGCTTAGGTTTGCTTCAAAATCTTCTGTTGCAGGCTTCCTGCAAAGACCTTAACAGCATAGTTTTGGATGTATTTATGCAACCAATACAGCAAGATGTAATAGTTAACCTCATTTCCAAAAGCAACATCGGCTTTTAACACATAAAGGATGCTGGGGGAGCTGGATCCTTGGGCCTTACAGCCTGGATTCAGAGGCACATAAGAATTTATGTTTTGCTGATTCATCTGTGGACCTTTGTGAAACCTTATCTCAGCCATGAGCTTGATGGGTTGTCAGTATACAATGCAACATCAACACAATCCGATAACAAAGATGAGTAAGTACTGCAAAAATAATCTAAGAACTCACTCAGATAAGGTCAAGAAAATCACAAGAATTACTAGGACACCGTTCCTTCTATTATTTTTTTTATCGCAGTGTTTTTCCCAAGAAAGGCTGCAGAAAAGAAAACCAGCATAAAGACTCACATAAGTCTGTTTTCTCATGAACATTTGCACCTGAGTAGCATGTCCAGTCATCTCTGATAGCCTTTTGTAGGCCTGGGAGCAGAATGGCTCTCAATGAGATTTAGGGGACACAATGCACATCAAAGTTTCTCTTTGCAGAGCATCTATGTTACTGTATCCTAGCATGATTCTTTTGTGAAAGAGGACCTTTTCAGGCAATTCTCAACAGGTATTTCTAGCTTTGAAGTATCTAATTAGGACTTTAAGCTCCTTGGACTCATACTACCTGAGTTCATTTGTCCCCTTGGTATCTTGCTGCCACAGTATAATCTCAAAAGGACTCAGAAAGCATACAGGATTAGTCAATACGAAGTTTTGCACTCACAGAGATAGGGTGTCCAAGTTGTAACAGCCAAAGTTTAAGAAAACATTTGGGTACAAACAATTAGTGGAAATACCTCAACCATTTCGCTGGGAAGCATGATTCATTCTTACTAACATGAATTTGCTACTAGTAAGTATATTGCTAAATCTTAACTAAAAATTACTTTCTAGCACAACTTTTAGAAACAGGTATGGCATCTCATTTCTCTGGGAAATGTTTGGACTTGGGAACACATCTGGAAAGACATCTGGGTTTGTTGCCAGATGCTGAAATGACATGCTGAGACACAGGTTAATTCACATTCTATTTCCATGGCCCATCTGTGCAATGGATTTAACTGTACTCTTGCTTCTCTTAGGAACTATCACCACAAAATTTATTTTCACATGAAAACTGTGCTCCATTTCTATTTTGATAAATGGATGGCAATAATCTTTGATTCACTCCTGTGTCAGCTTCCCTGTGCCACCAGTTACAGAACAAAAAGTTTTCTGATTTTTATCGCAAGAGGTGTAGTTTTATGGTGTGGTACTCCAAAAGCAGTTTACTCCATTTAAGATGAGAAATAAGCAACTTTGAGCTATAAAGGCAGGTTCTTTTCATATTTTTTGTGAATTTAGCAGATATTCTGAATATTTGATATTTACCAAAATGGTTTCCATTTTAAATACCAACTTTAAAGACAGCCTTCTCCGTATTTTAAAGCAAGTCTACATCAAGCTCAAGGTATCAGCTTTTACTGTTAAATATTCTTAAACACAACAGACTTCAAAAAAGATTGTTTACTGGAACAGCTAGATGAAGTGAGAAGAATTTCTTTAAATACTCCCTCCTTTCCCCAGGAACATGAGAAATACAATTCCACAAGAAACACTTTCATCTCGGTAGTCTTTCATGGCAAAGAATCACTGTCGAAGGTTTTGTTGAAAGATACCAAAAGGAAAAAGGACACACACCTTCCCTTTCCTTTTATATGTATGTATGGATGTATACGTAATAATTTCAATGTCCAAAGAGATGACAAACTTCAATACAGAATCATGGCATGTGTCAATTATAGCAACATCACCGCAAGGAAGAATCACATGACAAGAATGACTGAGGTTAGAAGGCACCTCCAAAGGTCAGCTGGTCCCACCATCCTGCTCAAGCAGGTCCACCTAGAGCCAGTTACCCAGGACCGTATCCAGATGCTTTTGAGCATCTCCAAGGATGGATGATCCACAACCAGTCTGGCCAATCTGTGCCAGTGCTCTGTCACCGTCCCAGTAAAAAGTGTTTCCTGATGTTCAGAGAGAACCTCCTGTGTTTTGGTTTACACCCATTGCCTCTCGTCCTGTCACTGGGCAATGCTGAAAAGATCGTGGCTCTGTATTCATTGCACCCTCCCTTCAGACATCTAGGGCCTTATCCCATGGGACTTTTCCAAGCAAATCTTTGAAGAGGCTAAAGTCTGTTCTTCTGAAGCCCAGGGTTGTGAGCTTGCTTTTCACCCTCTTCCCTCTTGTCAGGATCCTGTACTTCACCATTTCATGGTCACTGCAGCCATGGCTGCCTTTGATCATCACATCACCAAAAAGTCCTTCCTTGCTGGTGAGTGAGGTCCAGCAGAATACCTCTTCTCATTGGCTCCTCTATCACTTGGAGGAGGAAGTTATCATCAATACGCTTCAAGAGCCTCCCGGATTGCTGCTGTCCTGCTGTATTATCCCTCCATCAGTCCCCCATGAGGACCATGGCCTGCAAACTTGAGGCTGCTCCTATCTGTCTACAGATGGCCTGAACCACTTGTTCTTCCTGGTGAGGTAGCCTACAGCAGCCACCCACCAAAACAGCATTTTCACCTCTCCTTCCTTTAATTCTAACCTATAAACTGATCTGTTGGCTCCTTATGCATCCCCAGGCAGAGCTCCATGCACTCCAGCTGCTGTGTCACATAAAGGGGAACTCCCCCTCCTCATTTTCCCATCCACTCCTTCCTAAAGACCCCTGTATCCCTCCTTTGCAGCACTTAGAATTGTAGAATCATTCAGGTTGGAAAAGACCCTTGGGATCATCGAGTCCAAACATCAGCCCTGCTCTACAAAGTCCTCCCCTACACCACACCTCTCAACACCACATCTAAACAATTCTTAAACACATTCGGGGATGGGGACTCAACCACCTCCCTGGGCAGCCTATTCCAGTGTCTGACCACTCTTTCTGTGAAAAACTCTTCCCTAATGTTCAGCCTAAACCTACCCTGTTGTAGCTTGAAGCCATTCCCTCTTGTTCTACCGCTAATCACCTGTGAAGAGACCAGCACCA
>VXBJ01000362.1:93691-106900 GCA_013400055.1 Nycticryphes semicollaris
GGTCCTTTTCTGCCAGGCAGCTCTCCAGCCACAGTTCCCCAAGCCTGTAGCCATGCATGGGGTTGTTGTGGCCCAAGTGCAGGACCCGGCACTTGGCCCTCTTGAAGCCTTGTTGACTTCAGTCATGGAAGCCATCCTACCACATCTCCATGCTCCCAGTGAGATGGTAGCCATGCAACTGCACACAAATATGTAATTCATCATTTTTATTCTCCATGCTGAGCATGTTAGTGTACAGACACTTCTGAGGGGAACCTCCAGCATGTTGGCTTCCTAGAAAGGCTTTGAGGATTTCTCCACAGTGGTACCTTGCAGGCACTTCCTTGCTTACATGCAAGTGCTGAAGGTGACCCTGCCTGATCCCCATTCTGTTGATTTTGTGATCCCTTCCTGTCATACCACCTCATGCCCTTTGCTCAGTGAACCTGTCTATCACTCCATTACGCTCTCCCTCTTGTGTCATTCTGGGTTTAAATCTGTCCTAATACGGTCAGCCACCCTATTGGTGAAAATAGCTTTGCTCCACGTAATGAGGTGGATCCCACCTCTCAAGGAAAAGCTGATCTGCAAACAGGGTCCCATTGTCACAGAACCTAAAACCCTGTTGCCAAGACCAAATCTGCAGCCAATTACTGACTTGTCCTATTAGCACCCTCCTCCTCACTCCCCTTCTCCTCACCAGCAGGATGAAGACCCTCACCTGGGCCCCTATGCCCATGACTACCACCCCCAGAGCTCTGCAGTCACTTGATACTGCCCAGGTTTCCCCTGCAGTATCATTTGCTCCCACGTGGAGTAAAAGCAGGGAGCTGAAGTCAGAGAGCCAGATAAGCCTCATTAGTTCCTCCACAATATCCCAGATCCTGGTCCCTAGAAGGCAGCAAACCCCTCTAGACAACTGGCTGGGTTGACAGATGGGTGCCTCTGTACTCCTCCATTGGGAGTCACCCATTACGATGACTCACCATTCACCTGGTAAGTCTTGCACAGCTTGGGGTTAAAACGATCCAGGCTCTCTGCTTGAAGGCACATCCAGCCTCTCTCTTCAGCTTTGAGGGCAGTGAAACTATTTGGCAGTTGTAAGCCCTGAAGTGGGGCAGGAAACCTTCCCTTGATGCCAGAAGTCACCAGCTTCTACCCTTCCCTTTTCTCCAGAGATTCTGCTTACCTTGATAAGGTGTTGAAGTAGAGACTGCCTGCTTCCTTGTTGCAGATGAGGTCTGAGGCTCTTCCAGCTGTGAAGTTTCAGAGAAGACCCTGCCTATCTCCCTTTCTCTGGTGCGGTGCAGCCTGCTCACTTCCTCCTGTAACTCCTCCATTTGGCAGCGCAGTCCACGCTGGAGCAGGTTTGCTGGCAGCACTTGTGACCCAGCACGGGACCCACACTGGAGCAGTCTGTTCCTGGAGGATCATACCCTGTGGAAGGGACCCACGCTGGAGCAGTTCGTGAAGAACTGCAGCCACGTGGGAAGGGCCCACGCTGGAGAAGTTCATGGAGAACTGTCTCCCATGGGAAGGACCCCAGGCTGGAGCAGGGAAAGCGTGTGAGGAGTCCTCCCTCTGAGGAGGAAGGAGCAGCAGAAACAACGCATGATAAACTGACCACAACCCCCATTCCCTGTCCCCCTGCACTGCTGGTGGGGAGGAGGTAGAGGAATTGGGAGTGATGCTGAAGCCGGGAAGAAGGGAGGGTCAGGGGAAGGTGTTTTTAAAATTTCATTTTTATTTGCTCATTATCCTACTCAAATTTAATTAGCAACAAATGAAACTAATTTCCCCAAGTTGAGTACCGTTTTGCTGGTGATGGTGATTGCTGACTGATTTTTCCCTGCCCTTGTCTTGACCCACAAGCCTTTCCTTGCATTTTCTACCCAGCTGAAGAGTGAGCGGAGAGACAGAGCGGTTTTTGGTGGGCACCCGGACTCCAGCCACGGTCAACCCACCAGAGAAGCTTCTGCCCTAGCGGGGACAGCTGCCCACATGCCTCCTGGGGAAACTGAAACGAAATGTATCAGTGTTTTGTGTAATTTAAGATTATGTACCCGTCACAGCAAAGCAGAAGAGATTTCAAGAGCAGACAGATAAAGCTGCACTCTTAATCTCCCCAGCTTTATACCATAAAGCTGACAAGGGCATCGGTCCTTTCAGGTTGAAAAGTTCTACCCAACGCTGTCAAGGCGAGAGGAAGAGGCTAAAAGGAAGGAAAACACGGGCGACTCAGAATGAAAAGGCAGATGCAGAAAATCGTAAGGTGAAAGGCTTTGAGTTTGTATTTGAAAATTTCAGAATCAGATCACTTCTAAAAATATTTAAATAAAATCATTCATTTATGCAAATGTACTAACCCAGGAAGAACCAAAACAAACAGAAATAAACCCCATCAGTATGAAGATTCTCTTTACAATAAAAATTCTTCTAGGAAGTATATTAAATATGACAGAGGGGGGGAAAAAAAAAGCCTCTCATAAATTAAATTCAAGGGCATCACATTTTAGAACAATGTCTTAGCCATTAATCTTTTATAAACGATTCACAATGAAATTAAATACTGTATTCCATACAAGAATAATCTAGTTTACAGTTTAGATGTAAGGCTTCAGCGTAACGTCTCACACCCTTCACCTGGCAATTTGCATACCCCGGGTGAGCGATCTGTATTTAACTCTCCTTCCAGAGCAACAGAGCGTGGTGGTCCTCCAACACACAGGCAGTGTTCACCTTTACTTTTTAAGGATCAACAAAACAGTATTTACTAGAAAGCGTCCTATTATTTGTCACGATAAAAGCAAACGAAAAGCTAGGAGGAATAGGTAAGTTGTATTTGCCAGCCTAAGATTGAGGGAGTGGATTAAATTACCAAAAAAAAAAATAATAATAATAATAATAATTACCTAGCTGCTAGTTATGCCGTCGTATTATTAGTCATTGTGCACAACTGGGACACTGCAACTCCAAATCACAGACTAGAAACACGGTGCTTCCTTTCCACAAAGTACGTAACTTCTGCGTTGAAAAGAAGTTGGGAAAACAGCTTGAGAGCCACCCGCCTCCGTAGCTGTCATATGCATAAGAACCGTTGGCTTTACAGAGTGTCACTTCAGTCAAAACACTGACTGTAATACTGATGTCAATAAATATCCCTTAGTCTCCTTATGCATCAAGTACAGAGAATCAGAGAAAAACCCGGCCCCGAAACACTTATTTTCAACCACAAAACATTGCAACAGAGTTAACTGGTGCTGCAGTTAACGTATTAATTCTGCAGACAACAGTTACAAGTACTTACTGAAAATACAGATATGTTTCCTAAAAGTAACGTGAAGCTTTATTTAAGATGACAAAGCTTTTGTAACAGTGCAGAGTGCAAATTTTCGGTATGAGGACATTCAGAAGATTTGCTGCTCAAAGAGGATCTTTTCAAACCCTGGTGGTGGTGTATGATAAAATTCACTGAACTGACAATCCAGAATGGCACTGTCATCAACTGCGGAAGAGAACCAAAGAGAGGGAATTAGAGAAGGAACACGTACAGTTTGATCCTCGATGACACTATTTTACTCCATTGTATATTATGCTCAAATCATGAAAAATATTCTCCAGCACATCCACTACATTATATGAAAGAAACACGTTCAACAAACTTGCTGAAGGCCTACACACGCACACAAGGAGAGCAAATCACGTGTCTTCTGCTGTTAAGTTGGTAATGGTCCTTGGTGATGCCAGTAAGAACACTACCTCTGATTTCACCAGGAGCATTAGCAGGACTTCAGGCAACTCCCTCCAGATTTTCTACTCCATTTCTCTGGAAATCTACAGACTAAGGGCACTACCAGGTACGTGTTGCAGGTCACCTCCTCAGCTGCGTATTTTTCTGTCCACTTGCTAATTCTGCTGGAGTGTCGACTGTTTGCAATGGTCTTTCAGGAGGTTTACAAGGTTTCAGATGTCTGCAATGGTTGGTGTCAGACCATCTGTTTTAGCGTGTGATCCAGAGAGAGCTTCTTGACTGCTTCTTTCATCTGGAAGTTAATGGTTTTTCACAATACCTCTCCCAGTTTTGGACCCCCTGCATAATCTGAGACATAAGCGTTACTACCTAGGACTCGAGGGAATGGCCACAAGTTGTGCCAGGGGAGATTTCAGATTAGATGTCAGGAAAAACTTCTTCTCCCAAAGAGTGGTCAGGCACTGGAATGGCCTGCCCAGGGAGTCACCGTCCCTGGTGGTGTTCAAGAAGCATCTGGACGAGATGCTACGAGGCATGATTTAGTAGCTTAGTGGGTAGTACTGGTGACAGGAGGACTGTTGGACTAGATGATCTTGTAGGTCCCTTCCAACCTTGTGTTTCTATGATTTCTACCTTCAATGCAGAGTATAAAAAAGAAACTGTTGGGGATTTTCAGAGCAAAGTTTTCCTGTATTGCATGAGCAAACTGAAATACCCAACCAGCCAGGAAATCAAGATCTCTTTTAAGAGACAACTTCTTCCAAGATGAACCTGGTACACTAGCAACACTAGATCAAAATAGAAACACTTCATCTCCCTATTTTGGGTTGGAATTCAGATATCTCAGAGCCAAGGTAGGAATTTTTCCCTCCTAGGCTCAGTTCAAGCTCCTATTAATATATTTGTACAGTTCTGTAGTATTTATGTAGCATTTGCATCTCACTTCTTCTGCAAAAGTGCCCAAAGTAAAGCTGCTGTAGGGAACAATCCACTTTTCTGTTTTACATTCTCAGACTTGACACTGTGTTTGCCCACTACACACTTCTTTTTAAAAAGATATCCATAGTTCTAGCCTGAACTATGTATAGGATAAATGCTGAAGAAATGCTCTTCTCTATGGTCAAGTCCCTTCACATGACCAGAAGTCCACATTAAATTAAGGACATTTATAGTTGGAGTTTATCGCAAGGTAAGTACCATGCAAAAGCAATTTGCAGTCTGCAATTGTTACAGCAGGAGACGTGATAATTACGATGAAACTATGGTCACTTGTGGAAGATGATAGTCAAGGATATTTACAGTAGGCTAACATGCCACCCAATGTCTTCTGGAAGCGACCTGCATTCTCCACGCTGTGTAAGACCGCTGCCAAAATATAGGGAAGATGCAACATCAGTTATCGCACAGCAGCTCTCCTCCCGCTGCTCAGGGGGTTTTGTTGTGCACAAGGAGATCCTGCAGTGCTGCAGGGCAGCTACTGTCCGCCACAGCATTTTAGCAGCGCCATCATGTGGCTTTAAGGAGACACATCACAAAGTGACCAAATAAAACAATTTCCACTGTAGCAGCTTGGAAAAGTAGAATTTGTCAGCTACCTTTACGAACTTGAAAAGCTCTACAACACATCTAGAGTATTTTCCTCCTGTTCATAAAATTCGGTGTTACAAATGTATCAAGATATAAGTGGGAACATGCCAAGAGCTCACTACAAAACAAGCAACAAATGAAAACATTATGCTCATATAAGCTAATGGTATTTCAAGAGCAAAATTATTTTGGAAGAGGCTACTACTCAGATGAAGCTCATCCAGGAATAAAAATATAAAAATATAATAAAAATGGCTGTAGGTGCAACACAGGGAATCTGATGAGCAGTTATCATTTGCTCTAAATTAGAAGCCAACCCAGAGCACGGTGTCGATTATGCACTGAGCTAAGGGAAGTGCTGCCACTCAGCTGAGATGTTAAACAGAATTCTGACTACTTGGGAAGTACAAAACCACCGCCAAGTTCTGGAAGAGTAAATTGTTAACACATGTCTTGGCCAAATTCCAGCTTCCATAATTCATAAATTCTTTCTTAAACTGCCTATGCAGGGATTAATTGGATACGGTATAGGTTTCTAGTTCAAAACTGCTGTGTTGTATTGATGGCTGCTGGCAGAACAGCTACCACAATTCACTCACCAATTGGTGGGTTTCAGAACTGGGCATCAATCTGGTGTAACAGCAAAGAGCTTGTACCACCACACAGCAAGCAGCTGTACTGGTACTACATCACTTCCGTAACAACATATAAACGGCATTTCAGTATCTGCTGGTATTTAATACTGAGGATGTATGTGAAATTAACAGACATAAATACCAAGCTTCAAAGATAAATCCCATTAGCCTACAAGTCTACATTACTTCCAAGTTGTTGATTTTCTTTTTTTTCCATCTGCTTCACAGGTTTTATACCTAGCAAGTTTTAAGACTGAGTGCAGTAACTCCCCAGCTCGTTGGATGTGGGCGCTGCAGGCAGTCAGTAAGCAGAGCTTTTTTCCTCGCTATTAAGCAGCATGAGAAGTGAGGTGAAAAATATATTTTTGTATTTCCATGCAATTTATTGTAGTTGCCAAAAAATAAATGATTGATGTGCATTCCACCTAAGTTAGAGAAGAATACATAGTTCAGAAGGCAGATGGTACAAAAAACTAACATCCATACTGTGAAACAGTATGAAAATTGCCAACATACCATAGACCACTGGATAGACAGTCCCTCGGATTCCTGAAGCCGGACAATGCATGTTCTTCCCATTTAAATATACATTGAGTTCTACATGGTCATATGTAATGCCCTACAAAAGTACAGAAAATTAACCAACCAACCAAACAAACAAAGAAGCATCAACAAGTTTATACACCCAGATCGCCACTTCATTTAGCTCTCTTAGCTACAGGCAAATTTTAACACCATTATGCAAACCACAGCATCCTAGAAAACCTCACTGGAAATATTCCTGCAAAGAACAAGAAGTTAATAAATAACCAGTAACATTTGTATTTTCAAATACTCAGGATTCCTTAACGCTCCTTTGATTTGCATGCAGCACAGAACTGCACACTGCATCTTACTAAAGACAAGTTTCCATAACGAGTTTCCAGGCTATTATTCACCATGTTAAAGAAACACCAAATTCTCAATTATTTTAAATAATAAGCAGTTTGCAGTCCTCGTTTACATCTCCTCAAGGAAATAACTTTAATAAATAGTGATGCTAAGAATTGAACTTTTCTGCCCATACTTCCATATGGGAACATCCCTCAGCTCATTTTCTCTGCCAGCATCAACAGACCATGGTTTCATACACAACGCTATAAAAATGCTGACTACAGAGCAGAAAGCAAACACTAACAAGGTGATAAATTACTTTTTTGGTAGCTAAAAGTTTTTTTTCTGATGGTTTCTGTACAGCTGAGTGTGACAACCTGTGTCAGAAATACATTTTCGTGACAGGACAAAATGAAATGAAATTTATGAAAGCTGGGGAATTAGCAATAATGCATAAGGTACCTTTTTGTGATTAGCTGAAGCTGTTCATTTTTGTGTCTGCAACCCTCCACAAAAACAGTTTCAGAAGGGGATTAAAAGAATAATACAGTATCTGAGGGTAAAGGGTGGAAGAGTCAACCTTAGTTATTTAGGGTTTCTAAAGATGAAATTTCCAACCATTGCTATATAGAGGTAAAATGACACAGCAAGAAAAAGTAGTGGTGATAAACGGTGTAAATTTCATTGCATCGCTCCCATGTATTTTTGTAAATTAATCTCTT
This sequence comes from Nycticryphes semicollaris, assembly GCA_013400055.1. Taxonomy (NCBI): domain Eukaryota; kingdom Metazoa; phylum Chordata; class Aves; order Charadriiformes; family Rostratulidae; genus Nycticryphes; species Nycticryphes semicollaris. Next base: position 101,239 of record VXBJ01000362.1, read on the forward strand.
AACAGGACATTGAGAAAATGACAGCAGTAACACACAACCCTTTAAACAAAGTCATTTAAGGATGTCTTGAGAAACCTGTAAAAGTACCAAAAAATCTTAAGGTTCTCCATTTGCCCTCATTCTTTATAATTTTCCCAGCGAGCATTACGCCTTCCCCACTTAATATCCCTCCTTACCCACAAAAGTTAAGCTTAAAATACAATTCATCTGTCACCCAGGACCTATCTCTGCTCACCTCTGTCCTTCCAATCATTAACCAGTTCGCTACGGGCTCTTGAGTTCAGCCAGGCATGGTGCACAGCTATGCAATAAGCATTCCAGCATTTTATCTGTTCAGGAAGGTCCCACCTCAAACAATGTAGGATCCTTGAGAGGGGAGTTACCCCTCAGGCAGGCAGTGCAACCAGACTGCAACAGAGCACTAGAGGCTACTTTTCAAACGCCGGTAAAGTCTGTCCCTCGTTCAGAAACATGTCAACGCTGAGAATGAAGTTCACAGGCACCCAGGCTGCTGATGCATGCAAATGCAACAGGAATTTGTATCAGCTCTTTCCAAACTGGTAGACGTAACCCGAACAATTTGACTGAAACAGTCAGTCTGACCACCCAGCTGTAAATAAGAGGAATCTTGGGAATAGCTAAGGAAGACAAAGAAGCCTTAAGAAACTCACCACCACATCACCCTCCTGAGGAAGGCTGTTGGCTGGTAGTCTATTTTTCTCCTCGTTGTTATAGTAGAGAGCTCCATCATTCCTCATCACCAGGCTATGGACATCTCGACCAAGTGGAATTTGATTCAAGTTTGCTTTCTGGGTTGCAACTCCAATACCCCAAATCCCTAAAACGTGACATTAACATGGTAAGAAAAAAAGCTGTTATTTTGGAAGACTGACTGAAGCAGGACAGCATAAATAATGTGTTTCTAACTAGTGCCATGGCAGTACTACCAGTAAACATCTCTTGGAAATACCACAACTATTGTGGGTTAGCCCTGGTAGGCAGCTACGTACCACCCAGCCATTCACTCACTTCCCCCCCACAGTCCCCAGCGGGACGGAAGAAGATGAAACTAAGGAGAAAAACACATAAAGATAAAAGTTATTTACTAAGCAAAGGAGAAGTGGAAGAAAGAAAACAACAACAACAACAAAAAAACAACGATGCAATGACTCACCACCTCCCACAGGCGGACTGATGCTCAGCCAATTCCCAAGCAGAAGACTGCTAGCCTCCCTAAATCCCCTCCTCTCCTTTCTGTTGCTAAGCATGACATTATGCAGCATGGAACACCCCTTCGGTTAGTTTAGGTCATCCACCTGGTGGTGTCCCCTCCCAACCTCTCATGTACCCCCCCCAGCCTTTTTCATTGAGAGCACAGAGTGAGAAACAAAGGCCGCCTTGATGCTGTGCAGACACTGCTCAGCGATAGCTAAAACCTTAGCGTGATATCATTATTGTTTTGGCCACAGATCTAAAACACAGCACCATAGGAGCTGAACTGAAGGAAATTAACTCCATCCTGGCCAGACCAAGTACAAACTGTCAGAAAAGATTGAAGATAAACAGCATCTGTCCTGAAAAAGAAGGGTCCTGAGAATAGTAACCACTTAGCTTAACTTTTATTCCCAGAAAAATACTAAAGACAAACTCCCAAGGCTGTAAGAGGATGTAAAAAATAAATCCAACTAGCATGGATTTGTGAACAATACAATTTTTTCAGCTGGATAGAATAGTCTTAGGGAAAAAGAAGACATTGTAAGTATGACATCTTGATTTGGTAACGTTTTTAAACCTTATACAACATTGAAATAGTCGAATTACAAAAACATGGTCTAGACAGTTAGAGCAACAGGAATGCACAGCTGGTTAGAAAACTGTGTTCCAGGACTACTCATCAGTAGCACCTGTCAAATCAAAAAAAGATGACTCAAGTGAGGTTTGAGGTTTTGTATTGAACGCCCAAAGTCAGACACTGTTACGTATTCACATCAATGACTTGGGCAATGTGATGATGTGCTTATTAAATGTGCTGCAAATACCAACCTGGCAGGACTGCAAGCTCTTCAGAGGCCCCTCAAGTTTTAAATGATCCTGACAAACTGGTTAATGGTCTGAAATAAGGAGAACGCATTTGCTTTTTCTGAATTACGAAGAACAGCAGGTAAGCAGGAACACTGAGTGGCACAAATACAAAAGCAGCTTGGCAACCAGTTCATAGAATATAATTTGGGGGTTATCCCAGACCACATGCTGAGCACAGTCTGCATCCTACTGTTGTGAAAAACTTCTGGATGTATGGCATGTATAAAGCAGACAAAAGATGTCTACTGCAGCTGGAACGGAACATCCACCTTAAACATCATACCTCAAGACAAATTAGGTCAGTTAGGGATATTCTAGATGAAACAACAAAACCAAGCAGAAGTGTAAAAAAATCATCTATGAGGAGACAATGACAAAAAAACCACCTGGGACTGTTTAATCTACAGAAGACTAACATGAGACCAAAATGTAAGAAAATTAGCTTCAAAAGACAAAATTGCAGAACAATTTATTGTAATACTTACGTGCCTAGAATGAAAAGGACAACAGTGTGAACAAGATTCAGAACTGACTTCAGAAAACTTTCCAATAGTCAGGGTGACCCCGCAGATGATCCCTAATAGAGCGTGCAAGAACACTTCTGGGAATTAAAGTTTTAAGCTAAATGATCTGCAATTTTCCTGCCTTGGAGCACAGGAATATGCAAGACACAGTTCATAAGGACCAAAAGCTTATTTTCTGTGTTTCTCAAATTAAGTAGAAGAACACGGACACTGTATCTGAGGGAAGAATGACCATTTATGAACAACCGCTGCAGTAGATTCTTCCCTCAACAGAAAGCATACTGAAATTGCCAAGACTGAGCTGGGGTTTCCATGCAGTTTAAACGACTGCTTTGACAGAGCAAGTTGTTTTGGACAGATTTGTATTGACGCTGCTGCACTTCAATCAAACTAAATACAAATAACCCTTACCCAAAAAGTGCCGCATTGAAGCTACAACTGGTATCGTAAGGCCTGTCTCTGAACTAACACTTCCCTTCTTCTTCCCTCCCGCTACACACTTAGGGAAAGAACAGTTTCATTTTCACAGTATCTGTTGTTTTTAAAAATACAGGCTGATTTTTAATGTTAGAATACAGGCAAGCCGTACTAGTGCAACTGACCATATTAGTAAAAGCATAATGCTTCCCAATTTCATTCCATTTCAGCTGCCTTGCATTAGACCAGTGCACAACAAATTAACAGGGTGCTGAAAGGCTCCTCTTGGTAACGCAGTTGTTGGAGTAAGTGCTGCACATTTGATTTGAACAGCAAAGTGTAGCACAAAGAGCGTTACTGTTGCTTGAGCAAACAGTGCATGTTGAAAGCAAATGAAGGTAAACAAATAGTTACAAATACTGCTGCATAAACTGCACTATTTAAAAGAAAATACTTCATAGCTACAGTGGTTTATGTGGTCATAAGCATTTACTTACCAAAACGGTATTTCTAAAAGATCCTAACTGAAAAACATGCATGTAACTTCACACAGAACAATATGGTGGTTTAGTATTTGCACTCCATTAATAATATACTTACCATTCCTTTTAATATTTCAGAACCACAATTTAAAAGGAAAAAAAAAAATTTCTTTTTATATAATGACAACTTAAAAAACTCTCCAATGTTCACAAGTTCAAGAATGCAATTAGAAAGATGCACGTGCTCAGTATTTGAGATATGACCACCAGCAGGCAATCTGACATACCTTCCAAGTTTAAAGGTGTACATTTTTGCTGACTAACCTGTGGACTGGATTTTAAACTCAAAATAGCTCTTGTTCTGATGCAAAGGTGCATTGGCTAAGCAGCCTCCTGTGCCACATATTCTTCTGCCATTTTTAACAATCACAACATCTGTTCCTGTAAGAACAAAAAAAAACAAACCCAAAATGCAAAACTTGGAAACATTTTTAGATGTCTGGAAGCAGCCCTTAAAAGCCCTAAACATTACGCACCGGTTTTGTTCTTTCAGCCCCAAGTAAGAGCTTCATTAGTCTGTGAGAATTATGATGATGGGTCATGCTTTGAAGTAAGAAAAAAAGAAAGCTGTTTACAGGCTATTTCATCTTTCAAGTAGGGTTTATTTATTTAAAGTCTATACACTGCTCTAATTTTGCCTCTTGGGTTTTACGGCACCACGCTGATTACAACCTTTGCTCAACCACATCAGAAGCATAGCTTACAATTTAGTCAGAAACGGTCACTGGGAAAAAAAAGCCCTGTACCCTGTCTCTATACACTGGAGAAAAAAATTCTGCAAAGAGAAGGAAAAGCAGATTGGGTAGAAACGCTTGATGGAATCGCAAAGTGTTTAATTATTCTCTGAAAAAAATCCTTTTATTAGAAACACGCCTGCCAATATAGAGAGGGAAAAAAAATCCTCTTCTAAGTTTTCCTTCTCCAGTGGAAGACTTCATCTTTAAATACTGTTGTCATGGTCAAGAAGATGGGAGACAGTCAAGATCCACTGATACAACTGCATAAAAGCAGACTAATAATTATGCTTGAGCGCTGGACCCTGGACTGGCCAGATTGCTTTCTTCTTAGCTCCTTCCCTGGATCTGCTGCAGCTGGCCCAGGTCACATCTCTCCTTAATAAACCCCGGGTATGGTTTTGTGGACAGCTCATCCGAAGGATGACGTTCAAAGAGCAGAATAGACAAGACCTGGCTCTTTCTGCATCTCCACTGCCGTAACTCACCCCCTTCGCTCTGAGCCACCATTCCTGGCCTAACCTGACCAAGACCTTCAGCCCCACCAAGCAGCCTGCCCCCCTCACACATCCCCTCTGGCACTGAGGTGCGCCCCCCACATACTCATTCTACCGATGAGCTTCAACTAAATTTAAACCAAAGTGAAGTGGGTTTGTTTTTTTTGGTTTTGTTTGGGTTTTTTTTGCCTGAAAACTGTGAAATCCTTTTGACAAAACAGCCCCAAAAGGCCACTTTTCCAGGGCGCTTCCCTGAGAGGTGAGAGAATGAACTTTATGGGCTAGCTTAAAGATTCCCCTTCGGAATTACACCGTATTAAAACGACCTAACACCCCACCAGCCCAAGCTTTCTAGGGACTGGCAACCCCAGTCGTCTGGTCCCCCTCACGGCTTGACCCCTGCCGCCCCCCCGGGCGCCGGGCCTGCGTTGCCGCCGCCACCGCTACCCCTCGGACTCTCCGGCTGCAGCCTGTCACGGCTGGTGAGGGGAGACCCGGCCCCGCGCCCGCTTACCCATGCGCTGCGTGTCGAGATGCACCGCCGGCATCTCCTTCAGCGGGATGTGGCCGGCGCCGCCATCCCTCCACCAGGAAAAGCAGCAAAACACGGAGGCGGCCATGACCGGCCGGACCCCGCCGCCCCGCCCAGACGGAACGGCGGAAGGCCGGTGGGCGCAGCGCCCCCTGGCGGGCGGGAGGTATCGGGGCTGGCGGCCCTCCCTGCCTTTCCCGCTGCCCGACATGGCGGGAGGCGGCGGGAGATGGCGGGCAGCGCCCTCCTGGGGGCGACGGGGGCCCGGGGGTATCGTGAAATCGAGCACGGGCTGACAAAAAAAAAAAAACCCCCTTAAAAAACTCCCGTCTTT
>VXBJ01000362.1:113299-124998 GCA_013400055.1 Nycticryphes semicollaris
GACACACACACACACACACACACACACACACACACACACTTCTGGTTTATGCTGACGTGTGTGCCGGCTGCCACCGACACAGGCCCTCTCGCTGGCTCATCCTGGCACTGGTGTTTGTTCAGCCGTGGTGGGATCAGCTGGCTGCCAAAATTGACCCTGCTGAAGCCTTTTTCCTTTTTCTTTTTTCATTTATTTTTTGATTTAATTTAATACAAAAAAAACCCACCCCAACCTGGCTTAGCTGTTAGCTCTGTTGGCAAGTGGATCTAGCCTAACATGTGGCCACATGAGTGTCGGAGCCAGCGGAGAGGAGGCATCAGGAAAGCATGACTAAGGGAAGGGAAAAGGATGGAATTATCTTTTTTTGCTAGTAGCACAGGCTCGGCTTGGTTTAACCCCCTGTGAATCTGCCTCTCGGGATAAAATTACTTGTTACAGTTTGAGTCGCTTTAATAGCTTGCTTCCACGGGAAGGGAAAAATCCTGGACCACTTTCCCCCACTCCTCTGATGTTAGACCTGATGGTTGTCTAATCTTGCACTGAACTGATGTAGCTCGTTGAGTCAGCAGGAAACTAAGCCAGGCGAAGAAAAGGGTATAGTGTTCTGCTGGCTTAGTGGGTTGAGTCAGCTCGGTAAAGCATCTGCCGAGGTTGGCAGGGCTGGTACCGGCGAGGTGGGCAAGAGCAATCAGCTCTGAGGTCGCTGATCAACCACAGCAAGCAACTTCAGTCTCAGAAATCTCCTGTCTTAGTAGAAGAGCCACAATCTGGGTTCTCACTCTAGTTTAAGGATGACAATAGATGCAATCCCTTTGTCTTACAAGCATGGTGTGTGTCTCATAAAGCTGGAAGTTGCCACTATTTTATAATCCCTTCCAAACTTTTACCCCTGTATTTTGAACTCTCCTTTGGGAGAGTGACATTTATCCTAACACTTCCCTTTAAGCTGGTTGTCTCCCCTGTGGCCACGTTTCCCTAGGGAAATATTGCCGCAGATCTACTCATGCTCTTTTCTATCAGTCAGAACTTTTCTCTGAAGCTTCAGCAAACGGCCTCCGACGCTGCTTCGGGAAGATGCTCTGTGCTTTCAGATGCACGAGAGCAAACTCATAAGCAAACCGCTATTGAAAAGTCTCTATCAGCAACAAAGTCTTTACAAAATGCTTATAGAATCATAGAATTATTTGGGTCTGAAAAGACCTTCAAGATCATCAAGTCCAACTATTAACCTAGCACTGCCAGGTCCGTCACTGAACCATGTCCCTAAGCCCCACATCCAACTGTCTTTTAAATACCTCCAGGGACGGTGACTCAACCACCTCCCTGGGCAGCCTGTTCCAATGCTTCACCCTTTCAGTGAAGAATTTTTTCCTAATATCCAGTCTAAACTTCCCTTGGTGTAACTTGAGGCTGTTTAGGTAGATAGAGAGCATAGAAAGATGGACTTAGATGTGTACAAAATGGTTGTGGGCAACTATATCAATCAGATAGAATGCCCAAAGTGTATTTGATCCTGCTCAAGGACAGCCGTAGTACAGTCTCCATGCACAGAAATCCTGTGCTGTGTTTGCCCAGAAGTTGAAGCTTTCATCTTTGGCAGAAGAAGGACCAGGTCAGGAGGGACAAGAACATTTTCAGGTGCAAAGGAGGTATCCCAGGTGGGCAGGTGTCCACTCTTATGCCCATACAACTCCTTCTTCATTTATAAGGAGACAGCCCAAAGAATTAATGGAGAATAAAATGTACTCTAAAATATATGAGGAAAAAAATTATACGAGAAATAGATTAACTTACAAAGAGTGAGGCAACTAAAACACCATATTGCTGTTAATATCTTTAGCCATACAATTAAAGAGAAGATTAGTAGAATCAGGAAATTCTTGACGTAAGAATGGCAGTTGGGAAAGCATAAATGCACAAGCGTTTGGGATATCACTTGAACACAATTTGGGTAGCTGAGGAATGGATAAAGCCATCACTTTTCAGAAACTACCTGGATTACTTGCTTTTAATAAACAGCAAAAAAGGTGCTGGACAAATAGGAGGAAACAAGCAGGACGTTGAAGTGCACCTAAAGGTTTTGGTTGGTTTTGAGCAGCAGCTTGACCTTCTGGGGCCATTCTTGTAGACAGTGGATGAAATGCCCAAGCGCCTGAACAATCCAAAGTGGATTTTCAAAAATACTTGTCTTTGGCCAAACTGTTGCTGCTAAGTCCAGCTGAGAGGGCAGGCCACCTCAGATGAAGGCAGAAGGAGGGAAGGTGAGGAAGAGGAGAGCTCTTCCTCTTCTGGCTGCAGTAAATTGGGGAACCACAGCCTCGGCGTGTTATTGAGTGTTTTTTGAAATCCAGATTCCTAAACGACTGGAATAAAGGTTTGTGAGGGAGCTTCATTTCATAGAAATCATAGAATTATAGAATGGTTTGGGTTGGAAGGGACCTTAAAGATCATGTAGTTCCAACCTCCCTGCCATGGGCAGGGACACCTCCCACGAGACCAGGTTGCTCAGAGCCCCATCCAGCCTGGCCTTGAACTCCTCCAGGGATGGGGTTTCCACAACTTCTGTGGGCAAATATGGTCTAGCCTGTGACATTACTTGTGTGGGTAGTCCTGAATGTGAATTGTCTTCCCCGTGCTGATGAGTGACGTGCCTGCAGTGGGCGAGTGAAGAGCAGAGAGTGACAGGGATGCAGAAGGCAGAGCACGTGTGTTTTGGAACAGCTTTTGATGTAGGGTTTCACAAAGCCTAAATCAAAAGTGAGTTCTGGTTGGCTTCGATGTGAGAGCTGTTACATGACTGAGAACTGACAGAAAGACTGCAAACAGGGTAAGAATCACAAATGTTCTCCACAATCTGAGTGCTTCCAGCCCCAGTTTCACAGTCCTGTAACTGGAGGGTCCTCCCAGACAGACGTGGGATCCCTCCTGCTCCATCTCCCTGAGACAAATCGGTGTCACTGCCCTCCGGAGACCTGCAGGTCTGACAGGCCACGTTACTCTCCAACAGACTCACCATTCGGAACACAGGGCATTGAAGCAAATAGAAACGTGGCTCCATCCTTTTACGAAGCACATGAGGATATCCGGCCGAAACGATGTTGGTTGTTGGTGTTGGGGTTTTTTTTGTTGGTTTTGGTGGTGGTGGTTTGGTTTTTTTTTGTAAACGCTCTCAGGAGGTGAAAGATGCTCAGTGGGACTGCCACCCAGCCGCGCTCCTCCTTGGGCTGTGCCACTCGTAGTCTAATTTAGCAGAGTTCATAAACAACAGAAACCCGTAAATCCCTCGGCGGGGGAAACGGCAGCGTGTTTTGGGCTGCAGACCGAGGCCACCGGCAGCCACCGCCTGACAGCCGGGGCTGCTCTCTCCTCTCCCCTGCCAGACCCGGGGGCTTTCCCCGCCGCTCACAGGCAAGCGGAGGAGGAAGAGCCGCAACAGCTCCTGCCCCCGGGCCGGATCGGCGGCCACCGGCCAAGGTGGGTGGGCGCACCCCGTCCGTGCCGGCGGGCAGCAGCTGCCGGCCCATCGCTGCTGCGGTCCGGCACCGGCACCGGGACCGGGGCCTGCCCACCTCTCCTGGGCCGAGCGGCAGCGACGGCGGGGCGCGGCGAGGAGGGGCGTGCGGTGCAGCGGCCGGCGGATGGCGACTCTCAACAACGCCCGCTGCCGCTGACCGCACCGCCGCGGCTCGCCGAGGTGAGAGGCGGGCGCCGGGCCGGGCCGAGCGGCGGGGGGGGAGGAGGGAGCGGCGGCCTCGGGCCCGGAGTGGGGGGGTGGCCGGGGCCGGTGTGGGCGGCCGAGGCGCCCCGCTCCCCCCGGCCCAGGATGGTGAGTACTGGGGGCGGCGGTGGCGGCAGGAGAGGCAGGCCCGGCTGGGCGAGTGAAGGCCGCGGCGTTGTGAAGCGGCGGCGCGGCGGGCCGCGGCCGTCGCCCTTGGTTTCGCTCGCAGCCCCGTTCCCCGCCATAAACCCCGCTGCCGCGTTATTCTCTGCGGGGCTAAAGCTGACTCCGAGTGCCGCCCTCCCCTGACCCCCGGGAAGGCCGTGGCCGGCGGCTGGGCCCGGCGGGAACGCCATCGTTTAGGCGGGTGTCGGGGATACCCCCCTCGCCCCGTGGCAGGAGAGGGGCTGTAACTAGAAGCTGTGAGGGGACTCCTGCCTGGGCAAGAGGGACAAGGAGGTGATGGAGGGAGCGTGCATTGGCACTGGCCTTGTGCCCTGCGCTCAGCAGTGTCAAACCCCAGTCGATGAAACGTTGTGTTCATGGGGCTGTCTGTAGCTGCACTGAACCAGGATTGCTTATTTCTCTAGGCCTCTCTAGCTTTCCGAAGGCTGAATGTGTTGGGTCTGCCTGGTACTCCTAGAAAACACTTTGGCCATGAAATAGCAGGTTTAAAGCACAGCCACTTTCCTCAGCTCTTTTTGGCCGCCTGGATACCTTCTGCACTTAATAGTTCTGTGTTAGAATGTCTTCTCTCTCCCACTGTTAGGTTGTCCTCTCGATGGGGTAAGCAAAGATTCTTGCTGCTAGAAGGAGGAGCTCCCATCTCCCTTCCTCCTGCCTTATCTGCACAGGACCCTATTTTGGTCTGATATTACACACCAGTCTGACAGAAGACTGGTGAAATTGCCTGTAGGAAGTTCTGACAAGGAAGGGAGATGAAACTTCTCCTGACTAGCTCAACTGCTTACAGAGACGCAGCCTGACTTGGTCAAGTTTTATTTAGAATCCTTACACGCCATTGCAGGAAACTTGCAATTCAAGAGCTATATTTCTGCTTTGTTTGAAGCTTGGTGAAGTTTTGGTTTTGCTTTCAGCATACTGCTGGCTGATAAACCCAGCTTGTGTGCTGAGGAGCATCATACGTGCTTTTCTCTCTGGACTGTGGGAAAAAGCCATTGCGGTTGGTTTTGTGTTTATGGTTTGATTTGTTTTGCCCTTCTTCTTCCTAATGATAGAATGGTGCAAGCTGCTCTTTCTGATGGGTGACATCTGCTGGGTTTGTACCCAGAGAGTTTATATAGCTCAGGTGAAGGAAGAAAAGTGGGCCATCCAAACCCGGATCAGAAGTAACACAGAGAAATTCCCAATGCACAAGCTGAAACGTTGCTGTAGTTCCTCACACGAATACCAAGTTGCTAATACAAAGGGATGTTTCAGTCCAGAGGCAACTTATTCTTTGAAACTAAAGAAGACAGAAGTTCAGCTGTCCCAACCAGTCATACAAGTTTTCAGTATTTTTGGTTTGGTGTTGCTACTGGAAAAAAAGCTTGTAGACTTGCCCATTTCTTTTTTTAAAATCTGAGGTTTTTAATGATGTCATATAATGGTTTTGAAATGCTGTTGTATTTATAAAGCATAATTATTTAATTGGATAAGTGGGGTTGGAATGCAACAGGACGGTTCTATTTGGATCACGAGACGTTTTGGTATATGTGTTTTGTATATTTGTAGGAGTATGAAAAGTCTTCAATGTTTGTCCTGCAATTTTGATGGAACATGTTGTCGTAAGCATTTTCTGCAGTGTTTAGCAGTGCTCACTGTCCGGTGTGCAAAGCTGCTTTTCCACCTCCCTAACTAAGATGTAAAATCCTCCCTGGTAAAGGAGACAGACCAGAGCAAATATTTTCTGCGCCGTGAATTTCCACTTACTAAAAGATGGAGAACTGTCATTTTAGTTTTGTAGTTATTATCCTCTTTGGAGCAAAACTGATCTTTGTGCTACCGTGGCTAAGAGCTGTGGGGACAAGTTGGAAAGAGAGAGCTATTCATAAAGAGGCTCAAGAGTATAGGGGCAAGAGCATTGTCTTCCCATCATCCCGTTGTTTTTAGCAGTAGGAAAAGGACAGAAGAGAAAAGTTGCTGGTTCTAACTTCAAAATGACTTTCTTTTCACGGAAAATGAAGTTTCTGAATGGGGTCTGTGGCCTTATAGGAAACCTTAGGTGGTGAATGAAGTTATTAGGCCTTTTCTCAGGGGCTCTATACCTAGTTGTAATGGTGCCTTCTTCTGCCTGGTGACCTTAGTCCTGAGACTGAGTAGAAAAGCTGGCAACTTTTTCAAACTCTCCTTATTCAGACAGGCACAGAGAATACTCCTCCTCGTTACTGGAAAAGTGTGGGAGGTTTGCTTACACCCCCCAAGAATGGCTTTTCCTGTGAAGTCTCGCTGGGACTGTCTCAGTCCTCTTGTGAAAGAAACTCAGAATTGACCTCGCCTTCCTTCCCTGGAGTGATTTTTGCTTTCCTTGGATCAGTGGCATTGATTTTATTGCTCTTCTCATCCTGTGCAGTGTAGATCTTCCCTTGCAGCTCTCCTCTTGCTCCCACATTTTCCACTTCATATTTCCTTGAGGGGACAGAAACCTTAGTAATAACATCAAAACTAATTAAAAGAGCTCATTCATATGCCTTGCTGTCACAGCAGTACTTTGATGCTCTTTTCTGTGACACGTCTTTTAATTTATAAAATTAATTTTATTACACATATCTACGAATACATATTGTATAATACGGAAGGAATTTATTGAAGGGAAGCATCTTTCTAATTATAGCTCAAAACTAAGTGTTCGAGAGGTTTGGCAAATACAAGCTGTCACCCAACTTGGTCTTTATTAGCAATTTGTTTTCTTAGAGCGTGCTGTAAGTTAGAAGGTGTCTGCGTCTGAGAACTTGGCTTTGGTTCGAGGCACCGGGAGGGCAGCGCGCTGGGTCCCTTCCCTGAGACTTTCCAGTAGAAAGGATTACATGATAAATCCTCTTCCTGTAAGTCCTGTCCACAGAAGGAAATTGCCAAGGCATGAATGCTGTGAGAATGGAACTGGAAGTAGAGATTGCAGATGAATAAAAAAAGCTTAACAGTTTTGTTTCTGTGGATGAATTCTGTTGATTGAATAATTTTGGTGAATTATCAAGGATTACGGGCAGCTGTTCTTTGAAGTGTTTCAACTTTGTGCTAAACAGCTCAACAATAACCCGATCGCTCGTTTGTTTACAAATACTGCAGGAGCAAGAGAAAAGCTAACTTTTTAAGTGAGTGGTGACTCACCTTTGGCTTAGCAGGTAGAGCAAAGGGCCACGTCACATATTCTGTAGCTGAAGAAATTCTGAAGTTGGGCTTTTTCAGCCACCTTTTAATGTCGCCTTGTTACAAGGAGCGGTGCGTGGGGTTCGAAACTGTAAGGCTTGGGTGAGTTGAGCAAGCAGAGAGTAATCAAATCTTAGCAGGGTGTATCGGCTGAGTATCTTGTGTGAAAATCCAGTTTCTGGGTATTGCATCAGGGAGGAAGGACGTAAGTCTTGAACTGTTGCTGTGAGTACATGAGTTACTTTCATTCAAAGTCCTTGCTGGGTTTGGCAAGTCTTTTCGTGCATTTCTAGCTGAGAATCCAAACGTGGTTCTGCCTGGACACCAAGCCGTTCTTGTGCCTGCCATCTGGTGGCCAGATACCACAGCTAACTGGACTGTCTGCAAAAATCCAGGGGAGGCCCTGCCTTAAGGACACTGGACAAAAAAAGCAGATCCTTTAGTCACTGAGCTGTGTCTCAGATGGAGATTGGTGTTTTTTTTGCATGGTTTCCCTGGAGGAGAAATAAGTTTTCTAAGTTTTGTTACCATCTTTCTTCTCTTTCCTAGGATATGATGGAGCTCCTAGAGGAGGATCTCACCTGTCCCATTTGCTGCAGCCTGTTTGATGATCCTCGCGTCCTGCCGTGTTCACACAATTTCTGCAGGAAGTGTCTGGAAGGAATCCTTGAAGGAAACGTGCGGAATGTGCTTTGGAGGCCCTCCCCTTTCAAGTGCCCCACGTGCAGGAAGGAAACTCCTGTTACTGGAGTCAACAGTTTGCAAGTCAACTATTCCCTGAAAGGTATTGTGGAGAAATACAACAAAATCAAAGTCACTCCGAAAATGCCCGTGTGCAAAGTGCACAGCGGGCAACCCCTTAACATTTTTTGCCGGACAGACATGCAGCTCATCTGTGGGGTTTGTGCCACCCGTGGTGACCACACAAAGCATGTTTTCTGTTCTATTGAAGAGGCTTATTCCCAGGAGAAGCGGGCTTTTGAAACCTTGTTTCAGGGCTTTGAAACTTGGCGTTGTGGAGATGCCCTCTCGCGGCTGGATACCTTAGAAACCAGTAAGAGGAAAGCTCTGCAGATGCTGACCAAAGATTCTGACAAAGTGAAGGAGTTCTTTGAGAAGCTGCAGCACACGCTGGAGCAGAAACGAAATGAGATTCTCTCTGACTTTGAGACCATGAAGCTTGCAGTGATGCAGGCCTACGATCCGGAAATCAATAAATTGAACACAATTCTGCAAGAGCAAAGGATGGCTTTTAACATTGCAGAGGCCTTCAAAGATGTGTCTGAGCCCATTATATTTCTGCAACAGATGCAGGAGTTCAGGGAAAAAATCAAGGTGCTCAAAGAAACCCCTTTACCTTGTTCCAGTGTGGACATCAGCCCTACAATGAAGAGCTTTGACACCAGCCAGTGGAATGGAATAAAACTGGTTGATGTGGACAAACTTTCCTTGCCTCAGGAGAACAACACCCTTAAATTCAAGATTCCCTCAGTCTTTTCGCGCAGATTTATAGTGACCTCTCTTATTTGCTTGCTTATCCTTGCTGTCACCAGGATGTCCTTTGTGGAGTCAGTCGTTGACAATCTCCAGTGCTGGAAATCTCAGTTCTTTACAATTAGCTTGTCCTATTTGGCAGATACCGTGGAGATAGCAGATCATGCAGTCTTTTACTGGGAACAGATGACAGATGGAGCTTCACTTCTAAGAGAAAAGTGTAAAAACTATACATTGGTTGTACTGGATAATGTTGCACAGTTTGTGTGCAAATATAAACTGTTGTGAAGTCCCTGCTGAAATGTAAGAACTAAGAGAGATCTGGTGAAGAAAACACAGAACCTCTTAAAAGTAATTGGTTTTTTAAAGACTTCCAGTAAAAAAACTCAAAATGTTTCCAAAACGTTCATACTGCTCACATATTTTGAGCATGGATAAACTGGAAGATGAAATGAAGCTTTGAAAAACATATTATTTCTGGATTCTTCTTCCAGTGGTGATTATAGGAATATTATTCACTGTAAATCACTTTTCTTACAAAAATATAGGGCCAAACTGTGTACTTAGTTCAATGTTAATGCAATTGTAGGAGCAGATAAAAAGTGTCACTTCCTAAAACATTAAGAAAAAATAAATTGCTAATTTGGAAGTGGTTTGGAAGAAAGAAGACGACCAGTTGTGACTGAGAAGAGTGCTGCACTGAGAGGCTTGTTGAGGGCTGCCCTTCCGCTGCAAAATACAGAGCGTGTTCCTCTTATTCACCTTCAGGAACCAGTTTCTATCCGAGGATGTTCCTTCTCACTGAAATAGATAAATGTAATTTTTTTTTGTACAACCAAATGTTGTAAATTACCCTCTGCGTCCAGATTACTGCAGAGAATGGTTATTGTTTACATATCCTATACAACAATGTATCTTCAGGGCAAACATCAGTTCTAGGGGAAAGAGAAGTCAGTTGAGGTGGGTAAGAGAAGAACAAGCTGCGAGATACTTTGCAGATAGGACATACTCTGACGTTTGCTTCTCCAAGATCAAATTGTTGGGGTGACTGAGCTGTCCTGTGAGATTCACGCTTCTCTGAAGCCACACTTGCTTAAAAGTTGGCCTTAGTGTGAGCAGTTCAGTGGGGTGAAAGGCACACACGGGTCAGCCACCAGAAGCCGGCTGGTGCTCTCACCCCGTGAAGGTGGCAGGTGGAGCAGTTTCTCTCCTGTCCCTCGTTGTCTCTCCAGATCGTAATTCCAAGAGCTGTAGAAAAAGGTAGGAAGATTCCTTGGAAGAGAGTGTGTAAACGTGACAGGAATATGGATATTGTTGGTGTTTGGAAGTGCTTTAGCGCTGGGACGCATCTAGGCTCTTCTACTGTTAATGTATTTTCGTGTACCTTGTTTCAGGAATTAATCACATTATTTGAATGTATTGACTTGGCTGTAGGATAACAGTGATTTATAGTGAACCGTCAGCTCGAGTTCTCTGAAGTGCCCTTCTTTTAGAGCAGACGATACTGAAATATATTGCTTGAAGCACATCTGACCTCTTTTTGCAGTGGTCCAATGAACAGCAATATATAGAATGAAAACATTTAGGTGACATTTCCAGGAAACAGATGTAATGCATGTCGTACTTCGGGGATACTCCTTGGCCTCTCTTAAGGTTTAAAGAGTTGTGACGGTCGATTCACTGTCTTCCTTCGCTGTCAGTCCTTGCAAGCTGTTAATTTCAAAAATTAAACATTAAATGCCAAGAATCAAAGTTTCCGAGCAACCAAACCCTGCAAACAAAACGATTGTACATGATATTTACGTCTTTGTTGCCTGGGAGTCCTGTCGCTGCTCCACACCTCACTCCAAACACTTGGTGAAAGCACTGAGCGGTTCTTGGAGCTGCAGATGCCTTGCAGTTTAGGAAAGATCAAGTCACAAAGACGTAGATCAGAGGGTTACGGTTCTTGAGTGGCTGAGGGCGATGAGTAACCCAGAGGTGGTCACTCTCTGCGTGGGAGGTGTGAGATTTGTAACCCGGGCTTGTACCTTGCAGCAGTTCCCCGAGTCCAGGCTGGCCCGGATGTTGCATGATGATGACCAGGAATTTAAACTGGTGAATGGAGAGTTTTTTGTGGACAGAGATGGAACTTTGTTTAGTCACATCATGGACTTCTTGAGGACTCTGCAGGTCTCCTTACCTACTGATTTCTCAGACTATCAGAGACTGAAGAGAGAAGCAGAATTCTATGGGCTCTATCCTCTGGCCGAACTTCTGAGCCAGGAGCACTTGCTGAAGCCAAGGCT
Organism: Nycticryphes semicollaris; assembly: GCA_013400055.1. Lineage (NCBI taxonomy): Eukaryota > Metazoa > Chordata > Aves > Charadriiformes > Rostratulidae > Nycticryphes > Nycticryphes semicollaris. Next base: position 124,166 of record VXBJ01000362.1, read on the forward strand.
GGAGATCTTGGAAGTGCGTATTTCTCTCCAAGATATGCAGGCCTTTTTCCGGATCTTTGGTTCCTGCAGTGCCACCGTTGAGACACTGGCTGAACAGATCACACTGTTCACAGGGCAGCAGTCGGGACAGAGCTGGAACAGCCCTTTTCCTTCTCAGAAACCGCTTTTTCCACTTCCTTTGGAAAGACCTTCTCATCACGACATGGTTTTTCAGTGTGGTACCGACTACTCTGCTGGCAACCAGTTTGTGGCCAGGTATTCTCCCTAGTGTGGCTTCTCAGTATGGAAAGGTCTTCATGACTTCTAGATCATGAAGTACACGCTATGTGCTAGGAAAGCTCATTTTAAAGAAACGAACAGACAGCTGTCTGAGAGGAAAGAAATATGGTTCCTTCTTTCTGCTAGTTCAGTGTTATCTTTTGCTAGTTCTGAAGTACCCAGTTTATTTTCTGCTACTGCCTGTTCTTCAGCTTTCTAAAAGACTGTTCTCAGTGCTTGGGTTTGAGTTCTGTTGGGTCTTTCTCTTCTCTCTCTCTCTCTCTCTCTCTCTCTTCCCTTTCCTCCTCACTCGCCCTCCCAAGCTTTAGAATTTCCTGGCATCAGTGACCTTCTTGAGGACGTGAAAAACAGAGAGTAAAACGAAGCAAAGGAAGCAAAATAAATAAGGAGTGAATGAAGTACTGGGGAAGCCTAAAACCTCCACTAGCTCGTGGTCCGAACGACTTTTGTGTGGAAAAGTGGAAAAAGGGAACGGCTAAACAGGGTTAAAAACACCAGTGGAACTAAGATAGCAATTCAGGGACTGGAAAGCTTTTGTAGAGCCTTTTATGGGG
>VXBJ01000362.1:125039-151295 GCA_013400055.1 Nycticryphes semicollaris
GAAGGGGTAGATTATTAACTATGTGCTTCACAGTGGGTTTTCTGTGAATTCAGAGCCAGGTTCTGTTTTTATTAAGATTACTCTGTATCGGTGATCTTTGTGACAGCAGTATTGTATTCTAATGACAACATTTTTTAAACAAGCTTTTTGCTGGATGTCTCTATTGTATGGAGACATGTTCTTACTGTATAAGAGAATGTAACCTAATTTGTCCTCTGTGACCGTTAGAACATCTGGAATTTTATGGAGATTTCATTGAAATATTTCCTCAAGGGTTATTCTCTCTGAATATATGAATCAATGCAGCGGTCTTTTGATTATTTTAGAAAAATAATGAATACAGTTTTATCTTTCTTCAAGCTTTCTTTAGCCAAGCAAGTAGAAGAAAAACTACTTTGCATTTGCGAAGCAACAGATATTTATGTGCCAAACCTTAACTTTATAACTAATTTTAATGGACTAACAATGGGTTGAGTAGGTTATGGCAACTGAAATAGTGGGGAAAAAAATATTCCTGATTCTTTCCTTTATTTCGTTGGACTTGGTAAAACTTTTCCTCTGCAGATCAACAGGAAAATTTATCTTGAGTAATGAATCAAGTGGAGTTTGGTTATGCTGCCTGCTGAATTTCTATCGACTTGACCTTTGTGGTGACATGGACTCTTTCGCCTTTTTTGTGCTTTCCATGAATGTTTGGTGTTCTTGCCCGTGAACTGTGGCACAGTTTCAGCCCTGTCAGCTGGTATATTTTGTAATCGTATTTTTACCTGATTTCTGTTCCTCGAAACATCTGGATACATTCTTACACTGTACTTTATATCACGCAAAATCACTTGAGGCGATGTGAAAAACGACTCTCGTCCTCGTTGCCACAAGGCCTGCTGTACAAGGTAACTTTGCAATAAATGTCACCGTTTGTAGAGAGAGATGCTGTGTCACCACAAGTGGCGCTGTCGGGGTGAATGTGGCTTCACTGTCCTTTCCGTTGTTGACTCTCACCCGGGGTAAACTCTTGCAGCTTTATCTAGAGCACGCCGTTCGCCTCTCCTCCGTTAAATGAAACGAGATGGGGGTTGTCATCACAGCTATACCTTCAGAAAGTAAGTTCTGGTGTGGGGGTGAAAGAGAGGTGCTTCTTCCCCAAGGTGGAACTGGACTAATTGAGAATTACTGCTCTTATAATGAGGGGAAGAGTTAAGTCGTCCTCAAAGGAAAGGAAAAATCAATCCAGAACCTTGATTGCTGTAAACCCCTGCAGCTGCTGACCCACACCGCCTGAGGACCTGGTTTGTTTTTAAAAATAAAAACTTGGTTCCGTCCCTCAAGAAGTAGCTAAAGTGTGTGGTAACTCCTTTTTTTTTTCTCTTATTTTAGGTATGTTTCCATAAAGCCTGATAATAGAAAGCTGATTAACGGTACTAATGTGCTAGGCCTGCTGCTTGACACTTTGCTCAAAGATGGATTTCGCCTCATAAGCACCAGGACAGTCTCCAGCAAAGAAAAAGTCGAATGCTACAGTTTCGAGAGGCTGAGGAGGCCACCAGGCCTTACTGTCACAGGGAGCCAAAGCCCAGGGAGCTCCGGGGCAGCACAGGCAAAGAGAAGCCAAGCACAGAAAGGGAAATAAAACCCTTTCCTTTCATCTTTTGAAGGTGGAAGAAGGGTGTGTCACCACCGGTGGCCTTTTTCTGTTGGCTTGTTTGAAACTGCAACTATTGAGGGAAGTAACAAACAAACAAATGAATTTTTTTTCCCTAAGCATTGGGGAAAACAGCCGCTTTCCTGCCTTTTACCGCCCCACCCTCTCCAGCTCGAAATAAAAGAGCCACAGACTCAATACTGGTTTAGTGGACCAGATTCCAGTTTTTTCAAGGCCCATTTTTATGTTTCTCTGTAGCTAAAATTTATATTGGGACTTGCAAAAAATCAGCCATTCCTTCTAGAAAATCATTCTTGCGTTCCCTGGTAATCTCTAAGTAGACTTTTAAATACATGATAATACATGAAGAAATAACAGCTCGACACAACTGTACTCCCCAACAGTCTGGAGAAGTGGCTGGAGGAGGAATGCAGACTTCAACGAGAAGCTGTGGATGCCCCATCCCCGGAGGTGTCCAAGGCCAGGCTGGATGGGGCTTTGAGCAACCTGCTCTAGCAGGAGGTGTCCCTGCCCGTGGCAGGGGGGGTTGGAATTTGATGATCTTTAAGGTCCCTTCCAAATATAACCATTCTACAATTCTAATATCGCTTCTACTTCCAAAAGACACACATTCACTGATTCTCTTGTAGTTAGTGGAAAGTGGTGTAAGGGAAACGTCCCACATTGTGTCGCCGTGTGGCTCCACACGTGAGAAAATGGCTTTGCGAAGCCACCACCAGTGTCTGTGAAATAAGGTGTTACTGTCTCCTGTCCTCTCCTCCCTCTCTGAAGGCTGCTTCTCAGTGCTGTGAATTAAATGATGAAGGTCTTTGTGAACAAAGGGTCAGTTAATTTTTAGAGCTTTAGCTATAAAAAGAATGAAAATGTGATAAACGGTCCTTCAGATGGAAGAATTAGTACAATTTTAAACAAAGTAGTACAAAGGATTCCTGAATGCTTGTTAAGTGCATAACATATTTAGGAGGAAGGCTTGGCAGAAGTGGCTTTAAAAGCCTTGGGAACGTTAGCCCTGTACAGTGCTTTGTAATAACGCCAAAATTAGCTCAGGTACCAAGAGAAGTAAGTTAATGAGGCCTTATAAATTAAGAATCTTTTGTCCTCCCTTCGAGGCAGGGGAACAAGATAGCATTAACTTCAAGGATTTGTTATTTGAATCAGACTTTTGCTGGTGATAAACCACCATCTTTCCAAAGTTACAAGCAGCGAAGTAGAGCTTGTTTGGGCTTTCTTGCCTGACTAATTAGATCTGGCTTTTCCTTAGCTTTAAAATGTGAATTTATAACTTTATTTGCAGCACTTAATAATGGGGGTGGGGGGTGGGAATCACCTGTCTGTTTCTTGCCCTTAAGAGTTTTGACGAAATGGATCTTCTCAGGCTGGTGGTGCTACTGTTGGGCATCTCTTTTCCTTTGCTGCCACTGGAGTGCATTTTAGCGTGACACAAGTTCAGAAGGTCAGTGGCAACAAGGAGTTTGTTCTAGAGCTTTCTGGGTTGAGAATAATGTGATTACTGGACTACATCTCCTAAGCTGCTGACGGGTTACATAGGGTAGTAAATGTTGAGGAATATAAAAGAGTGGATGCTTTCAGTTCAAACGAGTTGTGTTTCTCTTAATAGTGTCAATGTGTTGTCTTGATACAAGATAGAGAAGTTGTGGCTGCCCCATTCCTGGAAATGTTTAAGGCCAGGCTCGATGGGGCTTTGAGCAACCTGGTCTAATGGGAAGTGTCCCTGCCCATGGCAGGGGGGTTGGAACTCAATCATCTTTAAGGTCCCTTCCAATACAAACCATTCTATGATGATTCTTAGTGAGAACCGTCTTCCACTGGAACGACCTCGCCAGGTGGGTGGTGGAGTCCCCATCATGGAGGTTTCTGAGACACGACCGGGCAGGGTGCTAAATCATCTCACCTGGGCTCCCTCTCCCACAACAGGTTAGACCAGCTAATTTTTCGAGGTCCCTTCTAGCCTGCCCTGTTCCATGATTCTGTGAAGACCTTCCATGAAGGTCTGGCTATAATGGTGGACTTTGAGGTCAGACTGTTGATGGCAGGGTTCTGGTGACAGAGCAGACAAGCTGTGTGGGACAGCCATCCTGAGAGGTTGCTGTACTACAGACAATACTACTTGTTTTCCAAGTTCTGTTTGAGGTCCATGCACTGACATTTCCAGATAAAATTCCCATTCCTCAAATTGAGGCAAAACTGAAACCAGTAATGAGGAGCATTGAGTGAGTCACTGACTATTGTTGATGAAGAGACTTACCAGTAATAGCAAGAAACACAAGACAAAAGTGGTAACGTTTTTACAGGGAAAGGAAAAAAAAAAGGCCTCGAGGCTGTATCTAAACATCACACCTTAAATGATCGTGATGGTTTTGTCAGTGGTAGGTTGGAACGGATGGCCTGAAAGGTCCCTTCCAACCTAGACAATTCTATGTTTCTATGATCGCCGATAACAGCAGTGTAAACTGAGACCAGTTTCAGAACCCCTTGCAGTAGCAAAATTCGGCTACTTCACCTACCGCAGCGCTACTAGTGAGATTATTTTCCTTGCTGTAGCAGCCACTGTGAGCGTTGAAGTAAGTTTGGATTACTTTCTTTTTTCATTTCTTTTTACTAAAGTGCAAGAAAACATGAAATGTTTCCACTTTTAAAAAGCCCTGGTGCTTTAACCTGTGCCGTCAGTCATGCTTCATGGCTTTGGCAAAACGAACGCTTGGTAACACCATTCCATTAACAGCGTGTGGTGGGCGAGTGCTGAACACTTTCTGGTTCCCCTCGTGGGTTAATTTCTATGCAGCACAAACAATATTTTGGCTCTGGAAAAATACAGCAGGGCAAGCTCCTGCCCTGTAAAGAACCCATAGGTGCTTTGCTTTGACCTCGTGGAACTGCGTCCTGGGAGACTATGCCTCTTTTTTGAAGCGAAGCACACGAATTTCAGCGAGTTTGGATTCCCAAAGTTCTTCTTCTGTAGCACTGAACTGAGAAGTGTCGCTTTCTGTCACTTGTGCACCTGCAGGGAACATGACACAGCTCTTCTACAATGGTTTTGTTTGGGTTTTTTTTTTAATGATAGTTGCTTAATTAAGTTTGAGAAGCGCGCGTGTGTGTGTGAGTAACCCGATAGAAGCAGCGATGGTAGAGCTATACAGGTGGCATAGCCTCAAGCTACAACTAAATGGGAGGAATCCTGGAGGATTTTGGAATTTGGCTGATGGGAGCCCAGTTTAGCTGTGAGTCTGAGGAATTTTAAAAGCCTTCTGGTCAAAAAAAAAAAACCCCAGATTATGTGTTAAACTTTTCACCCAAGTCTTGGCAGGCGAGTCAACTCTAGTATCTCACCATACGATCTCTGGATTAGAGCTTGGTTCTGCTGTTGCGTATGACAGAATCAGGAGCTCTGATTCCTCACATCTAGCTCTAGTTTTGATTAAGTAGCGATGGGACTTTGAAACGTTTTGATGCTTTCTTTCCAGTGAAGTTGGAATTTGTGATCACTGACATGATCCACTTCTTCCAGTCATTGCCAGCTTTCTCAAGAGAACTCCTTCTCCCTGGGAAGGTGCAAAATTCTGCTGATTTCAGTGAAGTTACCACCTTATTTGCTTTTTTATTCTTCCTTGGATGCAGTTAAGGTGTACAAACAGTTCCACTACCTGAGATGCTGCAAACTGAGCGCCGGAGTGCTGGGGGGCAGCCCTCTTGCACTCTTACGGCGAGCAGAGAGATCTCTTCTGCTTTCGAACGCACAAGTGGACTCCCAGAATGGAAAAAATCACTAGAGGGTAAAAGGGAACCGAAAGGTAAGATAACGCCATCATCCTGTCCCACACGGCAGAGGATTGTTTAAATAGCTCGATTGCCTGATAGCTTGCTGATAGATTTGCAAAAGGCGGATGATTTGGAAAGACACCACCTTCCTTGTCTTGTATTTTCTTTCTTGCTTTCTTTTCCCTCCTTTGTAGTTGGATTGCATCCTGTATTTCTCTATTCAAGGCTATCAAGGGCTTTATCAATACAGTCTCGTGGTGCCTGTGGGACATCCCAACAGGACAGAGGCACCACACTTTCTCCATCCCCTTGTTCTTGCACCACGCTGACTTCCTTTCATGGTAATTGATTCCGTTTTGGTGCTTTTAAGTAACTTCCTCTCTGCTTCTTCACACACTGGGCAGTTCTTTATGTCATTCCTATCTCTTTTGGGGACATGTCATTTATTTACCACCTGGATTGTTCAGGAATCTGCCGATAGCAGGAAGCAAGGAGTCTGATGTGAACCACCTTCCTGTTCTTTGGGTATTGATTTCAGTGACAATTCATGCAGGATTTTAGAATCACAGAATCACAGAATCTTAGTGGTTGGAAGGGACCTTTGAGATCATCGAGTCCAACCACATAAAAAAAAAAAAAACACAACAAAAAAAAAACCCCACACAAAAACAAACAAACAAACAAGCCACCCACCAACTAAACCCCACACCCACAACCCCACGCACAACACCCCACCACAAACCAATAATCTTGGCCACTAGAGCATGCCCTGAAGAGCCACGTCTACACGTTNACCAGCTTGGTGGCTCTCCTCTGGACACGCTCCAGCACTTCAATCTCCTTCCTGTAGTGAGGGGCCCAGAACTGAACACAGTACTCGAGGTGAGGCCTCACCAGTGCCGAGTACAGGGGCACGATGACTTCCCTACTCCTGCTGGCCACACTGTTCCTGATACAAGCCAGGATGCTGTTGGCCTTCTTGGCCACCTGGGCACACTGCTGGCTCATGTTTAGCCGGCTGTCCACTAACACTCCCAGGTCCTTTTCTGCCAGGCAGCTTTCCAGCCACTCTGCCCCAAGCCTGTAGCGCTGCCCGGGGTTGTTGTGACCAAAATGCAGGACCCGGCACTTGGCCTTATTAAACCTCATCCCATTGGCCTTGGCCCATTGATCCAACCTGTCCAGATCCCTCTGTAAAGCCTTCCAACCCTCAAGCAGATAATTTTGCTCTTTTAGGAAGCGGAATCGCTGCATTCTTATAGGTCCTACAGTCAGTTTGGTTGACTAAGGTTGTATAATTGATTAAGGATAGAAGTTTAAATGAAGTTATTGCAATTGATACTATGCTTAGACTAAAAGAGGTGTGATCTCTTAGTGTTGGGAACTTTTTCCCTTAACTAAATAATTCCAAGACATTTTTTACTTCCCTGCAGAGTTGAATCTCATGAAAACAGTAGAAAAGTGCCCCCTAAGATGCAAGGTATGAGGAATTAATAGCCACAAAGCAGAAGAGTGATGCTGGAGTAATTGCATCCTGCCCTGCTGCTACAGGCTCACAAACCGGGGTAGTAACTTCTCTTCTGACTTCAGAGAAACTTTTCTCCGCATTGGGCCGTTCCAGTTTTTTACCTATTTTGGTTACTTTCCGGTTTTCCAACTTCCTTTAATCTGAGGTGAGCAAGGCTGATGTGCTTCTGTCTGTCTCTGGAGGGGAAAATTCCGAGGTACGGCCAACGCACAATCTGGGTGATGTTCCATTTTGATTCACAGCTGAATTCAATACCAGAACGTGGCCGCGATGGGTCAGCAGTCCTGTTTTGAGGTCACAATGAAGCGTTCATAATTTTGAATATTTGTTTTTAACAAAAGAAAAAAAAAAAAAGAAGTTGTTCCCAGATTGCTGGAAAGTGTTATTGAATATTCATTGGGAAACAAGCTGGGAGTTTTCCAAGAAGGGGAGGGAGACTCATTGCCTCTTACTCCTTCCCTCTGATTTGTGCTGAACCTTTGCCAGGCTTTAACTTTACAGGGTTTATTTTTATTGATTTTCAACAATAAACAGTGGGAGTATCTACAGTAAAAGATTTACAGCGGTTCACGAGGAAATACAACTCCCTACCAAATATTATATTGATCTATTCCCAGATGCTACTGAAACAGCGTATAAAAGCCCAAATCAAGTCCAGTGATGGAGAACTTCCTCTCTCTAGCGACAGATGCGTATGACTGTTATGTCTTCAGAAGACAATAAAAGGGAAGGGAGTGACTCTGCTGCTTTGACCGTATCTTCAACAGCCCAGTTAAATCTGTCAACTCAATGTAATCCACATAAATAAGGAATTTGGGAACCAAGGGAACTGCCAGTGTGTCTGAAGATTCCCATTCTTTGAAGCTGCCTCTCCTGCTGCAGTCAGGCCATAATTAGTCACAGAAGGCCTTGTTGTGACTAGTAAATGGATGGACCAACAATGATTTGAATAGTCTGGAACCAACTGGAGATATGCCTGGAGCCCTGAATATTCTCAAATGGGTGGGTGGGACGTAAATCACTAGTCATCGCATAAAATACAAATAAATCTGACTTCTATTAAAAAATAAAGGGGAGATGTCGGTTTTCTAGACTGTCATGTAGTTTCTGCTGAAATAACCCCCTGAAGTGTGATCCGATGTGTAAATTTTTCCAAGAATCCTTCCTCCATTTCTACGCTGTTTCCATTCTGATGCAACGGTTCAATAATTGGTGGCTTCTTTCTGGTCGGAAAGATGATGAATGTAGCCCTAAAGGTAGGAAAGAAAAAATCCACTGTAGAGAATGGATTTAGGGCTTTGCTTTCTAAGCAAGTTTCTGCTCTGCCAGTCAGCTGAGCGCTTGCTGGAACTGTGAAGAATTAAGCGTTGCAACATTGTTCCGTCCCGATTCTCCATTGGAGAAAAGAAAAGAAAGCGGCAGTAGATTGGAAATATCGAGTCTCGGGTTTTACTAATAGTTTGGAATCAGGAGCTCAAGTTTCTTTGAATGTCAAAAGCAGTTTGTAGCTTTCGTGGAGGGCCTGCTGCAAAGACTGGTCTACAACTTTTGTTTTTCTTCCCCGGTGATGACTAAACTTAGTAATAAAATAATCGCTGACGTACGGTTTTATTTACAGGGGTGTACTCAGCAACGAACAGAAGGTGTGCTGACCCTTCTCTCCTTTAACCTTTGTGTCTTTTTACTACGTCTTCAGCTCACTCCTCGACTTGGTCACTGGTGGAAGAGAGGAAAAGGCTACATGATAAGGGCAAGCGGAGATCCACAGAAAAGAGCAAACTCGTTTCTTGGAACAAGGAATTAAGGAATAAAATTCAGCTGGGAAGAGTTGCTGCCTTTGTGGGACCAAAGAGACACAGCTTATTGTATTGAAGGGAGGACAGTTAACTGAGCTGTCAGGAATTTCAACACCACCAGGCAAGGAAAAGCAGAAGATCTTGTAGGGGTGAATGAATGGGTGGGTGATAGATGCTAAAGGAACGTGGAGAAGGCACAGAATGACTTAGATGGGAGACTTAAACTCTCATAAGACTATAGGGATGATTTGTTTCTTTCCAATGCATTAGGTTAAGTGCATCTGCAGAACATCTTACATCAGTAGCTCGCCTACCTGAAGAACAAAATTTCTCTCTCGGAGGTCAGTTCTGCATCTGTGCTGTGAAGTGAAACACTGCAGGATCCAGATGCAGGATGGGTTAATCACATGGATACCTCATATCTGGAAATGTAAGCTAAGCTTCTGGTGACAGAATAGACAAACTCTGAAGACTGGAATGCCAGCACTGCTTGGGCAGCGCTGGGGTTATATACTGGAAAAGTATCTTCTGGAACAGGCTGGTTTACATTATGTTTTCCCCATTGGTGAACTGATCCTTAAGCCATATAATTTTCCTTTGCTATCTATGATTGTTCAAAACATTATCTTCTGAAGATGGACCAGTACACTGTGGCTCCCCGGAACACTTTAATGGCTCACTGATTAACATGGCCACGTCAAGCACGTAAGTGACAAATTGTAACTGCATGGTCCCTGGTGTAATCAAGAACCTTCTCCCATCTCTGATTAGGCTGACAATGTTTTCTCCTGGTACTCACAAAGAGTTTTCTTTGACAATTGAAGTGTGATAGTGCAATCCAGAGTTCACTGGTGTTCGTATGCAGCCCCAAAAACTCTATGGATAGATGTGGAAAAGGACTCATCTTTCATTTCCGAGATCCTCTGCAGAACCTTGGCTGGACACTTGTGTGACTGCTCCATTGGCCACAGTTTGCCTCATAAACTGTGCTGTAGCATTCCCTTGTGTTGCCCTTGTGGCAGCCCAAAAAGCCAACCACGTCGTGGGCTGCATCAAAAGAAGTGTGGCCAGATGGTCACGGGAGGTGATTCTACCCCTCTAACTCTGCTCTTGTGAGACCCCACTTGGGGTACTGTGTCCAGCTCTGGAGTCCTCAACATAGAAACGACATGGAACTGTTGGAACGGGTCCAGCAGAGAGCCACAAAGATGATCAGAGGGCTGGAGCTCCTTTCCTATGAAGACAGGCTGAAGGAGCTGGGGTTGTTCAGCCTGGAGAAGAGAAGGCTCCAAGGAGACCTTATAGCAGTCTTCCAATATCTGAAGGGAGACTACAGGAGAGTTGGAGAGGGACTTTTTGTCAGGGAGTGTAGTGACATGACAAGGGGTAATGGTGTTAAATTGAAAGAGAGAAGATTTAGATTAGATACTAGAAAGAAATTATTTCCTGTGAGGATGGTGAGGGACTGAAACAGGTTGCCCAGGGAAGTTGTGGATACTCCATCCCTGGAAGCATTCAAGGCCAGGCTGGATGGGGCTTTGAGCAACCTGGTCTAGTGGGAGGTGTCCTTGGCCATGGCAGGAGGGGTGGAACTTGATGATCTTTAAGGTCCTTCCCAACTCTAATAATTCTACAATTAGCTATGGAAAGTCTGACACACGCTCCCAACTTCTGAGGTAGGCTTGAAGAGAAAAGCCGAGCATCACATCAAATTGTGCAGATCTAATGGAACATCTGTCTGCTGTAGTTTTGATCATTTACATTCTGTGGAGAGATCTCTACTGACTTCTTCTCTACTCCCAGTGCCAAGATACAGCCATGAGTGGAGGATCTAATGAGAGCTCTTGGGAGTTCACATCCCGAAAGTTCAGGATTTGAAGATGCAGATTTCTGTTCTTCTGAAGCAAGTGGTGACAAGCATGTAGATCTTCTATTGGAGACAATGACTCCTGCTACAAAGACCACACAGCTCCTTCAGGCTGGGCGGATAACATGGAAATAACTGGTTTGAAAACACAGAGCAGGTCATTTTAACCCGGTAAAGAAAAATTTCTAGCTGAAAACATTACCCTGTACCTGATCTTTCAGATGTGTGTAATCACAGAATTGTTACAGTTGGAAAGGACCTCTGAGATCACCAAGTCCGACCATACACAAAACCACAACCCACTCCCTAAAATCTTGGCCACTAGAGCATACGCTGAAGTGCCACATCTACATGTTTCTTAAATACTTCCAGGGATGGCGACTCTACAATTTCCCTGGGCAGGCTGTTCCAGTGCCTGACCACTCTCTCAGTAAAGTAATTCTTCACAATATCTAATCTAAACCTCCCCTGCTGCAACTTCAGATCATTTCCTCTGGTCCTGTGATTCCTCACTTGTGAGAAGAGGCCAACTCTCACCTCGCTACAACCTCCTTTCATGTAGTTGTAGAGAGCAATGAGCTCTCCCCCTCAGCCTCCTCCAAACTAATCATGCCCAGTTCCCTCAGCTTCTCTTCGTATGACTTGTTCTCCAGACCCCTCACCAGCTTGGTGGCTCTCCTCTGGACACACTCCAGCACTTCAATGCCCTTCTTGTAGTGAGGGGCCCAGAACTGAACACAGTACTCGAGGTGAGGCCTCACCAGTGCTGAGTACAGGGGCTTGATCGCTTCCCTGTTCCTGCTGGCCACACTATTCCTGATAGAAGCCAGGATGCTGTTGGCCTTCTTGGCCACCTGGGCACACTGCTGGCTCATGTTAAACCAGCTGTCCACCAACACCCCCAGGTCCTTTTCTGCTGGGCAGCTCTCCAGCCACTCTTCCCTGAGGCTGTTGCGCTGTTTGGGCTGTTGTGACTGAAATGCAGGACCTGGCACTTGGCCTTCTTGAACCTCATACAATTGGCCTCGATCCAACCTGTCCAGGTCCCTCTGTAGAGCCTCCTTACCCTCGAGCGTCTCTTGAGAGCTGGGACAGCCAAAGCGAACACTGTCGTGGAAGTGAGTCATTACCACCTTTCCCCCTCCCTTTTGAAGAGATAAAGTGGGATCTCTTTTCTGTAGGAAAAGAAGCGATGTTACTAATGATCCAACGTGCTCTCTTTAAAACCCCCTGGGACAGAATGAAGTGAATGAGTGACTAAAATAGAATACTCAAGCCTGTTGGTAGGCACTAATCACTTAGCTGGTTGAAAGGAAAAGGTGGGACATCCCGAATGTTCCAGATGAACTGGTCAGACGCCCTGCCGCGTTGGTGAAAGAAGCAGGTGAACTTCTGCACACACAGAAATCGTCATTATTTTTTGTGTCTTGTGCTGCTCTGCTGGAGGGCAGGTAGGTCTGGAGGGCAGGAAAGCCTGTGCTCTGATGCCCCTGCTTGGCAAGCGGTGTTTACTCTCTTGGGGACGTAAGAAGAGTGTGCACAACCTCGTCTATACAAACAGCTCGCCGAGCATTGAATAGCTGCTCGTACTTCAGAAAACCCATAAAGAAGTCGTCTTTGTAGAGATGTCTGTTTCTGGGAAAGTTGCTATTGCTATAAATGGTCTCTACTGCACCATATGATTCTACATCTGATTTCCTCCCCAGGTGTCTGAGGCAATTCTGAACATTTTAAATTCGTATTTGCAAATATTAATTGATAATACAGGTAGCTTTTTCTGCAGTGACAATAAAACTTTGCTTTTTGCTCGGTGTAAAACGTTGCTGTTTGGAGACAGCTTTCCTTCCAGAGAAGGCTGTCCTGAGACAATGTTCTAGTCTGGTGGCACTTAGTAAAGGTTTTGGTATTCGGTAAAATGGTCCTGCCAATTGGATCCTCAAAGTCTTTATACTCCTTGGATGCGGGTAATGAGTCAGGAGGTGCTTTGTAGTGAGGAACAAGGAACGAAACATGGACATGGATGCTACTCCAGCAGCTAGCGACATGGTAACAACAGACGTTCTTTGAAGGCTGAAGGTGAAGATCTGGATGGCACCCTGAGGATCTGTGGTGTTTAAGAAATGTTAGAGAATAGAGAGGCTGAAAAATGTAGGAAGTTCCCATATATAAGCTACCCTAGTGTGAACCACACCTGATCTCTCCACCTAGTGTAGAATGTCCAACTACAGACAACCTTCCAGTCTTCTGGTTCTAACTGAGCACAGGAATATTTTGGAAACAGTGCTATGGGACACTGGAATTTGATAGAAAATGGTCCCTCAATACCAGCAGAGTAGAATCGCAGGACAGTTAAAGTTGGAAGGAACCTTAAAGATCATCAGGTTCCAACCCCCCTGCCAAGGGCAGGGACACCTCCCTCTAGATCAGGTCACTCAAAGCCCCATCCAGCCTGGCCTTTAACACTTCCAGGGATGGGGCAGCCACCATAGCAGAGAATGACTGAATCAAAACCAAGGGCTGGACATCCATAGAGGCTTAGAAGAGGTAATTCTGAGCCTGACTTGAGAGTCGAGTGTGAAGTTGCTGTCTGCTTTCAGCTGAAGGGACAAAGGTGATCTGACCATGCCAGAATTAATTTCAGTGAAAGCGTTGTCAATATTTGTTGCTCTGGCATCATGGCTGCTGAGGGATCCAAGAACTGCAGACCACATACCATGAAATATCCAAGGTAATTTTAGCCCTGCATCACCGGACAGCCTGGTGTTCCTAGATTCGAGCTACGCTTAACTTCAGAAGAATTTATGTAGGAGAAAACCAGGATCTGCTTTGCAAATGTTCTGTTCCTTGTCACCCTTTAAGCAAGGCCTAGCCATGTTTAGGAGACTTGCTGACAGCCTGGGGCAAGACGTGGGAACAGCAAGAGCGTTCTGGTCTTTATCAGTGCTTCTGCTCAGGGAAACCAGAACCAGAGGCCTGTATCTCTTGTGGCGTCTTGAGGCAAGATGCTTTGCTTGCTCAGCCTTCTTACAAGAGTCAGGTGATGCTCACCAAGACCAAGTAAAATGCGTCTTACGCGGACAGTCTTTAATGACACCACTACATTACACAGGAAGTGAATGCTGGGGAGGTTGTTCTCATTGGTGGGGTATGCATCCATGTGGAATTCCTCCCAGGCTAAAGCAGTTTCTCCAGCAGAAATATAATAGAAATGCTACCATTTCTAAAACTAACCCAAACTTCACAGCTATTTAAGTGTTAAAATAACTGTAAGATAGTGCATAATCACAGAGTGATATGGGATTGGAAGGGACCTCTGGAGATCATTCTAGTCCAACCCCCCTGCCAAAGCAGGTCCACCTACAGCAGGTTGCACAGGAACTTGTCCAGGCAGGTTTTGAATGTCTCCAGAGACAGAGACTCCACCACCTCTCTAGGCAGACTGTTCCAGTGCTCTGCCACCCTCAAAGTGAAGAAGTTCCTCCTCTTCTTTTGATGGAACTTCCTTTGTTCAAGCTTGTGACCATTTCTTCTTGTCCTCTCACTGGGCACCACTGCAAAAAGACTGATCCCTTCCTCTTGACACCCACCCTTTAAGTATTCATAGGTGTTGATCAGATCCCCCCCCCTTCAATTTTAAAGATAAAAGGCTACTTGGTATGTAACTGGCTGATGGAAAGCTCTACTGGTAGCCACCAGGCTAGAAAAGGGTGGCAGAAGTAATACTGGTCTTGCACAAAGACACACAGCTATCGCTTTCACAGGTGCTGCCGAGCAGCCTTCTCCCATACACGAGGTATTGGACCCACAGGTACCAATGGCTGGGTGTGGGGCCTGTGCACAAGTGCACACACGTGGAGAAAAATTCCAAGTATTCTTAAAGATAGTTGAATTCAGGAGGGTTTTTTTTTTGGGGGGGGTGGGGGTGTTCGGTTTTGTCTACGTAGTACCAAGAGGATGAAAGAAATTGGCAAAGGAAAAGAAGCTCAATATAAATTATTTGGTTTTAATATAGAGGGCGACAGAGAAATTCCTGTCCCGAGGACATGCTTTATGGGAAATCAGAGTAGGAGTTTCACCAGGCCCAGACGTCTCAAAGGAAGAGCCTGCTGGCAGCCTGAGAAACTCAAACATTATAAATCACCAGGACCAGATCCTATTTATACATGTGCTCTGAAATAAATGGGGAAAAATAGAGATACATTTAAGAATTTGTCAATTACCACTAAAAATATCCACTGCTCTGGACAACTGCTCACAGCTGAAGAGAAAAAGGTGCAGTTTTAGAGGTAATTTTTCATAGTGTTCATACTTACTTTATGCCTGAATCAGCATAAAATAATTGGGACCACAAGATCGCAGCTCTGCAAGTAGCCTCTATGTTCTAAGCTACTAGAATGACTTGAACAAAATAAATTACAGATATTCCAAGAGCCATGAGGAAGTCCTGAAGTTTAATCCTCATTGGGAAATGAAGTAACTGCTCCTCATAGGAGGAAAAATGTAATTTTTCTGATCAGGGTAGGTTATTTGAATCTTCTTCTACCCAGAACAGGCTCTTACCGATTTCACTAAGTTTGGAAGGAGATTGTAAACCTTCCTGTCATAAACACACACACAACAAACAAACAACAAAAAAACAAAATAAATTAAGAAAAAAGGGGGAGGGGGGGCAAAAAGCCTCTTTAAATAAACAAACACACACAAAATTGACGGCACAGTGAAGAAGTGAAGAGGTGACTCCCTTTGCTGGTAGTTGAATAGCCGTGAAGTTCTTTACCGCTAATTGCTCCCTGCTCTCCCTCTTCAGCAGCTTTAGAGAAAGCAGGAGCACAAGCAGTTTAAAGCCACCTTTACTTGTGCTCTCTTTAGCAATAAACCCCAGAATTTTGGCATAATAGAGGCCTGTTGATGCAATTCACAAATACTCAAGTTATCTCAGCCTTCATCTACTGGAAACATAAGGTATTCCTTTAGTGAGCTTTAATGGGCACTTACATTTATTGTATGCTTATTTTACTGTTACTTCAGGAAACATCTCAGGAAAAGAATATGGAACTTGCAAGGAACAGCACAGTTAGTCCAATAAAAGCAAATTCCACTGCCCTTTGAAATCCTACCTGCAGCTTGCTTTCATCTCCTAACGGTAATAGTTATCACTGCCAACAACCTCTGAACAAAACCATTTTGCGACTTCTTTTTTGCACATACCCTTGGTTTAACAAGAAAGATGGGGAACATCTGTGAGCAGATTCTTCGGAAGCAGAAGATGTGAACTTGAGCTTCTGAAGAACCTGAAACCCAGGTTTTCTGAATCCCCTTGAGCTTCTGACGAACTTGAAACTCAGGCTTTCAGTTTTTCAGGAGAGTCCCCTCACCTTGAGATTGCTTCAGCCAGTTTCTTAAACTCTTCTGATGGATTTTACCAGCTCATGACAATTTTTAAGCAGCTCTTTGGTCTGTCCCTGTCTTTCCCATTCCCCTTCTTCAATCACAGCATGTATCCATGGCCTCTGTTTTTTACCTAATTACAATCAGTCTAATGCATACTGAAAGGGAAGGGAGAAAGAATTCTTAAGTACTTTGGCTTTCTCATCATTGTGCCAGTCTTATGTTCTGTGTTGTAGCACAAGACTAATTCTCACATCAGTTTCTCTACTGCTACGGGCATGGATTTTTAGCCATGAATCAAATTCTTCAAAGATGAGCTTTTATAACCCGGGCCACACCTGACGCAGAAAGAGATCACCTCTGTACTGTTCATCTCAGAGCAGAAGGTCTGGCGTCTCTGAGATAGAGGTCTTCCTGGATAGTTTCCTTGGGTCACCTATTGCCACCACAAACAGTGCCTTTTCAGCGTGGATACATCATCAGATTCCAGAAAATAAGGGCTTGCATTCATTAATACAGTATCTACAGCGCTCTGGCACCACTTGGGTATATGGTGACCGTTTCAAGGCAGGATTTTATGCTCCCTTTACAAGGATTTTGAAGAGGTCAAAATACTTAATACACATCGTCCTTCAATTTTCCAGTATTTTAGACACCAATTTCTTTCAAAGAACAAGGTTTTTGCTGTCTGTTAAGACACGGGAAAACACGAACTGGAAGCAAGCAGCTAGTTGCAGCGATAGCAACCTCAGCCACGTGCAAAAGAAGAGATTAAAGCAAAGCAAACATGAATAATAATAGAAAAGAAACCCCAACAAACACCAAACCCAAGCTGCTTGGCAAAACTGTACCTTGTTAAACAGCAGAAGCTCTCACAGACACACCTGCAAGACAGTCCCAGTCACTAAATAAGGCTGGGGCCTACGCCTGGCCTGTTCACTGCCAGCTTATCAACTTCTACGTTTTAAAATGTATCACCTGCATTACTGACAAGTTTATCTAAATAGTTTGCATTAGCTGGGCTGTAAATGTGATACCAAAGTATGCTAGTTGTCAGTTTTGATCACAAGGACAATCCACCCTTCTGCAGTCTCACTGCAGCTCTTTAAAAATAAGCTTCTATGAAGACATTAAGAAACAGAGTGCAGACACCCTATTTAACAAAGCTTAGACATTTATTTCATACACAAGAGGGACAAAACCTGATTCAAAGGTAATTTTTACATTTGTACATAATTTTTTGGCCTCATTTCTCTACTTGTGACATGAGAATGAAAAAAAAAGATAGTTTGTTGGGCGCAATGAATCACTGAATTCAAGCACCATTTATTTCTGGAATCTCCTCAACAACACAACCGACAGGGGGCTGTCTGGCTACACGATGTTACCCACTCTGCAGCAAAACCCTTTCTCCGACTGTACAACCCACCATCCACACACCCTTCCTAAAACTGGTTGTTGCACAGGACATTCAGCAGATTTCATACCCCCCCAAAACAGCAAAGCTCGTTTTCACCTCTGTCTGATACTAATGGTAATTTCTTATTTTTGTGTCTGAAGTGTCATTACACATCGATGGAAAATACAGTTTATATATTTATTGGTATGTTTGAAGATAATAGATATTGCTTATTGGAAAAGGGAGACTTTCACATTGTCTTGATGACAGCAAGGGTCTGTCCCAGCTGTTTCCATACACTAAGAATCTATACCTATACCAGCATTTTTGTGTGAGTTTCGTATGTAGGTATCACTCTTCTCTAGAAGGCAAGAGGCAGACTAAGATGTGGTTAGCCCCTTTGATACTGCTTTAGAGAACAAAAAGGCGAAGTCTGTCTGTAGGAAGATCAAGAAAGGAAGAGTAAAGCCCAGAATATTCCTTATGTTGGTTTAAGCAATGGAAATTAACTTTTAATACTGGGCTGCCATACTCAAGCACGGAGGGAAGCTTTCCCTGGTGCACACTCGGCTGCCTGAGGTAGTTTTAGTACCAAAAACTACCTCAAAGTCATTCAGTGAAACCATTGTGGAAATCTCAGATCCAAGTAAATACTGAAAGAAAGAGGAAGATTCTGTCAGTCCCAAACTTGTCTGGCTTGAGAATCACAGGACTGTCAAACCATAAACATACATTATTGTTGTTGACTATTCTAGCTGGACCAATAATATAATCCCTGAAGCTCTTCCTTTGCTTTTATTTCAAGAAGATATTAAAAAAGTATAAATTTGAGACTTCATATTCTACAATTTATGCCTTGTATCGTTCAAATTTTATAATACTTCAGCTCTTTTGGAGTATTTTATGACATATTCCAAAATGTTTTACTTTTAAAACCACTTAAGAGTGGGAAAGCTGCTGACAGAAGGTTCCTTTATAGGTAATAAAACCACATGCTTGCCCTGCAAAAAACATAGGAAAATCGAAACTTTCTATCTATGGCTGTCTCCTATGGCTGTAAACAGCAGAGGAAAACATTATGGATATATTATTCCCATCTCTCTACAGAACTTAAGTCAGCCTCTAGCTACTCAGCACTGTTTACTTCAGATTGAAGATTCACACTGGATAAATGCTGCTATAATCAATTCGTTAATTTCCAAACTTTTGAACACAGGGTTCAATTTTAACATTAAGAGACAGAAGCAATATTAGATAAACTTCATTTGCCTTATTAACACAGAACTGTGAATCAAATTTGGGAAAACCAGACTTGTTGCACCTGAGCGCCACAAAGTAAATTCCAACAGAAATAAAGTGTTTAATTTAGAGTGAAAAAGTAATACTGTGCTGATATTAGCTCCCTCACAGGAAGATGAAGTGTCACTCACGTCACTGCATTCTATCTTTTTTTCTTATTTCTGTTTATAGGTATTTTCTTCTGATGCACACAACCTGCCACCTTAGAAAGGAGACACATCTATCTCAGACATGAGTTTTCCTTCAAATACATTTTACAGTTTTTGTTTGTTTTAAATGAAGAATTGCTGCTTTGCTTCAAGTTATACTGTGGTAAAATAGTAATTCACCATTTAGATATATTTCTGTCAATCATTTCTTGTCACAAGTTCTGGTGCTAAAGAACATAAAGGGAGTCTAAACATTTCCAATTCCCTTCATTACTGTTAGGATTGCTACCTGGTTAGGAGAGACTTCCCCCAGTACTTAACAAGATACCATGATTAAGGGCAAAGCTGGAGCATTTTCCCATCTCTACACCTGAATATCTTTGACAGAACAATTCTCAAAGTGAGCCATATGCAGCACCAAGAACACTGTTCTGAAATTTGAAAAAACAGTGGCCAGTGGAGCCCAAATACATAGGTCAAGGTCGTTTTCCATTTTTAAAGATGAACTATTTGCCACTGTCCATAAGAAATTAAGTGTTACAAATTAACTAGGTCATTCTTTCTGCAACATGGATCTTTACAGAGGTAAATTTATTCTAAAATATGGTGAAGTTCAAACATGAACATCACCATTAATGTACGAAAGGTTTTGCAGAACACTGAAGGTGTATCTCATGAAGCCACATTCCAAATGAATCAGTGACAACACAGGACACAAAACAGAGTCGTTTGGAGTTCACAGGACCAGACGAATCAACAATGTGCAAACTTGGTTTTTCAGCTTGAGCTGGTAACAAGTAAAGTTGATTGCAGATGCAGTCTTTAAGAAATGCACAATACCTACCTCTTCCCCCGAGATCAGAATTAATAAATGCCATAGAAAATTCCAGGAGGAAATGCATTACTGTAGTACAGCTACTAAACAACAGTATTTGGTTTTGGGGTGGGTTTTTTTTGTCTGGTTTTGTTTGGTGGTTTTTGGTTGGTTGTTTTTTTTTTTTTTTTTCCAACACTCAAAAACCCAACAGCCCTTCAAGGTGTCTATTACCCTATTTTAAACATGACGTGGAGATGTAGAAACTACATTAGCGTTCAACAGTTTGAGGCACCCTGTTTAAGATGATAACAGGCCATCAACAGACGTAACTTTATGTAGTATTTTAATGCAAATGACAACTCCTAAGAAGCTCAGTTGCAAATATGAAGAGCCAATGTTTCCACAATGGCCTGGTAACTTGTTTAGCATCATAGAAGAACAACGGCAAAAAAAAACCCCCACTTCCAATTCTTACAAAGTCTCCTTTGACATGCCCATGAGGACAGTAGTTTCCTCTTCTTGCAGTCTTTGGTTCCATTTCCTGCGGAATTTTCTACCGATCTCTGCACTACCGTTAGCAGCATCGGGCTTCTTGCTTGCACAGCTCACAGACACCTTTCCCTGGCTCAGCACCACACCAGGCCAATCCTTTCAATTAGGTGAAATATTCTCTATGATCATGAAGATTGCTTCACAGTACACTAACACAAGGGGGCAAATGCAGATTGCGGAATCTTAAGGCTGGAGTTACTTAACTTCTCAGTGTTTCATTTTGTGATCTTCATGTTTTTATTTATTATTATATATTTTTTTACAGGGAAGTTATGGTTATGTTTTGGGGTTTTTTCTCCCAAAAGCATTTCCCCCTTTGAGTTCCAATTCCCATATAAGTTAAAACATTTTATTTATCTCCAGAAAGACAATCTTTCACATGAAGAAAGGCCGAGAGCTGGGACTCCAGCCTGGAGAAGAAAAAGTTTGTGTGCATGTGATCTTATCAAAATTTATAAAGGCCTGCTGCTGGGGGTAAGGGAAAGTGAAGGTGACATAGGCAGGCTCTTCTCACTTGTGTTCAGTAACAGCATAGGAGGCAACAGGAACAAAACAGAAGGCAGGAAATTCTATCAGAATTGTAGAGTCTCCATCCTTGAAGATATTTAAAACTTGACCAGACACAGCCCTGACAAACCTGCTCTGCCTGACCCTGCTTGGACTAGATGATGTCCAGAGGTCCCTTCCAACCTCAACTACTCTATTATTTTTGAGATTCTTTTTCAAAGGATCATAGAGTAGTTGAGGTTGGAAGGGACCTTTAAAAGGTCATCTAGTTCAATGTCCCCTGCAACGAGCAAGGAAGTCTTCAACTGCTGGCCACATCTCTCTTGACGCAGCCCAGGATATGGTTGGCTTTCTGGACTGGGAGTGCACATTGTCAGATGATGTCCAGCTTTTCATCCACTGGTACTCTTTTCAGGACAAAAATTCATGAAGTAGCTGAGAGCAGTACGGTTGCTCTCTTCTGTGTAGAATAAGAGGAGGACGACGAAGAAGTAGACAGTGATTTCACAGATGACAGCAAAAGCTACTCAACAGCCTACACTCACTTCTGGATCTGAAGCACAGAGCACTTTAGTCAACGTTTGGAATGATCTGAGGTGTGCAAGCCCCTTCCCGCAAGCCTGACTCATTCTCTTTGCCTCAGGCCAGATCCCTTCTGTATGGCTGCTGCTGCTTCTGATTTCCAGAAAGAAACAAAACCCCCAAATCTTTGCCTAACCTGTCCCAATCCTTCCAGTTTCCCAGACCTGTCCTTCCCCTTTAGTTCTCAGCTCTAAACTTTCAACATTACATTTTTAGACACGCTCCTCTCACTAGTTGCCTGCACTCCTAATATAATTACTAGTCTCAGGTTATTTTCAAGCAGGCCTATCTTTTCTTTCCCTTTTATACGAGTTAAGCATCTTTTTCCCCACGCAGCTCCTAACCCCCAGCAGAAAATAAGCATCTGAACTGAAATCAGCGAATCTTCTGTTCCTACACCAGGCATAACACATCACTGAACTGTTATAAGCTGCTAAGGCCACCAAACAAGGCAGTCCAACTTTCCCCTTTTTGCTTCCCTACCATTCCCTGCTTTTATCAGCAACAGGGGTTTGCACGGTGAACCAGAAGGAAACACTCTGTTTCACTACTGCCACAAAGGCCTGCACTGGCACAATGAAGAAGTCCAGAGCAAGCAGGTTGGCCACTAGTCTTTGACAAAGCTGTGCAAGGAGACTTACTTGTTGCATGCTCTCAGATCTTTCTGATCAGCTCTTTAGATTCACATCTGCTTGTAGAAGTCCTGGAGAAAAAGCCTAGATAGAAGAGTAACAGGATGGGTGGCCCTCTGCAAAGCACCAGTCTGCAGCGTGCTAACAAAAATCAGTGACCTTTTAAAGGCAGGGGCACAGTGGAAGAATAATGTCTTTTTCTTTTATAGCCTACTGAGTCTGGTCTTTCCAAGCATTTCTAAGTTTTCAAATGGCTGAAATGTATGTGCAGGTCGGTATTAAGCAGGTAAATATAAGATAGTGCTACTTAAAGAAGCCTCAGTAAGGGAGCTATCCGACTTCGAGCCAGAGAGCATATTTTTTCTGAGTAGTCAACCTTTTTGACCACATATTTTAAGAGACCTGTAGTAGGTAAACGTACACACAGAAAGGGTTTATGAAAAGCTGTAAGGAATCTAATACTGCACAACTTTGCTATTGAGAACCACTCAGGTCTGAACTATATTGGGTATTTTAGCCATCAGTAATTTCACCAGTTTAAATCCGTAACAGCAGGAGACAAGAAAGAAAAGTGTGATTTCTACGAGCACACCCACCAGGCTGAAATTCTGTGTGGTAAAATTATGCATATTTATTAGTTATAACAACTTTGATTTACGTTCATCTGTGTTATGTTTGTACCTGTGCAACTGCACCAGTAGCAGGCCTGTGAAGCCTGAAGTCCAAACAAATCCCCAGCGCAGATAAGCTTTTTCTCTCCTTTTCAAACATCTGTAAGATGCATAAACCTGAAGCTGTGAGCACCTATTTGAAGATGGCATGTGTATTTTAATGGTAAAATGTAACAGGGCTAATGAAATGAGATTAGCAAGTGATACTGAGTCATGATACTGAAGAAAATAAAATCTTAAAAGGAAACACTCTTTCAGATCTTGACTGTATCTAAAATTAGTGACATTTACATAACCATTAGTCTACATTTGACTCACCACAGTTCTTGCATGCAGCTTTTAAAAGGAAAGGAGCCTAAGCATTTTCCATTCTCACTGCAGCGATTTCAATCATCTCAATGAAAGATTCCCCTGCAAGAGAAATATCTTAGTGGAAAGTGAGAGGAAAAAAAAAAGAAAAAAAAAAAAATCAGCAGATACATGGTTTAGACTTCTATCCATAAAATTGTTACCTGTCTATAGACACTGTGATTTAAGAAATGAAGTGTTTAATAAGTTTTGTTAAAAATTTTGGAAGACACGTTTGCTTTATGTGCTCACTTTGCTAGAAACATGACAAAACATTTCACGGTTCCATTCATTAAGAAACACAGATTTAAGAGTTTTAATAAAGAAATACTGACATTTAAAGTAACACCATTTTTATATTTTCTTTAACATATATATAAAAACACTTACCAAAGTGTTATTAGACAGGTGTATCTTGAGATATATCCTTTAATAAATTCAGCTTTCATGTAAACTACAGCCATATATGTTTATTCTATATTTACCATACTCCTAAATACTGCTTCTGAATGGATGAAAGTACAAAAGAAAGTCTACGTAAGCAATCAGCATATAAATTACAAAAACATAAAGGCATCAGGAAATACATGAAACGTCCTTTTTCATGATTCACATGCAGAAGTGGCTAGCCTTACTTCAGCAGCACAGTTAATACTGGAGATATTTACAGTCTTAACACCAATATTTACGTGCTGCTAAAGTATGACAGACATCAGCATCACGAGATTGACTAACTCATAAGTGATACTTCTCTTCAGGATGATGAAATCCTTGTATTTTTGAGGCAGCACAATATGGCCTGCACCTTTTCAATACCCACAAACCATTATGTGCTGCTACGTTATGCCAAGGTGTCTACCATACTTCAAGGAAGTAGAAACACACTGAAAGTTGAATGCAAAATTTTCTTATTGAAGGTTAGTTTTCCTGTACTGACATCAGCTGTGTTAATAAACCACAAGATGTTTGTAAAACATTCGCCCATTTCCAGGCTGTTTATTTACAGTGAAGCTCTAGACTTCATTGTCAACTGTGCATAATACCTTAGTGGGATGTGAACCAGGAACAGGACAATTGTGTGTCCAACAGAAGAATTAAAGATTATGACAATGTTTACTTCGGAACAAAGAAAAAAAACCAATAGGTTATTTTCTAATCTAACTTTTGGTCATCTGGAAACCTCTGATGTGAAAAAAAAAACACCACCAAAAACCGAACAACTTTCATATATACAAGAATAAGAGCTATTTTCAAAATAAGCTTCTGTCAAATATCAGCCCTCAAGCCATTTGTTACCTCTGCAGGTTACCCTTGTCACAACTTTTGGGCAGATAGATTTACAAGTGCTTCTTAACCCTATTCCGCCTATTCCAGGGCTGGGGGGAAATACAGTAAACTCCCCTCCTCCCCCCCGCAAAACAACAACAGATTGTTAGCAAGAAGCATAACTTAACTGACATTACAAGCAGAAGTTCATCTACCCCCAGTCTAGAATGAGCATGCTACCTTACTTGAAGAGGGAGGCAAGAGACTGGGAATTTAAACTCCTGCCAGGTAACCTTTTCTTATACTAAAGTATGTCAGCATTCAAAGTGCATACAGTACTTTTACTGGTTCCCTAGATAGTCCAAAGTATGCTTTCTTTAATGTTTTTATACCAAATAATAAAGGCAAAAAAGGCTACTTACACAGCACAGATCCAGGAATTCCCTTCCATTGTAATGAGTGCTCTAGTCAGTTCACGGTAAAACAACTTCTGTAACTTAACAGGGCTACCTGTAAGCGCAAAAAAACCTTGGCAGGCCACAAAGGGGGAAAGTTTGGTGAGTTTTCCTTTTCTCCCTTCCTATTTTTGCTTCTACAATAATTCAGCAGGATGATCTCTGCTGGAAGGGTCTGTTGCTATAAGTATGCCAATGAAAATGAGATTTGCCAGTGTAAGTTTACAGGTAGCTGCAGCATCTCAGATTTTTATGTAGCTATCTACATACAAATGCTACTTTAGGAACTGTATAAAAGAGACTTTTCTGGTATATTTTATATAGACACAACTTCACACTTTTTCTCCTCTTACAACCTTTGTTTGTTTGTTTTTAAATTGGACAGCTAAAATAAGTGAGCTAGATTATATGGGCACAATTTACCCAGTATCTTGGTGAAGTAAAACCTGAATGTAAAGTCAAAATAAACTTATCTGTAAAAGGTTTACAGTGACAGTTGGTCTCCCCTGTGAATAAATGGTGCTAAGGCATAAGCCAAGAAGTAAAGAAAAATCTCCACCATACATATATGATGTGGAAGGCAAAGATAAAGGATAAGATAGATTCAAGCAAAGATGCTAGCCAGCAGTAAAAGATTTACTGTAACTTTTCTGGGAAAAGAATATAAAAGATGTTTTCTAGCAAGAGAAAATACCACTTCTTACTTGTGGATTTACTGTAAAAGATTAAAAGGAAATTATTTAAATAAGACAGCTGCAACATTTAATACCTTTGGAAGTACATTTCTCATTGGTACATTCAGGCCAAATTCTTCATTTGTAAACGACATATGTTTAACTAGATAGCGTTGTTTCAATTGCCTAGTTGTTTTCAGCTTCTAGATTAAGCACAGAGTTTTTTTTTCCCCTGTTGCAAAATTAAATCTCTCCAAAATTAAACTACACACACCACGAAATGAAGACTTGGCAGAACTACTACTATTTTCTACAGTAAGTAGATTCGTAACAGAACTTGCAGGTAATTCCCGCCATCCACCCAAAACACAAACACAAAACCTCACATGCATTACAGGTTGGGGAGTGTATGGGTATGTTTTCAGATAATTTGTTGTCTGTTTGGGGTTTTTTTTATTAAACTTTAGTACCAAAAGTGCCCCTAAACCAAAACAAACAAAAGATTGAAACAACACAACTGTATATTTTCTACATCGCTATTAAAAATGTCTTTTATCTGTAAGGAGAATAAACAAGTTTTCACATAAAAGTGAAGATACTGTATGAGAGAGAAGGGGTTGAAGAACAGGAAAAGGATGAAAGGAGGAAGACTAAAACAAAAAGCATACGGAGAGCTAATCCAGGAATCTACTGAAATGCAGGAGTGTCTGCTTTATGCATCTATTTTTTGGTCATAAAGCACATAGAGTCATGCTGTCAGGAATGCTTCTCCTACCTCTATCCTTGTGTCCTAAGATGAGGTAGGTACAGGCAGAGGAGACCTCAATAAAAGCTGGGAATCATGTATGCAGGCAGCTCCAGCAGATTCCCCCACCTCACACATATCCCA